>OY829914.1:33831154-34431154 GCA_963691935.1 Nephrotoma guestfalica | reverse complement strand
AAATCTTTCAATTATTGCTTATAATAAAGCATTCAACAAAATAATTGAAAATAACAATTAAAAAAATTACTAGTTATAATTAACTTTAACAAAGCAAGAGCTTTAAAAATCTTAAATAACCAAATAGTAAAAAAAATAAATCAATCAATAAACGAATATTTGTAGATAGTTATTATTCAGAAACCACAATACGCTCTTGGCTATAGATAAGTCAACTATTTTTACAACATGGTTGGTCCATTCAAGAAGCTATGACCATGATCATGTATTGGTTTCTGGAACGGATATATTGAAAATTTTTCCGTTCAATATATGACATGGGGTAGTTTTTGTCTTATTTGAACCTGTTATTGCCAAGAGAAATTCTTCAAACTGTATATGTGTGCATCTTGAATGGACCAAACATGATCTATAAATTATAGCCAAGTCTATAACCAAAATAATATTCTATTGGGGATGGCGGTGATAAATATGAGGTGTAAAACTATACATTGACCCTATTGAAGTTGGCCGAAAATTCCCCGCCGAAAGATGGTAATGTAGGTCAGATAAGAAAATTAGAACAAACTATGTTTTTGTTGTTTGGTTTTTTACTTAAACTACTATCCATCTAAGTAATGACTTGCAACTAAAGAAAACCTTCAACAAAACTTTTGTAAATGTTATAAGTAAAATGGTTCTGGACATTGCTTAAATGTGTAACAAAAAAATTCACTTTTTAAGTTGTTTCTTTATTTTTATTACGAAATTAAATAAAGGAAAATGAAAGTATATTTATACGTATGTATAAAGGTTTCGAAAACAGCTCGAACGATTCATTTGCGATGGGTCTTGGTTTCAGGAAATTCGTTTAGGGAGTTCTCCAGTGGACTCGGATTCCATTTTTCCAAACGACTTTCATGAAAATTTCAGATGGAGGTTTTTCGAGTACCAGACATCAATTGCGATAGATCCTGATTTTGTTCTAATTTTCTTATTTGATCTGCATTACCATTTTTCGGCGGGAAATTTTCGGCTAACTTTAATAGGTTTAATGTATAGTTGTCCTCGTCATATTTATCACCGATATTTCTAATAGAACATTTTTATACTTTCGCTAAGGATTATATGGTCCTAGCTCTTCTTAAACATATTTACTACATGCATGACCAGTCCAGGAATAAAATTTATAGAATCGAATTATTGAGCGCGCTTTAGTGAATAAATATTCGTTCCTCGTCGTTGTATCAAAAACAATACTGGAATATAATTTTGACTATAATGAAACTGGAGCGCTGCGAGTAATAACAACCAACGCAACAAGTATTTAATGAACGATTAGGTACTACACAAACCTCTGCAACATGGTAAACCCTCCACACGTTTTACATCAAAAGCGTGTAAATCGAAAACAATGTTTATAAACGGGCACCACGCACCAGTGAGAAATCCGTTAACAAATTTTTCCGAAATTAGGACTCATTGAACTCACTTCCTGGTACTAGAAAAAAGGTCAACAATTTTTAATTAAAATTTTTTTAGCGGAAACAAATATACAATCGCAAACGATTTCTGCTACTGGATGACCCACTTTGACCAATTTTTTGACCAGAAAATCGTTCGAGTGGTTTTCAAAACTCAGATACAAAACATAAAAACAGAAATTTGTTGGTTATATTAATATCTTAGATATAAATAAAATTAATAAGATAAATTTTATAGAGAAAAGAAATTGCGTTGATATTGTTTTATTGATCAATACTGAATCAATTATTTGATCGTGCAGTTAATTTTTTCCGTATAGCAAATTCACTAATACTTAGACACATTTTCAGTTTCAGGAAAAAATCACTCTACTATATATACGAGTAGGCTTGAGAAGTGTTTACTAAACTAATCCTAATTTTTTGTTTTTGTTTTTAGGATAGATTTATGAAAATGTTCACGCGCATCATATACATAGTTACATATGGATCTGGCCATCCTAAAATCATTATAGCCCTAATCCGACAAATTAATTCTTTTACATGACAGATTATTGTAAAATATTATTTATATGCAAAATTGTTGTCGCTAATATTTTGGACATGATAAAACCATTTAGCCCTTAGCAATTTAAAAAATATTTTACTTTGATTTAAGGTAAGTATGGCCCGCTTAAGCCATTACATATATTTTATTTATTTCAATATCATATTGTTATAAATTTGTTACAAATTTCAAATACAAACTTTATTTATCAACACCTTTATTTCTCCATCGTGGTGATGTTATCAAGAAGTTGGGAAGTTTTGTTTCGAACTAGAGAAACTTTGAATTCTTTAAGTCTAACAATTTTGTCAACACCTCAGACTGCAGTAGTCAAAATACAAAAGAAATTTTTTTTTTCGCTATGCATTTGTTAACTCCTTTCATCAGTTATTGTTTTCCCAAAGTTTCAAATATAAAACGCTTGTAAGCGTCAAATGCTGCGGTTATTCCACAGCTAAATTATAAATACTGCAAATGCCATTTTAATACAAATCGAAATTTTTGCTGGCTGAATGTCGCGTTTGTATCGATGCTACACTTGTCATTTTGCATATAACATTGCTAATTGAGCCGTGGAATAAACGCAGCAATATACAATAAAATCCTAGGCTATACGAAGGGGGTTAACAGATGCCTAGAGAAATATATAAATTCGCTCGGACATTGTGATTATAATTTGGACATAAGTCAGAAGTATTTTCAATATTTTTGTAGCGTGATCAATGCAGCCTGATGAGACGCCCAATTTTTTAATTTAAACAATTGTTTCATTACTTTGAAACTAAACTTCCCAACGTCTTTGTAACGTCACATAGATGTAAAACCAATATCTGTTATTTCATTATTTCGTCACTGTTCACTTTTACACAAATTAAATTAAGACAGTGTCGGCTTAGCAATTTGCTTACATATGTACTTGTTCATCGCCTATTTGTCGATGTTTGCGTACTGCAATCGTTTTTTCAATCAGTCATGTGGAGTGTTATTTTTGAGGACAACATTTTATTAGCTTTAAAGGGGTTTGGAGATGGTTCTGATCTTGACAATATACCCTTTTCTATTCTGAAGGAGTACGTTGAAATTTTATCAACTCCATTATGTTACCTATTCAACCACTCCATAAGCATTGACACGTTTCCCGAGAAATGGAAAATTTCAAAAATTACACCAATTTTTAAATCGGGTGAACCAGATAACAGCACATGCTACAGAGGAATATCAACCCCATCCTCAGTTCATAAGTTGTTTGAATTAGTTATATGCAACAACTTTAAATCCCAAATTACACGTACCATTTTTTGAGAATAGACGTATCAAAATTTGTATTGGTGATGTTAAAACTCCAATATTTTTAACGGGTCCTGTTAGCCTTTTTCCTCGGTTACACTATTTAAAACAAGCGGCCGTCCACTTATTGATTGTTCTTCTCTCAATAATTTGAAGCTGTCGTTGGGTTCTTCTTACTGCATCTTCAAAGTAAAAACATTTGCAATCATTCTTGTCATCAAATAACATTGGGCTTATTGGTTTGGTGCATTTCGGTGCTTATATTGAAAAAAAAAAATACAAAATAGTCAAGAAAAGTGCTTATAATTTGTATTAATGGATCAATTGACAAATGCAAGTACAGCTAATATAATACACTATATAGAAATATAGAAAAGCCGATGGACTCATCAATACCATTTAAGGGTTAAATTGCAATGTTCACTGATAAATTAATATAATTGGCCAAACACCACCTGCATGTAGTTGTATTTACGAACATTTCACGTCTTCAATTCCGCTCTCTTAATGATTATAGCCGTTGTTAATTCCAGTTTCGATGATGATTATATCCACCAAATATGGATTGCCATTTTAAAATCGGGTTCCAAATTAGTATGGAGGGACTCAAGTTACAATAATAATTGCTAAATAAAACTATGGAGTCCGTCTGCACTCAAACCCATGCCTGTTGGGATGATAATACTAAGATAGAATCAGGTAATAAATTTATATACATAATTCACCTATTCAAATTTGTATCGTACTCGTTGCAAATATCCCGTGAATATATTTAGTGTGGGAATATGACTTCGCTCTTGGCCAAAAGGTGTAGTTACTAATACTGCTTACGTGTAGTATAAATGGGCGATACTGGTATTCTATAGTACTTGATATCAGCTGTCAAACGCAGTATGCGGCATTTAGCTGAAGTGTAGACAACTAGTATTTTTAACTTCTTGAAAATGTGGAATCATTAGCGGGGAGTTCTATTTCATTATTTTATTGCAAAGAAAAATGCAGCAGAAACTTATCGTTTGCTTGTGGAAATTTACAGTGAGTATGCTCCATCGAATACAACGTGCTAGGTTTCGACGATTTTAAAATGATGATTTTGAAATTGAAGATGAAGAGCATGGAAAGCCACTCAAAAAATTTGAAGATGCTGAATTGGAAACGTTATTGACTGAAGATTCTTTTCACATAATCAGAATTTTCAATAGCATTAAATGTTTACAAACAATCGGAAAGCTTCAAAAAGCTAGCAACTGTGTACCACATGAATTAAAAGAAAGAGATCTCGAACGAAAAAACCATTTGTGAAATACTGCTTCAAAGAAAACAAAGAAAAGCTTTTATGCATCGAACAGTTACTGGCCGAAGCCAAAAAAATCTTGAGTGAAGTCTGGCGAAGCTGATTTATTGCATCAAAGCGAGATATTCATTGCAATAAGATTATGCCCTCTCGGTATCTGGTGGGATCACAAAGGTGTGGTATGTTATGAACTGCTGGAATCAGGTGTAACTATCAATGGTAATGCCTATCGACGACAACTAATACGTTTGAAACGAGCTATATAGGAAAAACGACCAGAATGGTTGAATAGACACAACAAATTAATTTTCAGCACGACAATACAAAAGCATATATTGCAAACGTTATGAAAAATTATTTAAAAGGACAGAACTGGGAAGTTTTATCCAACCCGCCATATTCACCAGACACAGACAGCTCTTTCAGATTACTAGCGATCTAATTCTCGCGCAGAGATCGAAAATTGGCTTATTGATTGAATCACCTCCAAAAACCAGGATTTCTTCCCCAGTTGGAGCATATGGAGCATACTTTCAATAAATAATTCTTTAATTTTCTAAACAAGCAAATGTGTATTATTTTAATAAAAAAGAGCAACTTCATATTCACACACCCAATAGGTTAACCCTTTTTGAAAAATTAAATAATTTCATAACTGACAAAAATGAGAATTAATGGTCAATCTTTGAAAAATTAATTCATTTTTTCGAAAGAAACACAAATAAGTTTCCTAATTCCTAGTTTTGGATATTGAGTCATTGTTGATATCATTTATTGACCAAAAATAAAAAAAAATTAATTCCTCTCACAAAACTCTGTCATGAATGTCATTAAGACTTAAAAATATCCTTTTTGGCCTGTTATTATTCGAATATATAATTTGATATTTGATTGTTTGAATATGTTAGATTTCTGTTATTTACAGCTACTCGTATATCCTTTTTTAAGGATATAAATTTAGAGAGACATGGGTTTGGGCCACATTTTAATTGTGTTCGATATATTTACCATTTCTATTATTGTTGTTTTTGTGTTAGAATATTAGTATTAAAGTACAACCCACAATGTCGTATTTTCTCGTTTCACTATTAAATTGTACTATGTAAACCTATTCAGTAACCTCTATTCAATTTCAAGGATTAGCCCATGATATTAGGATGCGACCAGTTTATATAGAACAAGATATTTTAAAACGTTTGAAGTAATTCATAATATTGACCATTTATATTTAATATAACACAGCAACAACAACTAAAAACTACCCCAATAGCCTATAAACTAATATATTTAGGTTTTAACCTATATTATTCAAAATTTATATTCAAATCCACCCTCTAAATTACAGCAAATCTATTTCCTCATACCAACAATATCATACTGATGTGTAGTTTTAGGGTCAAGATTACAAATAATAATAGTGTAATGTATTCATTCATATATAGATGTTTACTTCTATAGAAAAAATCAAATCGACCAGCCTCTACTTCACCCCTTCTATACATAGATTTATAAAAAACATATCACAACCCTTGTCCATTTCACCCAATTCCACATTATATTGTACGATAACACATACATCTATAACATAATTTTCTATTTACACAATTTAACACTTTGGTCGAAAACAAATCAAAATTACAGAAAGAGAACCAAAAATCCAAAAAAAAAAAAATTAAAACTTTCTTCATTTACTACTTTGAAGAAAAATTTTGTGGCAAATTGAAAAACTAAAATACAAAAAATGAAAATTTTATTGTAATTTTTGTCTATTTTGATAAGGGTATATATAGCATTTTGGATTTCCAACTTTTTGCCATCCAGTCGTAATGAAAATTTCGAAGGAAATTGAAAAGTTTCTTTATTGTATTTCAGGACATTACATTATATCAATATGTATACGAGTACATACAAAATTACCAAGGATTGAAAGAAAATTTTCAAAAAAAAAAATACAAAATGTAGAAAAGAAATAAATAAAAGGATATTAAGGAATATTATTGTAGTTTTAATTTAAGAAGATGGTCGATTAATGGTTTTGTAAGGTTGTTTGTATTACTTCGGACATAATTAGTGTACCGAATCAACATTTGTGATGTGGGGGTACACTTGGAAGTAATTTATTAGTGAAGAGATAGTCAATATTTCTTAAAAATGTTATGATTTTCGCAAAGCGGATGTTTAGTGGTAAGGATGGATTGCTGACAGTTGAATTATGGCAGGATTCACATGTTGGCGTGCAATTTTACATTTACTCTGTAACAAGAGTGGGCTAAGTGGGTGAGGCAATAGCTCAACCAGTAATTGTTACGAAACTTTATCAAAAGCCTCACGTCCTGGGACTCAAAATACGAGTAAGCAAAATGATTTAATATTTGGAGTATGCATCGTATTCAACGTGAACCGCCCGGAGCGAGCTCATCGATCAGGAGCAGGGTAATTTTTTACATTTTTGACGTAAACAATGATTAATTACGGTAAATGTTGTAACAAATATAAAAAATATAATTCATTATCGAGGTCTGCGTGAAAATACTGAAATTAGTGAAATAAATTAAAACACATTATTTTCTAGTAAATATTGCAACGGATGTGAAGTTCTTAACAAAACCACAAAATTAACAAAAATCATATTTGTTAAATTAGCAAAAACAAATAGTCGATAAAAGCAATGTTAACAATGGAAACCTGACAACAGACGGATTTCTTTTAATTTTAACTATTTTACTAAATTGTAGTATGCACTATTAAATATTCAGTTATATGAACATTGGCATAGTATGCAAAACCAGTTGCATAAACGTTTATCGAATGATGGCATAAGAGGTGCTCTTTGAAATAAAATTGGTCTCATCAAAAAACTACGATATTTTCTCATTTGTTAATGCGTTGGAAAATCGGATCGCACGGAATATTTTGGCGAATTTTTGGGTTACACTGTATTAATTATTGCCCAGATCACAGAGATTCTACCGAGTAGTGGCTAGTATCAAATGATGGCACAAGAGGTGTTCTTTGAAATAAAATTGGCCTCAGACATCTCCGTACACGATTTTCCACGAATTTAAGATCCATCACAACCGGTTTCCACCCGTACTAGAAAACCTCCAGCAAGTAATTTTCATTTAAATCGTTTGTGCTAAGAAAACCATTAAAAATTTACCTGGGCTCACCAGACAAGCCCTTATACGATTTTTCTAGAAAGCCTCCTACAATCAATTTTCCTTTAAATTGTTTGGGCTAAACAAATTGAAAATTAACCCGGGGTCCACCAGACAGGACCTTACACGATTTTTTTCCGAAATAAGGATCCATCGTAATCGGTTCTTGGCACTCGAAAACCGTGTATTCACGCAATTTCGTTAAAATCATCATTAAAATCGTTTGAGCTAAGAAAATAAATTAAAAATGAATCCGGGGTCCACCAGACAAGCCTTTATACGATTTTTCCTGAAATCAGGATACATCACAATCGGATAAAGTGAAACCCAAAAATCGCCAAAATATTTTATGCGATCCAATTTTCCAACGCATTAACAAATGCGAAAATCTTGTAGTTTTTTTATGAGGCCAATTTTATTTGAAAGAGGACCTCTTGTGCAATCATTTGATACTAGCCACTACTCGGTAGAATCTGTGTCATCTGGTCAATAATTGATACAGTGTAACCCAAAAAATCGACAAAATATTCGATGCGATCCGATTTTCGAACGACCAATTTTATTTCAAAGAGCACCCTATAGCGGTGTTTCTGGAATTGGGAAAATTTTTCGGAAAAATCCTACGATATGCAAATTGATCTCTTTACAAACTTTATTTCCTAAAACACTCGGGCCCCTAGATTTTTCAATGGATTGGTATTTATCTGTTAGTTTTGATCCATAACAACTCAAAAGTGCGCTTAGTATTTGGTAGCGGTGTTTCTGGAATTGGGAAGATTTCTCGGAGAAACCCTACGATATCCAAATTGACCTCTTTACAAGTGCTTAGTCACCGTACTTATTTGCATTTTTTCATATAGTTTATAATTTACTCGTTTATACGAAGTTTTACGCATACATTGAAACAAAAATGGCGGATTTTAATTTTTAGGGAAGTTTAGGAAATACTTCACTATCATGAGCAAACACATGAAGTTTTTCCTAAATAATCCTAATTCAATTTTTTAGGATAGTTTAGGAAATAGTTCCCACAAATAAAATTTGGCAGAGAGCCTAATTAGGCAAAATCGATTTGACTAGAATACCACCAAGCGGTATCTTACAAATTGAGGTATTTTTAAACCGATACTAACCGGTACTTGTACCCGCCGAAGATAGAGGAACTGGAAACCGAGGAAAAATTACTAACGACATATAAAAACTAAGTTGTTGATAATGAAAAGAAAAAAAAAACCATTTTTTTAATTGCTTTGGAAATTTGAATTTTATTTATATTCTTCTTTGCAATTTTCCAGGGTTTTCGAATTTTTTTAAAGGCACGTATTTAGCGTGATTCCTATTTTTGTTTTAATTCCAAAAATAGTCGTAAATAAATCACCCAGCGTTATTCCAACATCAGCAACCATACCACACGATCAACCTGATAAATTCAGGTAACTGAGCCACATGCAGCGTTTCTTCAAGTGAAACTTTTACGATACTAAAATATTTTTTTAACCTTCATGTCAGTGAAAAAAATAACTTAATTTAAGTGATTAGTACCTACATGTATTTTGCACGTTCAACACGTTCGTCAAAGTAACCTATCAATTGAACTAGAAGTTCTCATAAAATTTAAAGGTTTTATTGTGACTGAAACACACCAAAATATACGTTTAAAAGTGGAAAAAGTGTTCGAGTACCTCGTCACTCACATTACGGTTAAGCAACTGTACATCAAAATTCTAAAATAACTATTCTATCGTCCACGTAATCATTAGTTGGGGTTTCCAGAAATTCAATTAAAATTGAATAAGCTCCCTGAGTCTCTGCGAGCTTTTCATACCACCTAAGGCAATTATCTGAGCTACTATTAACAATACATTTCATTAATTTAAGTATTTTCGTAAATTAATTACATTCTTTACATTTATTACGTTACATGACGTTAACAATTTCGCGTAACGTAATTAGTCTGCACAACACTGATCGGAATCTCAAAAATCGCTCGATATTGTTTCGATGCCAATGATCATTCGAAAAAAATTGAAATCTCCAAGAGAGGTAGAAAAAATCCAATCGAGAGCAGAACAATCACAAAAATGTTTACGACAAATAATGTGGATGGATATGATCAATTTAGTTCCCTTGCGATTCAGGACAGCGTAACAGTCGGTCCTTATATAATGACGTTGATGTTATTTAATATCAGAATGTAATAACTTATTTAACACCTAGGACAACTAGATAGCTAAATAGCAATTTTATAAGACTGACGAATGTAAAATAAAGAGACAATAATTAGATGATTGAGTTTTTAACATCATTCCCGAAGTGTTCGACGTTGTTACATTGTTAGCATCAGAGACGCAAAAATCGCAAGGTGATCTACGTAATAATAGTAAACGTACACAGCTCTGGAGCTTAGGTGAGTCAAAAAAAAATGTTTATTTCTTTTATATAAACTACATCCAGACCAAGCGCAAAAGTCGTTTAAATCTCAAAACCCTCGAATCACATGACCGAGTCAAAAGTTTCACAATTGCCGAAAAATTACCTATAACATCTAAATCATCACAAAACCCAACTAACACAAAAACAATTCCAACATAGTATTGCCAGCTTCATCCCAGGATTCGGCGGAGCAGCCACAGAAGAAAAAAGACACATAATGAAGTATACGTTCAAATCTCACAGATAGATATACCAAACTATCCCGCATTAAGAGATATCTTAAAGAGGCACCTCAATTTAACCTTAGCCCAAATACTCAAAGACAAATGACGTAGACAAAATCATAAAAGAAACCGAAATCAAAGAGAAATTGTTAGCACTGTCAGGAAACACAACCACACTTGGGACTGCAGAACAAGGATAAGCCACAAACGAACAAGGATGGCAACACAATAGCCTCAATACACCCAGCAATTCCAAAGACACTTGTACATATCAAATCAAGTTATAAACCAAATCTTACATATCAAACACAAAATCCACCATACACTCAAAGAGGTGTCTTGCCTTTCCAACGATCAACCAAGTCAGAACTCCAGACAAATATCTCAATAAAACGGACCACAACCGAAATACTTCCCGCATTGTAAAACGACGACAGGGCATACTTTCAGCGAATGCCGTCACAAATTTCTTTCAAAGAATATAAATCAGCACAATGATCATAACCAGAATCAACCAAAAAATAGAAGCAAAGGAGCACACGTTAACACAGACGAACTCGCAAAATAGTCCAACAACATGCACATCAACGCAATGTACTGTGATCGGATCCATACCGCACCAATTCTATAACGACCACCAACCATCAATCAAAATGACTATTCTCTCCAAAAGGGGGCCATTCCCTAGGTGCGTTAACTGTACTCAAATAACGTACCGATATACATAAATAAAATCTGCCAGAGATTGTGGTACAAGAGTTCTTTAGTATACCATGAATCGGTCCATGTGTAAGTCGGGGCTTGTTGTATTTCTATTGCTTGTTTAACTTCTTGAAGCAGTTTATCTACTAGAAGGGATTCGTTTAGTTCTTTGATAACGTCAATTTCAGTTTCGTGTTCGCTACTCTGATTTTAGCTGCTACAAGGCTTATGTTGGCATATGTTTGTTCTAACGCGTCACTAAATCCGTGAACCTTTACAAGTGAACCATCTGTGCATCCTGTCCATCTTGAAATTTTAAGATTGTTCAGCAACACTATTTCGTTGACGTAATTAACCCAATATTCTGCTAATTCTTCCGAGAAAGGTTCATCCCATTCACTCCCTACAATCTAAAGTTTTTGGAGCATGATTTTTGACGTTATTACTACTGGTGCTGGTCATCCTTGGGGGTCAAATAGCTTGAACGTCGTAGAGAGAACATTCCGTTTTGTTACACTTCCTTAGATTAAAACCGCCAAGTCGGAGCGTTTCAGTTAATTAATTTCGAATATCTTTAATTATTGTTTCAACCTATCCCATCCCGTCAACAAATCATCAACATAGAAGTCGTTCTGTAATACTTCGTAAGCAGGAGAAAATGCGCATTTCTTGTCTTCTGCCAATTGCTGAACAGCTCAGCCCGTTATCGATTTTAGTTGATATTCCTGAAATTTCTTGGCTGGTGAGTTACGCCACAGTATATGTTGGAGCCAAAATATTTTTTCTAGATCTTCTGTAAGGACTTATTTGTGATTCCGCCATCTTTCTTGATTTCGCAGAGGCGTCAAATACCACTCTCAACTTTGTCGTAGTGCTAAACGGTTTTAGAACAGCGTGATGTGTCCTATAGTAAGTGTTGTTGGTTGCCGATGCACTGTTTATTGTACTGGGTTGCTAATGTATTGTTTCTAATGGGCTGTTTCTCTAGTTGTAGAAATTTTCATGTTGCCATTTTTTCGTATCACCTAGTGTATCAGTAGTACGGTTGGTCGATATTTTCACAATTTACCTGCCATCTGTTGATCATTTGAAAGTGCTTTTGGACTCCTGTTCACATTTTTCTTTTTCAGAAGTTTGTTTTCCACGAGGGATGTAAATCTTCGATCTCCCAAAACCTTTTGAGAGTTTTCTCGATTGCATACAGATAGTTTTTCTGAGTGGTAATGGCAGTTGATTTTATGGCAGCTTTGCCAGAAACACAACTTTCTGTTATTTTTCCCAGTCCGTTAACATATCAGGTAGAATGTTATCCGTATAATAATCTGCTCCAAGGAGTAAATTTATTGGGGCTGTAATATTATATCCAGGATCGCCCAGTGGTAATATTGGATTGGTCCATTGTTGAACCGTTAGTAACTTCTGTGGATGTTTGTGTGTAATTGTATTTACTACCAACGTTTTTATGGGAGGTTCGAGTTTCGAATTGAAATGTGGCATTATTGATAATGCCGTTGCCCGTTTTATCATTTGTTTTTAACTTCCGCCAGTTCGCATAATTCTCAGCTCTGCTTTAGTTGTTTTTAATTTTCAGCTGTCAGTTGCCTTTGAAGCGGTAAAGCTCGCTTGTGAGCAAGGAACGATGATTGCACGTAGATAATGGCAATTTTCGTGATTGGTTGTAATTTAAACTAACGCCGCTGGTAATAGTAATCTAAATACTCATAAATACTCATCGCTAGAGCGTATTGGCCGTAATTATACCTTCATCAAGCATTTCTTGCATTTCGTAAATTGTTTTGGAGTCTGTGTATAATGCTGCAGAAGATAGCGAAAATTTGTCAGCGGAAAATAAGAGATTTCGCTACTCGGCGGAGTAGCAGCACCATCACAAAAGAGAACTTATTTTGCTATATAATTACGAGCGGACATTTATATTCATTTTGTATCTCTTTTTTCACTAAATAAAACATCGCAGCGGAATAAAATTTGATTGATCTCCGAAGTAAAGAAATTCGGTAAATGAAATCTTGCAATTTAACAATATTCCGTCTCTCCGCCATTCTTAAAGATTCACGATGAAATTTGAATAGTAGTATTGATCAGGGATTTTAAAGTATGTTTTGGACAAAGTTCTAGGATCTGCTCATGCTGGACTAAACCGGCCATTTCATAACCAATCCTTTTTGGATCATTATTTTCGGTATCTAAATTTTAGGCGATTATTTGTTTGATTCATTCTTGTCGATCGTCGGATTTGTATGATAGGTATTTGTTTTGCAGGTTGCCGAGTACTGCTTCTAACTTTGGCTGAAGGTTTGTTAGTTCTACGTCTTCCGTTAAGGTATTAGCTGATAGATTCAACCTTTATAATTGGTTGGTTGTATGAGTATGTGAGGGTCAACACACTGGGGGAGTTCAAATTTCTATGATAGTTTTGCTCCTTGCGGGTAGTGGGATTTCATGGTTAAGGTTATTCGAAAGTGAGATTATAGTGTGCGAAATATCGACTTTGAATCGGTCGAAAAAGTGTCGTCCGTTAATTCCTTCTTCAATTATAGAGAAGTTGTCTCGGCACAACGTGAAATTTATGTTGGATCTGACACTGGTTACTGAGTTGCAGTTTACCATCGATAGATCCTAAAGTGGCAATTTTACCGGTTGTTATTCCTGTTAGGTTTATAGTGTTTGTCCCATTTAATGGTAACTTTTTTTTTGTATCGTCTTTTGATCAAGCATATATTATCAGCGCCAGAGTTAATTAATAAACCCATTTTATCAATGGTGAGTTTGTGACGCTGTTAATTATTGAGTGTGATATGTCTGGATATAATAAATAGCCTAGCATGTTTGGTTTAAGTTAAGATCTAGCAGATTGTTTGCGGTGGTTTCTGTCATATCAGGTAATTGTTTGCTCCGTTTGATATCTTGTCTGATTGATAGATCAAACAATCTACCTTTTCATTACGTGTGGAGTAACATATACTACGAAACCACGCGCAAGAAGAAAATGCAAGACACCTCGTGTAGTTGGTTGTAAAGTTAGATTCTTAGGTATACGGTAGGAAAATTGTTTTTATAATAACTCGTGAATTAAAAACATAAGTTAAAAGAAGGTAACGGAAAAGATATGTTCATCATCTTCCAACCGAGATTTGGTCCATTCAGCGAAGTGAAAAGACAATGGATGGTCACTTGTATTCAATTCTTGAAATAATTTAAGTTCGTTGGCCAGTTCCATACACAGGTTTTTGCGTAAAATTCTTCGCAAAGTCCTATCGCAGATGTTCAATTCTTGAGAACGAAGGCGAGTTGAGGTGTACGAATGTTGACGCACACGTTCAGCTACAGCAGCAATATTTTCAATCGACCGACCAGCACAGCTATGCGAAACATGTGAATTTTCTGTTAATATGCCAAACGAACTTTATTCGCAAATCTCCTCACACTGTTCTCAGTTGGCGCTTGAGTTCTATCGAATTTAGTACGCAGTTTTCGGTAAATTGCGGCAACTGAGTTTGGAAATAAGTTTTCGATATAAAGCGTTTATTGACTCAATTTGTTTATCGGGAATATAATTCTGAATTAACCGCAAGTTCAAAAGCGAACCAAAATATGACTTACCCTTTAGATCTTCATTATTGTCCACCAATACTAATATCACAAACTACGGAACAAATTTAATTTTGAGGCAGTAATTTTGCAGGTTCAATTTTAACAGTATGGTTAGGCACAGATGACAGATTAATTGAGAAGGTTGAATAGATCAATATACTGGTTCGCAACTAAATTTCCGGGCTTTTTGAAAAATGGAAAATTTCAAAAAATGGTTTACTCAAAGTATTGCCCTTCGCTATCTACACATTTTTGCCGTCTCTCTGGAAATACATGAATACCTCAACGGTTAAACGCCGCGCCTTTGGACCGAAACCATTCATATCCCATCTCAGTGTTTTTATGGTGTTCTGGACGATGGTTCGTGTCTCGTCTCCCATTCAGGCCATTTTTCGAGCAATGCATGGTTCAGTATGATAAGTTGTTGTCGGTGACGTTGCTCATTAACAGTTTCGCACTTTTTCAGCAGCTCATAGTACACGATTCCTTTCTAGTCCACCAAACGCAGAGCATATTCTTTTTTTCGAAGCGATCTGGCAGTTCCGTCGGTGTGGATGCTTCACCTGGTGAAAGCCACGACTTTTTGCATTTGTGATTCTTAAAAAAGATTCACTTCTCATCTCTCGTAACAATTCGATGCAGGAAGCTCTTTCTTTCATGGTCTCAAAATTTCGCAAGCTACATTTTCCCTCCTTTTGAATTTTTCCCATATCATGTAAACGTTTGGAAACACATTAGCGAATTTAATGCCTCTTCAAATGTTTGTGGCCTTCCGGAGCGCTTCTTGTTCTCAATGTTGGAATCGCCACTTCTAAACTAATTAAACCAATCTTCACAGATAGTTTTTGATGGTTCATGTTCACCATACGCCTCCTCTAGCAAATGACGTGCTTCAGATGCATTTTTTTCAAGTTGATGCGCAGAAAAGCAAAGTTTCCCGCAAATCCCGCTTGTTTGGCACGAAACAGAGACATTTTCGTTCTTAAAAATAATATTTTTGAGTTGCGATATGTGCTGGTGTTATAACTGGTTATCGTTAACGACTGTCCAGGCTATGAACAAAACACAACTTCTGACATTTAGTTGCGCACCTGATAACTATATACATTTACATATACAGAACAAATACTTTTGAATATACCTTGAGTCCGTCACTTACGTCATTGATTAGAGGTAGACAGCGTAGTCGGTCATCTCGAGTTTATAACTAGTAGGCCATTGCCCTACTGTCAAATTTCATCGTAGTGAAATCCGGAAAATTATAACAACTTTGAAAAATAATTTCCAACCCGATTTACACGTCACAATGAATTATTTACGTTTACCTGTAATTCTGTTGACATTATTTACAGTCACACCGCATTATTTTATCATTTGTACGGCAAATATGGTTATAGTCGTATCTGATATCAGCATAATCAATTTAATTAAAATTTCAGCATTTCACAAAGAATTTTTGGCATACAAATATGCGGGCAGTACATTCAGTATGATTTTGCTTTTGTTGGCAATCATGCTAGGAATAAACCTCTCCGCCGTACTTGTGAAATACTTACTAGGAACATTTGCAATTCTGGTAATCGGTACAGGACTCTTCACGGTATGTTGTGCAGCACTTTTTGTTAGTTCATGTTCGGCGAAACCTTCATTACACGTGCATTTGTGTTTTGTATTGATCGGTTGCATCGCAATTGGTCTCACACAGCCAAACATTGTCGCATTGTTTGCTGATCAAATTGACGCTATCAACCTTGAACATTTTCTTGTGTTTGTTTTAATTATTAAAATTGGATTCGGAATTGCAATAGCCGAATCGCTAAATCCGATATTTAATCAACCGGACAGGATTTGTCCATTAAATTGTTATTCATTCATGTATCTTCTATGTTTCGCATCGTCAGGCGTAGCGTGCAGTAAGTATATTAAGGTAATTCGAACGTGCTTTAGTATTGAAACTTATTTTATTATAGTTTTTCAATTATGTGTCACCTCATACCGTACCGTGTTCGTAGGCCGACCATTTATGCGACCCAAATCAACCGATGAAAGCGATACGAAACGACTAATGATTTTTATATTTATAATGGTGCCACTTATATTCATGTTTGTTGTGTCCTTTATACTAGAAGATGAATGGTTGCTTCAGGCCAAACACATGAAAGGTGCATTTCATCACAATATTCATTTCCAAAATTTCCATTTAATGATCGTGTATGCCATCATCTCGATCGTGAGCATACCTATAGCCATGTTGCTGGCGTTACGCCAAACCAATGGTTTAATGCACATTACAATTGGATGCTTATTCTTATGTTCGGCCAGTGCGTATTTGAACGAAATACGATTGTATATAGATCATGACGACCTTAAAAGCCACCAGGTTGAAGATAATTACGTTGCTTTACAAGTCTATAATCTTGCTGATGATGCAATTTTAAATCTAACGTTACCATACGTTAAACCGAAATATTCAACTGTGCGGATAATTGATTCAGAGATCCAAATGAAAGGACGTGCTCCTCCTTACCTGCAGAAATATTTACCATCGCATGAAAGGATTGGTCCGTATTTATTTCCGTTTAATACAAGTAAAATTGAAGCAAAATGGTTTACGATAATGAGCTTCGAAACACATCAGTTCATTATAGATGTTAACTCATTCGTTATAGGTCGACGACGTGATCGACTACTCCTATCTTATTTTTATGGCAACGATCTGAATGGTGTTTATGTAGAAAGAACGTATCGCTCGCCAATGGGACTAGCTCTCTTGCGATTACTAGTCAATATTCCGAAAGGCAAGAAACAAGAAGTTTATGATTTTTGTGTATCGGGTTCGGATTTAAAAATTTGCAAACTAACTGGAAACAATGTGATAATGGAAATTCCTGGTGGCCAATATACCTTTACGTATAAGGACTTACCGGTTGGAAGCTATTTTCTAGATAACGGTGGTTACTATACATTCACTTATGTAAGTGATACAAATCTTGGGGCAACACCATTCACGAATATCCCGCCATTTAAAATGAGCGTTAGTTGGCTATTTGGCCTGTTTTTGTTGCTAGCACTAGCAAAGGTGATGATTTTTGCTGGTGGTTTAGATTTTGCGTATATCGTGGCAGCGGAAAACTCAAAAAGTTTTTTTATCAGTTGCCTTTATACGATTTACTTGGCCTCTTGGATCGGATATCGCCTCATTGAAGATATTTTTCGAATTAAATTTACTAATATCCTGGATATTGTTACGTTTGTAACAGCAATGTCGACTCTGTCATTTTATGGCGGCTATCATTTGTGGAGTCATTTATTAAATAGGAAAGAATGAATACTGAAACATGTTCTCCTATGTTGAAACACGAATTTGATACGTAAACATTTATTAATATTAATAAAATTGTCCAAAAAAATTTTGTGTCTTACTGATTTAGGTAGATAGTTTGGTTCCCTTAGTTTAAGGGTGCAGTGAAACTGTCATTGATAGCTTTGGGTTAAAGTCAACGTATTTCTAATAAACAGCGGGTTTTGGCATTGAATACGATTGCATCAACAGTGGATGATTTGGATACAAAAATAACAACATTATCCAACATTCTGCTTGCTTCCAGTGCAATTTTCAACCAGGCAGCCGAGACTTTGGCGAATTCATGTAGCTCGAATTTAGTAAATATTTTGTTCATTATGCTATTCTTACAAATATTGGTCTAGTAATTTTACATGAAGCTGCTACCATCCGTTCATCTGACGGTCCATCTGATCTGATGTTGCCGAAGTTTAAACGATACAGTTTTAATATTCAACGACTTACTCAGAAATGGTACCAAAAGACACGTTGTGTTGATAAAAAAGAAAGCTGCGGCTTTCGGGAGTCTTGCTATGGATTACTGCCCAGATTTTGATATAGTGCGGTAAGGATGCAAAAACCTAAACTGGTTTTTGTGTAGTAATTGGTAAAATTGATGACGAGTAGAAACCATTTCATAAAATTTTCTGGAATAGCAGGAAAAATGCTGTATGCAAAAAGCTGTATACAAAATACATCTCAGCCGATGACAAAATCATCGAGATGTCACCGCTAAGCAGTAACATCTCTATCTTATAGATAGGAAGCAGGTAGCAGAAAATTTAGAAGTTCTGCTGGCTGAATTACAACGGCGATTAAACTCGCTATCAGATTAATTACAATCGTCATCATTTATAGTGCCAACAAGCCAGACAACAACAGTATAGATCAAAACAGGTCTAAGCCACCTCATATCGATGCGATTGAGCAGCGTAATAATCCGCTGTTCAAAAAACAAGACCTACTCATTCGTCAATTTACCAACAAATACATCAACTTGAGTACAAACTGGATAACGAAGTTCGTACACCCGAATACTTACATATAAACATCATCATGTTGCAAAAAAAAATGATGGATGAGACCGACCAGTTGCATACTAGAAGAGAGAATTAAGAGAAGAAGAGAATTTACTACTTCCTCAAGGATTACTACGGTATCTTAAGGAATAAGGTGGATGACACAATAGTGCGACTTCAAGGGGGGGTCAAAAGCCAAATAAGGCCTAGCAAGAGGTGCGTATCATCAATCTACCCGGAGCTTGTTCAACGATTTATTCACGAAACTCATTCATACAAACAAAGAAATCTCCGATACAGGCAACATGACTTATTTAAAGCCACACGTTTAGAAAGGCGCGGCTCAACTCATCGGCCATCACCCAAACATAGAAGAAAATTTTGAGAAAGCATGGGATTTGCTAGAAGCCAGGTACAATAATACCCAGTCCTTGCGAACAAATATTTCAACTCGATTTTATCTGTACCAACGATTCAAGTGGCTTCTGCAGAAGCAATTCGGAACATGCATGACAGAGCAAAAGAAATGTTGTAGAACATCAAACGCTTAAAATTAAGTTCCACGTCTGAATCATTTATAGCAGAATCCATTCGGCTATATGAATCAAATTTAGCCAACCTAAGGGTACTACCAATAATAACACAATAGTTCAACTTCCTGGAAAGGAGATTCCACTCCTTAGTAGCAATGGGCAGCACTAAATCAACATCAAGTAAAACAAAAGGCAATTCATTTGCTGTACAATCTTTAAAGCGGGTCAACCCTGCTACTGTTAACTCAGTTTATTTGTTAAAGCATGATCCAAACGTCACCCGGTCGATCAATGCTGTCAATTCGAGAAAATAACGACATTGAAGAGATCTAGTCTGGTTACATCCCTTTTGCCAAACAATCTTCGTTGGTAAACCAATATTGTTGCCTACTGAAATAATTAAGGCGGTGTCGAGTAATGATCGGCAGTCATCGTAAGGACTTTGATAGACTTCGAAGCAACATTATTCTCCTCCAAGGCGGCTAACAAGCTTAATCTCAAAAGAAGAACGACTAATGTCAACATTTAGGGTATCGGAGGAAACCAAGCCGGCACTTGCAGCCACTTAATAACTCTAAAATTAGCACTTAGGTTCGATGGTGAATTCCATACGTTGGTGCGTTGATTCTCGAGAAACTTGCTCAAAGGCTTTCGGAAATCAGAATCAGCACAAATAACAAGAAACACTTGGAAAATCTACAACTCGCCGAGTCACTTTACGATCAATCATAATCAATTGATATAGTGTTAGGCGCTGATTATTATCCGTTCATCGCCACCAATGGTCTGATAAAGGACGAGCGACATCAACGAATACCTCAAAACACTGCGGATTGATTATCATCTGGAGCCCATGGTCTATCGAGAATCAGAACCTAACAACCATGGTAACAACCAAGGCAATATAAGTCAAATTATTTATGGAGTACGACTCAATGCCAGAGGAAATAATTCGTACTGAAGAAAAATAAGAATAGAAGAGCACTTCCAGACAAATTTAGAACATACATAGCCTTGACGATAAATATAGAGTGAAGAACTTACTCTCGGAATTGACCATTACCTTGGCGTGGATTCCATGGTGGCCCATGGAAATTCAAAACATTTGTAGCCAACCGAATATCTCTAATAAGAAACATTTTGCCCGAAACCTCATGGAAGCAGATTTGGTTACCAGAGGTACTTCGCCATTAACCCTGGGCAATAATAACTTGTAATGGAATGGAGCAGTCTTCTTGCAATTCGAAACAACGTACGATATAGTTTCGATGCAGCAAACACTGACCGCATCTTAGGAGAATTACAACCAGAAGAACTAAAAGATAAGATGATGTCAGTTACGACACTCAAGCTAGTACAAGGACAGCTACAACGAAACGCTATTAAGTCACGATTTACAATATATGGAATGAGCAATAGTCAAAGTCACCGAACATCAAGATTTTAACCGCAAAATCGAGTGTTTAAGAGGCTTTTTATAGTATTGGAGATATGCTACTATTTTATATGGGTGTCCAAAGTGGGGCTGGTTACGCTTTTGGATCTAAGTTTGAATCCGTCTTAGGTCACCGATGAATAAATTATACTTTCTATACGAAAGCTGCACTGAATTATCCTATGCAGTTTTATCTGACTCCATTAATTATTCGTTAATTCATATTTAGCAATGTTGCGTCGGGATTAGTTCGGCGAAGTGATTTTTTAACTGTATATTTTAGTTGTCCAATAATTTTCCAGGTAGTTTTATCGTAGTACCGTAAACTAACTCAGCACAGGAAGCTTGTAATTCCTCGCTGAATGACGATCGTAGTCCTAACATGACTGTCGGAAGTATGGTGGTCCAGTCGGGGCGCTCGTGGCACATAATGGCAGCCTTGAGAGTCCGGTGCCATCTTTCAACCATGCCATTACACTTCGGATTATAAGCCGTGGTTCGTACGCGATTGAACCCTAGTAGCTTGGATAGTTCTTCGAAAAGTTCGGATTCGAACTGAGTTCCCTGATCTGTAAGAATAGATACTGGAACGCCAAAACGAGATATCCAAGTTGAATATACAGCGAACGCGACAGTGGCAGCCGGTATGTCCGGTACACGAGCCGCCTCAGATCAGCGCGTGTAACGATCTATTAGCGTGACGCAGTATCGCTGTATTTCTGCAAAACGTTGCGAAGCTGGCGAGAGGTGACTTGGTGTGCCTTGAAACTTTCGACTTTTGACATTGTACACATTGTTGAGTGATCTTTTTCGAATCTGTTCGGAGCGAGGGCCAGATAACATTTTTAGTTAAAATATTGGTGGTAGCTTGGATTCCGGGGTACGAAAGATTGTGAAATGATTCGAAAACTTGTTTCCGGAAGTTTAACGGAATGAATGGTCGAGGTGTACCAGTCGAAATATCGCAATAAATGTGTTTATTGGAGTTAAACGATATTGGAACTTGCCTATGATTTAGTGAAATGCTGTTACTATGCAAGAGTTCTCGCAATTCCGCATCACTGGTTTGTATGTTTGTTCAGGAACAGAAATTAGATCTATACGTGATAAGGTATCTGCAACGACGTTGTTAACGCCGGAGACAACGTACTGAGAAAAAACTAAGCGGCTGCCATGAATTCGAGACAAACTGCCGTACCACTGCTCCGACTGCGTGGTCGGATGGGTCGACCATAACTGCAAACCGAGCAACGGGCATTGGGTGTGCAAGGAGTGCCGCTTGACGAAGTGTCTCATTGCAATTGTTAAATGCGTCAATGGATGCTGAAGTCCATTCGATTGGTGTTTTTTGTTCTACTTGTAGCCTTTCAAGAAGTCGTTAAGTAAAACTTGGTCTGCAGCTGTGCTGGGAATAAAACGTTTGTAAAAATTGATCATACCCGAAAATCGTTTTAGATGATCAACACTTACAGGCCGTTCAAAATTTTTAATGATATGAACTTTGTCTGGAAGTGAAAGAATGCCTTGTTCGTTTATTAAGTGACCAAGAAAGTTAATTTCGGGTAATGCAAGGACGTATTTGTCGGAATTAATGATCAAACCATGTTCTGATAATTTTTGAAAAACAATCTTGAGGTGCTTAAGATAATTTTCGTAAGACTTAGATGCGATCAGAATACATCTAAGTAGACGAAGCAGAACTTAAGGCCGGATAATACAGAAAGCATCAGTCTTTGAAAAGTCTGTGCTGCATTAATTAGCCCGAAAGTCATTTTGGTAAATTCAGAAAGACCAAAAGGTGTTGAGAACGCCGTCTTGGATACGTGTGATGGTTCGATCTAGATTTGGTGGTACGCTTGAACAAGGTCGATAGTCGAGGAAAGTGAACAACTCGCGAGTTGGTATGAAAAGTCCTGTAAGTTTGGTATTGGGTATCTGTCGGGAATCGTAACTCGGTTTAACGCTCGGTCATCACCACATGGTATCCAGTCTCTATTCTGTTTCAATACAAGGTGAAGAGGGCTCGACCACGGATTGCTGCTCGGGCGACAAATACCTTGCGCCATCATGTTGTTGAGTTCGACTTTTGCGATTTGAAGTTTATCCGGTTCTAAGCGACGTGTTTTTGCAGAGATTGACTGACCAGTGATTTCTAGCCGATGCGTGACGTTATGCTTGATAGCCGTGCTGCTTAATGAGCGACTTGTGATTTCCGGAAATAGTTTACGAAGGTCTTGAATTTGTGTAGGGATTGTGATCTGAATAAAGTATGACAAACTTTGCGCTGCCATATGGGTGAGTACACCTGTTACAGACAGTGAAGTCAACGGATCGATGATATTCCGTCTACTTATATCTACTACGAGACCTGTGCGCCTTAAAAAATCGGCACCGAGTATAGGTGTCGAAACGTAGGTGATAACGAATTTCCAGATATACACATTGAGGTAGTGAGCTCAAAAACAACAGAGCCGTTCATTAAAGCATACAAACGGCTTGTTTAAACGACAGGGTTGTGCTCAAGCGGTCCTAAAAAATAACTAATATAACGCCATGACGACACTACCAATTGATAAGCGACTATGTTGGTGACGGATGGAACCAACATGAATTAATTCCACCTCATTATCCACACTTTGGGGGCATTTGGGAGGCAGGCGTTAAATCAATCACGTTTCACCTCAAGAGAATAATAAGAGAGTTAACACTGACCTTCCAAAAATTGTATATACTGTCAGGGCACAAATTGAAGCATGTCTTAATTCTCCATCATTGGCACCACTGACCACTGAGTACTTCCTAATTGGAGATTCTCTTAAGACATCACCCTGCGGGGGCATTGGTTTCTTAGGTCTGAAGCTATGTTGGCATTTGGTTGTGAAAAAAAAAAAATTGTGAAATTGTGAAAATTTTCAGAATACAACCGTGTAGGCACTCAAAACATACTGATGGGCATGCTTCCGCAGTTTTGTCTGTTGCATACTGGGTCTAATTTAAGTTAATATTCACATAATTCTATTCAATCTTTCACCGGGAATATATTTCGAAGAGTTAGACAGGCTAGAATTAACGGCAATGAAATGGAAATAAATGGGAGGAATTAAACATCTTAAAAATTGCCCGCTCTGAATTGGAAACGGTATGTGCTGAAACAATTCTCATGGCAGTATAACAACTTAATGTCGGACAATTACTTTTTAAAGGTAACAAAGATCCAATAAGGGTTAAACGTTGTTTTAGAGACACGGTGGATTTGGTCCTAGGGTATATGTTTGGCGTTCTCAGCTTGCGCGTGGCTGAAGATTACGAATCATAGCTCTGGCCTCGTCACAAATTTTTGAAACTAGTCCTTGACAAAGCCAAGCACAGAGTCTACTCTCTTGACATTAAAATCGATGAGGCCTCTAAAGATAAGTTCATGGTACAAATAAGTCCCGTATGACTATAACTTTGGCAACATAACATCGCTGTTGATGGTATACTCTTGACAAATGGAATTTGCACGTTTTCTAGAGTAAAGGATTGGCAGTTACTCATATTCACATCAGGATTATTTTTAGCACACCAAGTTATAAAGTTTTAAAGGTCATTTTGTCGGTCGACAGAGGTGGAACTTGAGATTTTTCGATGCATTTTCATATCGGCTGCATAAATGAAAATTTACTAAAAATTCGACGAAATCGCTACTCCGGAAGTAGCTATAAAAGGAGCGGATATTGATGACCTAAAGATCATCTGGCACTTGATTTCCTTCAGAAAGGAGTCCGTCTATAGTAAGAGTTGAGATGCGAAACCAACGGCCCTCCCAAGAATGTATGCTGAATTCCGTGGTAATAACATCAACCTCGTGCCCACCCTCCTTAACGTTGACAGAGATTCTAATTAGGTTTAATTGGTTGCCGTTGATCGTTCTCTGAGAAAGCCGTGCTGATTGTGTAAAAACAATATTTTACCATCAGAGTAAAGAGAATTGTGTACAATACTTTCAAATAATTTAGGGGTACTGGGCAGCTTCGCAATTGGGCTATAATTGGAGACATTCGATTTACATCCCTTTTTATAGATCGAAACTATAATAGAGTCTTTCCATATTGATAGAAATATTCCGTGCAAGATTGAATTTTTGGAACAGAGTTGTGAGTAGTTGAGCCAAGTTGCCAACACAATTCTTTTTAACCACAGAAAGCAAACCATAGGGGCCAGCGGGAAACTCATTTTTTAGCTTGATAATCCTCCTAATTCTGCATCGGGTTCAATAACGTTGTTGAAGTACCAGAAGCACCAGAATAATGATCACTGAACTTCTTCCTTCAGAAGGATATCCATCTGATTTCTTCTTCGAGTTTATGAATTGCCATAAAATCGCTTTGGGCCAGCGATTATTTCCGACTGCAAACGGATAACTTATGTGATCTGAGTTCAATCTCATCTTTAAGAATTTTTTCCAGTTTTTAAATTTTTGATTACGCAGTGAAAGCAATTCAAGTTTATTTCTACGTACAGCATAAGGAACGGACTGTTGGAAGCATTTAAAGATGGCGGAATAAAAATTGTGTGTTTCGGTTTCTAGGTTGTGATTATTGTCAAGAATGGATTTAAAATCGGTGTTTTCTAATAATTCGTTAAGCTTCTTAAAGTCTGCCTTAAACTCTATATTGAGCGCTGGAAATAAGTTAGCTGCACTGAGAACCAAATTTGTTTCCGAAACTTTGTCATTATTGGCGTCAGAAGAGAACACTATAAGTCAAGCGCTATATGCATCAAACCAGAATTTGAAAAGTTATCAGTAATAAAATTTTTTTTGCAGACTGTGCATTAGCAGCAATATAATGGGTATTATCCTCAGATAATGTTGTTAAGGATTTTAACGCTATTTGTTACTTGAGCAGTTCAGAATTTGCTACCTTCCTCATTCGTGGAGTATTTCGTTGACCGATTTTCTTAATTAAATGTTGTACCCACTTGCAAATACAAATTTTTCTAGCAATAAATAATTAATTGGTAAATATTGTTTGACTAACCCTATAATTCTGCAACCGACATCATCCCATTTTCCAACTAAATCCAGGCAAAGCTCAAAAACGAATTTACGATTTTACGAGAGCTGCTTCCATGTAAAACGAAGAATTTGCCATTTACATTATCAAAAGCTCCCATGTGTGTTGTTCAAGTGTTTTTTGTTTTTGTAGAAGAACGACAATAAAATATCAAATTGTCCAAAACTTTTTTTTGTGTTTGGTTCCAAAACTTTTCGAAAATAAATTTTATCGAATATTAAAAATTTGGAAAATAAATTGTAAAAATAAAAACACTCAGGAGAGATGGAATGAAACTTTATTATTTTGAATAAAAGCTTTTCGCGTAACTCGTAAAATTTAAAAATTTATTTATCGAATTTATTGACTTCATCCGCAGTAGATATGAACGATATAAATTTAATGTCATTAATTATTTATGAAAAATATGAGATTACCCCTGTTTATGATTTTTTTTTAAATTTATGTTTGTTTGTTGGAGGGTTGTTTGTTGTTTCAACTTGTCGTAACGCAAAAGTTTATCAATTTTTCACCTTTAATGATGAAAAGTTTCTTCATTGAATATTGCAAGGAAATAACTCTTGGGTGCATCGTGGTTTGATGTTGTTTATATCTTTTATATGTAAATGTGGATTATGTTTTCCTGAACGTAGCAAACACCTTCTGAACGATCATTCGAGAAATGTGCAGGTTTTATGTCGCATCGTTCGTTGGTTTTCAATTAACACGAATGTTCAAAGCCGTTGGAATGTTCTGAGAGCGGCAGCTGTTCTCCTAATATTCGTATATTTGTGAGGTTTAAAATGTTTCACACGAAACTTTAAACTTCACGCAAATACGAGTATTAGAAGAACAGCTACCGCTCCAAGAACATTCCACTGGCATTGAATCATCGGAATCATCTTGAATCTCTTATTGTACCTTCTAGCCCAGAATGGAAATTAACAATCCTTAGGTGAAATATTTACGTTTACCAGGTTATCCTACCGGTCGTGAGTGCATTCCAGGTCCGTTAATAATGCGGACGAGCATTAAGATTGCTCTCTATACTTGTCATTAGGGTACGAAATTCCTACAATGATAAAATTATATCGCGAATCATAGCCGCTTTACACTGCCTATTCATATGCGGAACACCTTGTGGATTAAAATGCTAACGATTTAGTTACTCTCCCAAGTCTTGGTTGACTTTTGGCTCATTCTCTTAATCCTTTAAGATGGCAGATCACCCATAAGTTGACTTCGAGACTTGACCTTTGCATTATGCTCGTCAGCATTTCGTATAACTTCCCGAATTGCATTTCTTGCTTTAATGATCCAAAATTTACTGAATAATAAGTTTTCAGTTAAGTTAACGTCAGCGTGATATAACCTGAAATGGTAATCCTGTACGATTGCTTTGGTAATTTCTGATCTGTATGGCAGGATCATCGGATGTTTAGTATTATACGGTGCCACTGGATTCCTGTAATTTATCTATAAACGTATATCGTGCCTTTAGCTTGCTTAATTTATGAACTGGCAGATGGCAAAATTTTTTATATCTTCATCAAACGCAATATCTGTTCGAATCGAATTATTATAGGCATATTATGTATGCGGTGGCCATCATTCGCTTGCTTTCATCAGCCAATGCGGTTCACTCGACCATTTATTAGATCAGAGCATTATCTCAATGTATCACGTAGGCAGCAGAATTGTTGGCTGAGCTTACACATTAAATTCCAACCGAGGTATGCTCAATTGGTTGTAACTACTGTGTTTCTCCTAATGATCCAACCATAGAACGAGGCGGCAAGACTCTCTAAATCTTGATGCAATCCTGCCCATTAACTTCTCGATTGTTCCGGAAGCTCGTCGTCTTATTCAATTTGTGCAACGAGGTGGCTTAAAATAATATTTTTACATGAAACATTCGTAGGAGCTAACCTATACCCAAACAAGTCATCGTACCGAATATTGTCCCCAGATATCCGCCTAATTTCTACATTATTATAGGACCACTTTTGTATATTGTACGTTGCGGGCCGCAGAATTGCCAAAATGCAATTTAAATTTTATTAATTTCTGGATTGAATTTGCCCCTGTATTTAGGTCGTCGACGTATATATCTCTTAATAATGCTGTTGCTGATGCTCCTGATGCACAAATGCTAGTTATTTTAAGCACCCTGTTGTTAAAAATAATGCCCACGCGGTTCCATATATCACGGTCTTTCGTCTATAATGCTTTATTGACTGCTGGTGTTTACTCTGCCTGATTATGGTGAAGTTTCGCATTTTCTTTATACAACAATACCTGGAGGAACTTTATTTGAAAGAGATTGAACCATTGGGGCCACACATTGGGGCACAGTGGATTTTCAGAGCTTTTTGGCCACTTGGTACTTCCGCCATGTGATCCAGGGGTTCAAATTCATCCATAAAGACATTTGCGAAACTATAAACTTTGGTGGGAAGGACCAAGTTGGTTAAAAACCTAAAACTACCCACTAGCGCTTGAACCAACTGGAGAAGCAGCCAATGAAGAACTAAAATCACATTGCTTATTTATCAACGCACCTCCTCAACCAGAGTTTATAGACTTGTCACGTTTTTCCTCGGCTCTTAAAATCAAAAGAACTATAGCGTACTGCTACAGATTTATTACTATTCTTAAAAATCGAATACATCAAGTTCCTGGAGAGATTCCAAGTTTTCTAACAGTAGACGAACTAACCAGATCACACAATGTAATCATAAAAACAATACAAGATTCGGAATTTGCCGCGTTAAACTCCTCAAGACAACGAATAACGCCAGAAAACACAACAAACTATCATCACTAAATCCATTCATGGACGAAAATGGTTTGTTGAGGGTCGGCGGTAGAGTATAAAAATCTCAACTTAAGTATGATCAAAAGCATTAACTGATTCTACCAAAAAATCATATTTACTCAAATCTCATCACAATTGAAGAACACCATCTTGTACTATACGGAGGCGTACAAGCAACTCTAGCACAATTACGTTCAAAATATTGGATTTTGATTGGTAAATGTCTAGTACGCATAACAATCCACAATTGTGTAAAATGTTTTCGATTCAGTAGAGCAGCATCAGAACAATCAATCGGTATGTTACCGGAAGTTGGAGTCCGTCTCCCCCATTGCCGGGCATTGATTACGCAGGTCCATTTGCAATCCGTGTATCTAAAGGAAGGGGAAACAAGTCCTACAAGGGATATATCGTGTTGTTCATTTGTTTCTCTACGAAAGCAATTCACTTGGAACTGGTGAGTAAGCTAACAACAGCACCATTCGTGGCAGCATTTAGAAGATTTACTTCAAGTAGGGGAGCTCCTATAAACATATACAGTGACAACTGTACCAATTTCGTTGGAGCTCGGAACGCGCTAAGTAAGGAGCTACAGGTGGGGTTATACAACAAGTAAACAACAAAGCAGCTTAGGAAGCAGCTAATCATGGAACAAACTGGAATTTCATCTCGCCCGGTAGTCCCACATCGGAGGAATTTGGGAATCTGGAGACAAATCAAGCGATATAGATGATTTTGATGTTTTGACACCTGGACATTTTTTAATCGGGAAACCGAGGTGGACTCTGTTTTCAAAGACGACTCAAGAAATTTGGAAAACATGGTCTAAGATTTCTTAATCAGTCTACAACAAAGGTACAAATGGAAAGAACCAAAAGCAAACTACAGGATTGGTCAGCTAGTTCTAATAAAGAATGAACAACTTCCACCTACAAAATGGGCATTGGGAAGGGTAACAGATACTCATCCCAGGCTCGTAAACGCAAAATATACCAAAGGTACCAAAGGTGCAAAATATACCATCTTCAAGAGACCAATTACATAGATAAGTCCCCTTCCAACTGAGCATAATCAAGATCCAACAAGCAAATCAGATGAAGTTATAACAACAGACGACAACAAATAGGACCACACCAGATTGGCAAGTCTCGAGTTGCTGACGACAAGCTCACAAACTCGTGTATCGCTAAAAGATCAAGAGAAAATACATGTGAACTAATAGAACCATCGTTCGACCAATCTTTACAAAAAATGGAGCACAAGGATGAATTGCTTTACCACCATAAGGTGAATTTTGGAAGTAGCAAACGTGGGCTTTTTAACTTAGGAGGAAATATAGCCAACGAGTTATTTGGGGTGCTAGATGACAGGGCCGGTGCGTTATGAGGAAGAAACAGAAAAACTCAAGATGAACAGCAACCATTTCACGGCGTTATTAAAGAATCAAACGTCAATCATGGATGCGACTATAAACGTCTTCAAAAATAGAGAAGAAGATGTCAAAAAGCATTCGCTGGTATTCAAAAATCAGTTAAAGGGGGCGTTGGAGAGCAACGATGAAAAAAGCAAGATACACTGATATTGATGACCCAACAACTTAAAAAGGAAATATATTTCGTGACGATAAATCTATCAGGCAAAACTGCATTAGCACCAACGACTTTAGCATATGCCAGTTAACCCAGGCTATGCATCAGAATCAAGAAGATGATGTTTTATGTGAACTGCTTCTGCTACGACAAGAAAGAGTGAATAACAAATGCGAGGGGTCGAAAGGATGACGAACAACCTGCCCGATACATGGATCCAACTAAGAGATTACAGATGGCTTTATTCAGTACCAGTTGAACGTACGATCAGTAGCGTTAGTCAACAAGAGCCATTTTCTAGAAAGATATCAAGAAGCGGAATAATAAGTTTAGGTTCTGGTTGTACATTGAATTTCCCCTCGGGGATAAGTTAATAGTGTCGTCCATAACTTATCAAATCGAGCGGTTTAAACAAAGCGAATATTAAAGTGTATAAAGGAGTGACAAAATTGTATATCAATCTATATATAAAATGAAATAAATATCGTATTACAAAAGTCTTTATAAAGACTGTACACCCATCAACTATTGTATCCTCACTATTACCTCTAAGTGGTCGAGGGGAGGCAACGAAAAAGTGGTGCCACCGCCTAGGGTGTAATAAAAAAAATCCACTGCACGGCTAAACATAGTGCAGTGACGCAAATAGTGTTGGGAGGGGAATCCGTACGATTTTAAATATTTAATATATTAAATATTTCAACAAGCATACGCTAAACATTTTTTTTTTAGTGAATTGCCCAGAGATATGGGTAAGGGTTCCAGGCGCGAACCGGATCAGTCTTCGCAAGAAGCTGACGGTCAGCGAGCACCTAAAAAGGTGAAGCTTGACGTGAATCTTAATGATTCTAACTCGGATGCCGAGCTTGTCGGCAATGATGAGGAGACGGCTGAAGTTGAAACTACTTTGCCAAGCCGTGGTCAGTTAGCACCAACGTGCGAAAGACCCCATGAAAGCCTTATGATGGAAATCGTTTCTCTTGAAATGCTGATCGGGCTTACTAAAAACACGAAACTTACAGAGCCTAAGTCTCGAGAATTAAAGAACCACATTAAGAATATCAAGATTCAGATTCTAGAGGTGGTTGCGGAAACTAACCTGGTTGTTGGAAAACTGGAGGAAGCATGCAAGCATAGGTGCACTTGCAGCCAGAGACCAAATCTATTGGTTACTGTGGAAAAGACACCACAGATGGCTGCACAGGATTCAGTTCCAAGTGCCTACCCAGAAAACACAAGAAAAGTAGTAACAAACCAAAAAGAAAATGAATGGCAAACGGTCGGTAAGAAACGCAAGAAACGGAGAAACAGAAAGCGTTGGCAGAATAAGACGAAAACAAACCGGATAATTATCTCAGCTAAAGATAATGATTCCAGTCTTTCGACTACCGAGTTACCAAGAAAATCAAGGAAATCATACGTCCTAGTGAATGGAACATAAAGATTCACTATGTAACTAACGCTGGACCTAATGGTGTTGCAGTTACTTTTGATTCTTCCTCGGATTTGAAGGTTTTCACGGAAAACACCAAGTTGGAAGGCTTGGGTCTAAAAGCCACCGAACCAGAACCTGTTAAGATATTACCTAATGTGATTATCTTTGATGTAAGCTCTGAGCTTGATGGCGACATGGTTAAAAACTGCCCAAGAAACCAAAACTGTCTAAGAGACCGCTCACTGGGTGGTAGAAGTCGAACCAGCAACCAGAAACATGTTGCTAAAGTGTGGAAGACTGCACGTGGACTGGGTACGATGCCGTGTGAGAGAGTTTGTGACTCCAACTAGGTGCTTTAGGTGCCAGCGATATGGTCATATTGCAAAGAATTGTAGGGCGCGCGCAGAGACCTGCTCTCACTGTGCACATCATGCTCATGGCTACAAGGTCTGTCCCAACAAAGACAAACCAGCCAGTTGCGCAAGCTGCAAGGAATTCCAAAAACCTCATGACCACCAAGTAGGTCGCGTTTCGTGTAACGCATACAAAAGTGCTGTGCAACGTTTGAAATTTAGAACTAAACATGATGATTAGTCATAATCAAAGACATTGTAACGGCAACCTACGCATCGCCTACCTCAACATGCAGGGCGCTAAAATAGTCGGGTCAGAGATATGTGAAAGCATCTCCACTCACGACATAGATATACTATGTATGCAAGAACCACACTCGGTCAATGGTCAAATCAGTGGCATGCCTTCTACAGCCAGAGTAGTTACAGGCTGCTCTGAGAATCCCAAAACTGCAATTAGTATTCACAATGCTGGCATGAGCATGATGAAACTAAGTCAGTTCTGCGATAGCCACTGCACATGTGTTGAAATATCATGTGAACCGATCGAGTACCATCTGTGCAAAATTGAAACGATCTTAGGCTCTCTATCGGGTCAACAGAAAAAGTTAGTGATCCTCGGAGACTTCAATGCAAGAAGAAAAATGTGGCATGACCGTTTAACCGATGAAAACGGAAGAAAAGTAGAGGACTTCGTGTCTAGGAGTGACCTCTTCATAATGAACTTGAAGGGCACCCAACGACGTTCGCGTCTAATGGGAACTCCAATATCGACTTAACCATAGTCAATGGAGCCTTGCTGGGCTCGATAGTTGGGTGGTGTCAGAGAAAGTTGGACATCTAGTGACCATAGAGTCATTACGTTTAACTTATCAAACTCACCTCAGAGCAGTCCGCTTGCAAGTAGCAAAACACCGAGATTCGCCATTAAGATAGCTGACTGGGGTCTATTTGCTAGACTCTTGGTTAGCTCTTGGGACAGTGTAGAAGCACTTCCAGAAATAGACTCTGTAGATGAAATTGATACTCGTGTGGAGCTGATCTCAGCACAGTTAGCCAGTGTCTGCAACAACTCAATTCCTAAGAAGAGAGTTGCGAAGAAACAGAACAGTTGGTGGAACTCTAATCTAAGGAAACTTAGATGTTCTATGTACAAGCTTAGAAGAGAATATAGTTGAAATTGTCTCGCTTTAGAGTAGCAAGAAATAAATACTTTCATGAAGTATTTATGGCAAAACAAAATAGTTTCCAACGGTACGTCACGGGACATGGTAATAAAGACCCATGGGGACTTGTATATAAATTTTCCGCTGGCAAAGCAAGATCCCCAGAAGTCTTTAACACCATCAGGAAGGCAAATGGAGTCGTTACTGATACGTGGCATGACACACGCTTGAAGTTACTCAACTTACTTCTTCCGGACGAAACGCCAGACGAAACTGGGCCTCAAGCAGAAATGCGCGAGATCGCTACCGATAATAGTTGGAACGATGCGGAAGATCACCTATTTTCGTAGGAGAAGGTCACCAGTGCCTTAACTTGCTTCGCGTAACTTGTCCCCTGGACTGGATAACTTAAACGCTGAAATAATCCAGCTGGCATGGCCCATCATAGGGTCTAGCATAGTAAAATTATTAAACAGCTGCCTAAAATTTGGTTACTTCCCCAAGGTGTGGAAAAAGGGTGAAATGATCATAATCAGGAAACCTGGTGATAGAGATCCACTATGTTCAAAATCTTATAGACCCATAATGTTACTACCAGTTATGGGAAAGCTGTTAGAAAGGTTGCTGCCACTCGCACTATACCGCGAGTTGAACAAAGCGGACTGATCTCGGAGAAGCAATTCGGATTTCAACGTGGCATGTCTACTGAGGATGCGATAGTCCGCATAACCAACACTGTCAAAACCCTAAGTTCGAAATATGTTATAGGTATATTCTTAGACATTGCCGGATCATTTGATAATCTTGTAGTCTGGAATATCGTGTTTAACACAATCATGATCGACGACTTTGAGGAAATTGCTTTCGTGGATGACAAAGTCATTCTGATACATGGCAACTCGCCGGGGTCAAATCGCAATAAATAAAATGATCCAATGGTGTGGAGTAAATAAGATGTCACTATCAGCAGAAAAAACAGTGATGCTGCAAATAAAGGGCAAATTTGACTCTAGTCGACCACCAACGATATCACTAAACGGTAAAAACATGAAAATGGTCAAGTGCGTTAGATATCTAGATGTTGACCTTGATGAACGAATGGGCGGTAGCATCCCACGTTCTTAGAGTCTGCGAAAACGCTAAGAAGCTATTCCACTCTTTGGCGGGAGTGTCAGGAGAAGGATGGGGACTTAATCACAAAACACTGAAGTTAATTTACAAAGGTGTGGCGGAGGCGCCTTTCGCGTATGGGGCGGCTGGTTGGTATGATAGGTTAAACTGTCACCATATCAGGTCACTAGAAAGTGCTCAGAGGAATATCCTGCTTGGAGTAACAAAAGCTTACCGAACGGTATTTAAAGATGCTGTAGTGGTTCTGGCTGGCGTACTCCCAGTTGATATTCTAATCAAAAAACGAGCGAACTTGTACCACCTAAGAAGGCGTGGCCAAAATAATACAGGTGAATATGTACATGCTGCTGATAGTAGGCAGGATCAATATAATAGTAAATATGAAATAGAAGCGATGGCGATTGACCTTTGGCAACGAAGGTGAAATGAATCAGCCAATGGAAGGCATACCTTTGGCTTCATTCCTGATATTAAAGAAAGACTAAAAATTAAATTACCACTGGCGAGCTCGATGTGCCAAGTTATCTCTGGACATGGTAAGTTTAAAGCATATACCTGCAGAGATTTAAGATAACGAACCAGTGTCAATGTTTATGCGGATCGGAAGTAGAAGACGTTAAGCACCTGCTTTTCGAATGTAACGAGGTAACGGTTTTGTCACTAAAACATAAGTGGCTTGGTAACATGAACAAACATGAATTACCACAGCCTATATTACTAAGCAACGACCTACTCCCGAAGTTTCACCCATATTATGCTGAACTGATCAACGCCTTAAAAGAATGAAACAGTGTACAATAGTAGACCGGTAAGACGGAATGTACATGTCTCTCCGTGACTAGGGACGGTAACGTTATAATTTTTGAATTATAACGGCTGTAATGTACAAACACTGGTATCGGTTGACTGCGCTAATTGATTTACATGAAAATTGGCTAAGTAAACCGATACAAATTTGAATAATTCTTAGTTTAAGGTTATACCTAGGGATAAGAATTGACGTAATTTTTTCCGGAAATGTTGACTACGACGAATGAATGAATGAATGTACATTGAAGGGAAGAACCATAAGCATACCAGGAAAGCAATCGTACTATCTCAAAGTACACTCCTCAATATTACCAACATTTAATCTCTTAATAGAAATGACCAAACGATACAAGGAATCGAAGAACTACAGCAAATAATAAAGGCAGTAACGATGAATATAGGAGAAAGCTTATCTCATCACCACGTGCACCACTATGCACTTACGTATGGGCTCCTTGCGCTCGTACTCATAGGCATAGTGTTTGTAGTAATCAAATGGAGAATTGATGCAAACAAAAATAAGCCAGCCAGAATCACTCCTCTAGCGGCGCTGCTATAAAGCACGATAATCTTCACGTCTTGGCCGAGTAGAATGTTATATCAACAACGCTTATGCTATTTTTTAAATTATAGAATAAATATTAGTTTTTACACAACAGTCAACGTGTTTCTGTCTAGCCCTGGACCACCAAAATACGGTCGAACATTGTCGAATTTCTTTGTTTTCAGCTATCAAACCAAATACTCTATCTGCATTATCATTTTTATTTTATTTTTGGCAAACAACTTTCGGCTTACTTTAGTAGTATGTCGGTAAGAGGTATCTGGACATTCAGCAACACTCATTCAGCATTATTTTTTTTTGGCGTACGTTGGTTTAGTTGTCGCCCAGCCTCTACTTTATCTCTCAGTGTATGTAAATTTTTAAAACTATTCACTACACGCTGCATGGTTGACTCAAAACGTTGTTTCGGCGTTAGATGCTCCATAATAAATTGTTATCTCTGCGACTGTCAAGTGCGTACTGACAAATGTTATCATCCAAAAATAAAACGGCGTTCAAACAAAATTGACCTACACCATAAAAAGCACTCTGTAATTATTTGACCACGTGAATCCCATTAGCATTTCAAAGTTTTGGTAATTTGATAGTCCGAACCTAATTTTTGGAGAAAATCATAAATTCTTAGTAAAGCACAGTTGTAAAATATTTATTTAACTAGGACAATTCCACCGAAAATATTTGTTTTGTAGGACTAGTTTAGGTCCACCTTCAAAAGTGTTTTAAGCCAATCTTATTTCTATATTCCAGTACAAATCTAAAATATTATATTTCCCGCGCATTAAAATGTTCACATCTTTTCATACAGAAATACAATATCTTAAGACATAATATAGTTGGTATAAATAGATTTGGATATAAAAATTTTCTATGCAATACCATAATTGACATTTTTAAAATTAATAATAAAATGGAAAATTTTATTTTTATATAAATTTTAAATATTTCATTTCCATCAACGATGAAAATCAAAATGGAAAATTCCTTTCGACTTACGTAATCGTTTTGACCTAAATCTTCCCTATTTATGTTCGTTGGATGTAAATATATATTTCATTAAGGAGCTATTGCCGGAGACTCGAGAAAAATGTCAATTGATTTTCTTCGTTTTTCACATTTTGCATAAACCCATAAAACACAAAATAATGATAAGCGTACTATAGGGATATGGCAATAATAGTCGTAATATTATAAGAAATCGGATATTTGTTGAGTTTTGACATACATTTTACAGTTATTAGGTTTCTATTCGACGAATGTTAATCATATCGAATGAACAATAGGCGAATTGATGTCATGTCGTCGCGTATTTGAAAACGGGGCACAGCATCACTGATACTTCAATGTTAAAAGAATTTTTATTGATGAATTTATGGAGAATTCAATTAAATTTTTAAATTAAAATCCCCCATAGTGCAATTTGGGCTGTATAGTAAATTCTCATCTAATCCGAAGGCTTCAGCCAGGTATACATTTTGAGATTAACTAACGGCTTGAGTGGATTGAGATGAACCCCAGAACTAGTTTAATACATCAGTTCATTATCTATTCCGTGTGTAATGTTTTTAGCCCCATATAAGAGATTTTTTATCGAACAACTCCCACAATCAACCGCGCGCTTCGCACAACAATAAGTGGTAATATATCATCATTTCTTTTCAAAATAAAATATTATTATTGTTGTTGTTCTGACTAGTTTTTCCTTTCCACCTACCTACCTACCCTCTTTATACAATGCATATTATTATTTACAATCGAACTGTTTAGCTATATACAACCACTTTTCGTTTTTTGAAAGACAATAAATCAAACAAATCTTTTTCCAGCTTTCAGTTCTGTTATTGTACTGTGAGCATTTTCCATTCAAATTATAATGTGTTCTTCTGCTATTTTCCATCGATTTCTGTAAAATGTGGAAGATGAATAATAATTTTTTCCCTTCATCAATTTTGGGATGATATTGTTGGTTTCCTGTTGTTTTGAAAATAAAAAATATGTTTACAGGATAAAGCGTCTTGCAAGAAAAGTGTTATTAACAGTGTTCGGTACAGTGTTTTTTATATGTCTTTTCTTTTATGCAGTTAAGTTTCTAACGTCAAAAAAAGTTTACAGGAGAGCGAAAATAAAATTCAAATTTCTCTGGGAAATCGGAGATTTTGAAATTAGCCTAACTTTTGTTAATACCAGGTAGATAGGTAAGCTTCTTACTAATTTTTTCTGCAAATTTTGAGCTTTCAACTTTATGTTCCTGTGAGTTCTAAGACAACTAGTAAGTTAAGTCCTTTTCACTCTATTTCATTCATTTAAACATAACTCAGTTAGGCCCTTTTAAGAAATGGTTTTATTGATTCCTAATGTGTGTAAGTCAAAGTTACGTCTTTCTAAAACAATAATAAATTGGGGAAGTGTCTTATATGCCATTATGAAATAAGTATTAGCCAAAGATGCGTAGACAAATACATGAAGACAAATCTGCGAAGACACAGGCATGAAGACAAAACCACGTTGACACAGCTTTGTCTACATATCTTTGTCTACTCGGATTAGTCTACGTGTTTTTTTTCTACGCGGCTTGTCTACGTGGTTTGGTCTACGCGAATTTGTCAACATGTTTAGGTGTACAAGGTTTTGTCAAGAATTATTTGTCTACGTGGCTTTGTCTATAGGTTTTTTTTACGTGGATTCAAGCCACGTAAACAAACGCATGAAGCCAATTCCACGTAGACAAAACTACGTAGACAAACCGCATAGACAAAGGCGCGTAGAAAAAACATAACCACAAACATAAAGACAAATCCACGTCTTTGCCCACGTGGGTTTGTTTACATTTCTACGCGGATTAGTCTACGCGTCTTTGTCTACGCGATTTGCCTGCATTATTTTGCCTACGCGCCTTGTCTAGGTAGCTTTGTCAACATGTTATTGCCTATGCGGATTTATCAACTACTCTTAGTCTACGCGTCTTTGTTTAATAAGCATGTAGAAGAATGATTCAATAAATTATGTTTATTAGTAGTCCCCGAGATAAGGTAGTGAGATGTTGATGCCTAATATTTGCCTACATATAGTTTTAAACGTGACTTTGTCTACATGTCTATGCGGATTAGTCTTTGCGTGTTTGTCTACACGGTCTGTTTACGTGATTTTGTCTACACATCTGCCTTCAGTCTCTCACATGTAGCCAAAACGCGTACACAAAGGTGGGTAGAAAAATTCGAATAGACAATAATAAATGACATGTTGACAAATCCGTGTAGACCTAGCTTGGTCTACACGACTTTGTTTACTTGTCTTTGTCCACGTGTCTAAGTACACGCGTCTTTGTCTGTGAAACTTTATCTACGCGTTTTATCTATACAAATTTATCTACATGTCATTGTATACGAGGCATTGTCTACTTGTCTTTATCTACGCGGATTTGTCTACATGTCTTCATCTTCTGTGGCTTTGTTTACTCATATTTACCTACGCAAATTTGTTAACATCTTTTTGTCTACATGTCTTTGTCAACGCGTTTTTGTCGACTTGTCTTTGTATACGCGGATTTGTCTACATGTCATTGTCTAGGCTTGCTTTGTCAATTTGGATTTGTTTACGCGGTATTGTCTACACGGATTTGTTGATGCGTATTTGGCTACATGCCTTTGTCAACACAATTTAATCTTCGCGGATTTGTATACATTTTTTTGTCTTCGAGGCTTTTTCTACAAGTTTTTGTCTTCGTGACTTTGTTTACATGTTTTTGTCTACGGGGCTTTATCTACATGTCTTTGTCTACACGGCTTTATCTACGCGTCATTGTCTCTGCGGATTTGTCTACATGTATTTCTCTACACGACTTTATCTACGCTTCTACGTGGTTTTATCTAAACGTCTTACTCTACGTGGTTTTTTCTACATTCTGTGTTGCGCGTCTTTGTCTAATGTGCAATTCAATAAATTATTTCTACCAGTAGTCCTCGAGATATGGTAAAGAGATTTTGGTGTCTTATATTTGTCTGCATATCTTGAACAGAGCCAAGTATGTCTACATATCTGTGTCTCCTCGGTTTAGTCAGCGCGTCTTTGTTTAAACGGTTTTTCTACATGTCTTTGTCTACGAGGGTTGGACTACTAGTATTTTTCTACGTGCCCTTATCTACATGTCTTTATTGACGTGACTCTGTTTACATGTCTTTGCCTACGCAGATTCTACATGTCTTTACCTATGCGCCTTACGTGTGTAGACAAATCCGACTATTTAAAGACATGTAGACAAAAGTGCGTAGACAAAGACTGGTAGGCGAAGACATGTAAACAAATCCGCATAGACAAAGCCCCGTGAATAATGCCATGTAGGTTAATTCGCAGAGACTAATTAATGTAGACAATACCACATAGACAATAACATGTACACAAATATGCTTAAGCAAAAACGCGTAGGCAAAGATTTGTAGACAAGGACGCGTAGACAATTACGCGTAGACAAAGACGCATGGGCAAAGACGAGTAAAAGAAGTCACGTATACAAAACCGCGTAGATCAAGTCGCGTTGACAAAGCAAGGTTGGCCACACTAGGTCTACGCGGATTTTTCAACATGTCACTGGTGACGCGAATTTTTCTACCCATGTTTGTTAACTCGTCTACACGTCTTTGTTTACGTGGTTTTGCCTACATGTCGTTGCCTACGCGTCCTTGTCTAAGCGGATTTGTCTACATAGCTTTATCTACACTAAATTGTCTACATGTATTCGTGGCTTTGTCTACTTGTCTATGTCTACGTGGCAGATTTATCTACGCAGATTTGTCTACGCGGATTTGGCAACATGTCTTTGTCTACGTGGCTTTGTCTACGCAGAATTATTGCTTTTTATGAAGTATTACGAATTTCTTTATTTTTGGAATTTTTCAGCATCGAATTTAGAGATGCCTGGCAGAAATGGGTAATAGTTTCATGTTTCTGAATCACTAGGTAATAAGACAGCAAAATCTCATTACGATATTATGGGGACTACTGTTAGAAATAATTTATTGAAATTAATTAATTCGAAATGATTCATAATACGCAAGTGGTAGAATGATTCAATAAATTATTTCTATCAGTAGTTTCCGTGTTATCACAATGAGATTTTTCCTTGTAATTATCAAATGATTAAGAAGCCTGAAAAATACTTGTTTGGCATAGACTTTTTCGAGATCGGCACAAGAAATTTTTAAAATGTCTGATAGCGACATTAAAAAAATTCTTCCTTGTAAAAGAATTCTCAATTCCATCGAAACACCAACGCCGTTGAATAAAATTTTTTCTGAAATAAAGTGTTCTAGAAACCAGGTCGACATATGCATCCTGGGTTGTAACACCGTCTACTTTAAAATTATCCGTTCTCGTTGAAAATAACAGCCTAACAAATTGGCTACCGCGAGAAGTTAAATACGCGGAGAATTTTTTGCTGGTGACATACAACAAGGAAAGATGAATGAGTTTAAATACTTGTGATCCATGGTAAATGTGCAAAAGTTAGTCTCTAAAAATTTGAGCCTTGTAATATTTCACTTGAAACTAAATTAAGTATCTATAAAACGCTGATAAAACCAGTGTAGTTACTTATGGTAGCAAGTCTTGGGCGATAACAACACAGGACTGCCACAAGCTTCAAGCATCAAGTAATGCTAGAATTTACCTGAACAACATCCCAAAACCGAACTATAAAGCAGGCTGTGGAGTTGGCACTGTGTTGATAGGATATCGCAAGAGGCCTTCTATTCGACGGATGGTCTACGTTGAACAGAACATTCAATCTCTTGGTTATCATGCCTGGCGCCCTCTTGCTACACATTTGGAAGAGCATTGTTGAGTCGGCCAAATTCCAAATTATTCCATGGGATATAGCGCCAGCGAAGAAGAAGATAAGTTCAGAATCGAAATAACAACAAAATGTTGACACGTTAATTACCGATGAAATAATTCACCTCATAAACATAATTACAAATACAGTTTCCCCCACTCATGTACATATCCACATATTGAAAACCGCAAAAAATTTATATTTTAACACGTAAAAATGGAAAATATGTTTTTCTTTTACCGAAAATATTAAAATAATAAAATATCCAACCACCTATTTCACACCCACCTATAACATGTTACTTTACACTATCAACAACTTAGAAATTTATTTATTGTACACACACACACACACAGCAAAAAATATCTTCTTTTCTAATATTTTTTAATTGTTTCGATTGTTGTAGTACTACACAGCTACATTACTGTACCTACCAGTATATCGGAAAATAAGTTTTTCATTAATAAACATGCATTTCCCATAAATTTTCCCGAATAGCTACACACACACACACACACACCTATACAAAAGTTTCTTCCTTTTTAACTTTTTGTTGTTTTTAAAGTTCATATTTATTGCTTTTGATTAAAATCTGTATTCGATTTTTTTTTTCGTTATTTTTAATTAAAGGAAAATATAATTTCCATGTAAGTTTTTAAAAATTTTCCAGTGTATGGGAAATCTTGTATATGTTTAGCTTTTTCCAGTGTGCTGTATATTCGATATAAGACAAACAAAAAATTATTAAATTTTATATTCTGTGTATGTGGGGTCGGAAAAGTTTTTTTTTGTTGCTGTGTGTAGTTTGCTGGTACGATGGAATATGAATTTTAATTGAATTTCACACATGTTTGTGTTTTGTGAAAATTAGATTTGATTAGAAAAGAATAATAATTTGTGGTTTAAATGCCTCCACACACATATAGCTGTACCCTCTGTTCCTCATGCGAACGCAATCAACATAAATTGCAATCAGTTTATGTTTTCAGAAGCACCACTCATCTCATCGGGAAAATTGCAATGAAATGTGTAATTCTTTTCCCAGTAACCAGTAAAAAACTGAAACCCATCTAACAATAATCATAAAATGTGATTTTTATCCAATTTTCCATTTTGTGATGCAAAATGTGTATGTGAAAAAGGAACAAAAATCCATTGTAATAAAAATAAAAAATTTATTGGAAAATTTTTATTTTTTTTTTGTGTTGAAAGTTACGATTTTTTTGCTCTAAATTTTATTTCCATCTACTGAGTGTGTGCATTATTAGATTATTATTGGGTACTGCTACTGCTCGTTTGTATAGTGGTAAGTTTAAGGGTCAAGCATGAAAATGGGAATAATGGTAAATTATTTTTTGTGTGTGAAAATTTGATGTAATAATGAGAAGTGTTAAAAGTTCAAAGTGATATCCGTTTTTTGTCTGGTTTTATATCTCGGTACTAAGTAAATGGATGAGATGAGGTGAATTTAATGTTATAAGGTTGAATTAGATTATTACGATGATGATTATTAGTTTTTAGTATACTGTGAGATGAGTAGAAAATTGACTTGTGGTTATAAAATAAATTAATTTTGTGAACCCCTGATGTATAGGATTTTAGGTTTTGTTATATGCTGTATATTAACATATTCTAGAACAATACCCGAACAATGTGTAAACGTGATTCTACGTGCACGTTACTCATCATGAAAACGCGACACATAAATACCAAAAGTATTAAAGATTTTCCCAATCTAACCGCGTGTGTTAAGTCCTTAAAATATAATAAATTTTATCTTCCAGTCGTTCATTCAAAAAATAACACCCAAAATGACAAAAGTAAAAAATTTGTGTAACGGTAAAAATATCACAATGAAAAACTAATTCTAATCCACTCATTTTCATGCATACGCGATGCGAGTATATCCAGCTCAGGTTTTGAAGAAAATTTATATTTTGTGGGCATACAAATACAATACATTTTATTGTAAAATTTTCCCGCACACACAATATTTTTGTGTCGTATACAATAATCAAGGAAAAATCATTTTTGTTCTGTGTGCGTTATGTTTTCACGGATCTAAGATGGATAAAACGGTAAAGTAATAGAATAAGAATAGAAAATCATAATCGCGCACATACACACACAACAACAACAATGATAATATGAAAATTTGAAAAATTAGGTGTATGAATTATTTGATTCGCGTACAAAACATTTGTAGTTTTCCATATATCCTCTTTTCGTCGTATCCTATATAATATTTTCCTTCCACCACCCCCACCCCCGTGCGGTTCTTATAATATACAGCGAATAACAGATACATAAATTTATAACTGTAAATAATATTTCATATCCTCATGTTTTGAATTACAAAGGATACACATAATATGAAATGTACGGGGTACACAAGGATATTTTTCCGCCGTTGTCGTTTCATTTAAATTTTCTTTCGTCTTTTCTTCTATAATCTACTTTGTCTTACTTTTTTATTATACTTTTTTTTAAAGATGAAATGTCATACGCGTATTTTATTCTTTTGTTTTCCGAATTTTTTCATAAAATTTTGTTTTCGTTCGTCGCTTCGTTTCGTCTTAACGAGAAAGATCAAAATGGGTATGACCATAGATTTGAAATCAAGCTGTAATTGAAAATGGACGATTGTGTTATACGACCACGTTCGAATCAATAAGGTTCATTGACCAGAACCGTTAAATACTTGTCCAATATATTTAAGAATAACGCAGACATCAATGACTTGATAATGAGTTCGAAAAGCGTTTTATTACTCAAGACATTCGCACACAATTTAGGATAGCTATTTGGGATCGATCGTGGAAGACGATCCACTTACAATGATTTCGAGGCCAAATATATCTCTTTCATAACTAACCTGACTCGCAAAATCACTATAATCGAAATCAATTTTTAGATTGCTGTAACAATGAAGGAAATGAATTAAAATTGATTATTGGGATACCTAATTTAGGAATTTACCAGATCATTCCACCAGACTTTGTTTATAGAGTCACGACTCTGACAATTTTGTTAGCACCACGATAAATGTTTATCTCCCTTCCTAGTGGCCACTGGTTAACGGGAAGATTACTATCCTCTGAAACAGGAATTTACCTGTCCTTTCATTTTGAGCATTTTTGTAAGGAAGTAAGAATTTTCGTATTCCAACGATTCCGGAAATGTTAAAAGATTTGCTGCACCATCTTCCATCTATACAGAAATATAATATTCTTGCAACTGTTTCAATTCGATTCTAACAACATATATGTGTGTCAAAAAGCATGAACGCTTCGTAAAATTATTCCAAACGGTATAGTTAATCATCCAACTTCCGTTTCTGAGTTTCGGTCAATAATGTATTTTAACTGCGTTATCCAAAATTTTTAAACACTTGCCTAAAAATCAGATCGTCAAATACCTTTGCATGGTACGAATACAGCCAATCTAGACTTAGTTGATGATTTGCCAAGAAACCTGGACAATGATAGATTATCTGTAGTTGTGTTGTTTGATTTCAGTAGAGCATTTGATCATTTTCTTTTCTTTTCCCTGCTATCTGTTCTGGCGCCAAGGCTCTCCCAACTCTTTCGCGGTTTCCTTATTTACGTCCTTACCTTTACGCCTTTACCTTGGCCTGTAGGCCAATTCGAGGACGTACGGATGGATATAGGTCCGATTTTATTACCATCTGCACATTGCATAGCTCCATGTGATCCTATACTGGCATGAAAGATGGGTCGGTTCATGAGTTTTGCAGTCCGACAGGGGGTCATATATGTATTCCTTTTCATCACAAATCGTAATTTATTGGTGAAAATTCCCTTTGCATCCTGCCCCTAGCGGGGTTCGAACCCGGTACCTCTCGATCCAAACGCCAAAGCCTTTTATGAGCTCAGTAAATATTTCGGTTTTGACACAATCCCGTGTAAATTAATTTTATCTTGTCTTTCTAATCGTATGCCAGAAGTTCACATTAACACAATTAAATCTCGTTTGGTGGTTTTGTCTGGGGTATCACTGGAGTCGGTATTAGGACCTTATTTATTTTTTATGTAAGTAAATGATTTGTGATGTGAGATGAAACAAAATCTAAGGAATTTAATTCAAAACCTCAATAGTGATATCGGAATAATTGCTTTATAGGCACTCAGTAATGGCCCCTTACTAAATACTACTAAAACCCAAGCATCTTATATTAGTAACTCTCAAAAGTCATTATAGTGACTAATCTACAACTTATATGCGAAGATCATTATTTTTGTTTTGTTGAAAGCGCACACATAATTACAGTATACCACCTCCACATTGCGAGCTACATGTCATCCTGTACACTGACATGAGATGGGCCGGTGCTGAATTCTGCACTCCAACAAAGGTCTTAGTTGTGTTTATTAACATCATCTAAATTGAGCATTCCTAAAACATCTTTATCGACCTTCCCAGATACAACCTAGCCAAATATGGTTTTCTGGATAACTGGACCCTTTATACTCATTTTAACTTGCTCAGGTAAAAGCAGGTCGAACAAATAATCGATACCAGTTAAAACCTCTATCTCACCCGATTTGAAGAAATGTGGATCAGCCAGCTATAGGTTCGGCAAACATCTGAATCTAATGCCCTCGATAGTTTGAATTCTGGATGACGATTTGGTGTTACGATCATATCGACTAGTCCCTTGGTGACTCCAGCGTTTGATCTACCTAATCCAGCAACTGCCAATTTTGAATTTCGTCTTTTTATTCCTAATTTTTGAACACAGTTCTCCGTGATAAAACTGGCCTGGGAGCCTGAGTCCGGCAAGGCACGACAATGAGTTACATTTCCAACAGCATCCTTGATTTTAATTAGTACCGTGGGCAAGATCGAATGAGTGACGATGAATTGGGAACAATGAGATGAAGTTTGTGGCGTGCTAGAAGACGACTGAATTGAGTAGGCTTTAGGTGTTTCAGTGTCGTTAAGGTGCAGTAATGAATGATGCCTTTCGTTACATCGTTGTCAATTGCGATTTGAAGTACATTTGTGTACTTGATGTCGTTTGCTGAGACAATTAAAGCATCGGTTATTCGATTTTGCCCAATCCCTCCGTTGTGCTACATTCATTTCGTTGAATTTTTTTAATGGTTCTTTTCATTACATATGGCACAAGTGTATTGCGGTATATGACTTTTTACACTTGGTTTTGTGCCTGCCTTCTGATTGAATTGCTTGTGGTGGTCTCCAACGTGTCTATTCGTCGTGCTAAAAAATCAAGAAAATTCGAAAAAACTGGATTTTCAATATCAGCAACCGCTTCAGCCCATAATGCTCTTGATTTCTCGTCCAGTTTTTGCACTAAAAGAAAGATCATCCAAAGGTCTGTTGTCTCCGCGCTGTCGCCCAATGCCCTTAATCCTCGGATGACCTCGTCCGATGTGTCCATCAGTTTTTTGACATTTATGATTGTAGTGGTAGAAATAACGCTTTCGATCATAACGTTCTTTAAGCTTGTTCAATGCTCCGATGTAGTTTGCTTCGGTGATATTGATATGCCTCAGTAAAACAGCCGCTACCCCACGTAAGTAATCTTTCAGGTACTGAAATTTTTGAACTGAGCTCAGCGTTGTAGATTCGTGTATCGTGCTGGAGAATTGATCGTAGAACGATTGCCATTCCGTGTAATCTCCCGAAAATGATAGTATATTAATGCTTGGCAACTTAATCTCATTATGATGATAGGTTAGCTTTATAAAAGATGTAACCGGTGATGTATTTACGGCCGCTATTGGTTTGCTACGAATACGAGTGTCGAGCTTCGTAGCAGCGTCATAGTACCTCCCTTCGTATACGAAATCCGATTCTTCGTTAGGATCTATTGCAAAAATTTAGCGAGTCCGAAATTCTTCAATTGAGGTATCTTCGTCGGCGAGCCTTATTGCTCGATCGTTGTATCTTAAGCGCGGCAATTTCACGTTCAGCTTGCTAACATAATTCACTTTATACAGGTTAGAAGCGCACGAAATATGATTTATTAATGTTGGGTTCAAGCGCACGAAATTTGATTTAAATGTTTCAAGATTTTAAGGGTTCATAAATCGATATAATTTAAAATAGAAAAGCTGTATAATTAGCTGTTTGAAGTGGTGAGGTGCACCTTACTTGTAATTCTTCCACGTGCGTTCATTCTAAAAATAGATTTATCCTTTTTGTGGCGAAATCCAATTGAGCTGGTGTGTAGCACTCGAATTATGAGTCAAATGATGAAGATTGTACTCGATAGGTGAGTCCGATATAATTTGATGAATATGCTCAATGTGCGAGCTGAGCCAGTCTTTGTTGCTCAAACGGCGAGCTCCTTATTTGTGCAAATATCGGAATATCCGGCTCGAAAGACCATTTGTTGGGGCAAACCACTTGCCGTCGAATATTTATTGAATATTAGCAACTGATTTGCTGATTTCCCAAGTTGAGTGGGACTGTAACACTTTTGTAATTGAATTTGTACAATTTGTTTGTATTTTTAATATTTTACAATTTTGGTTGACTGACAAAAAGTAATGAATGGCAAATCCGAAAGTGATTTGCAGTTTTTCTCAAAATATTATCAACGTTGATAAATGGCTTAGGACATAAATTACACCAATAAGATGGTGTCGTCGTCCGAGAGTCGTCCGATTAAGTCTGGCAATATACGAGAGACGAGGATTGCAAACCCCTTAATTATAATTCATCCAAATACAATTTGGATCCGATAGGTGTGCCCGGTGCTAATTTTTAATTTATTGTGAAAAGTGTGCAATTGCTTATTTATTGATTGTCAAGGTTAAATTTGACAAACATGTTAGCGAGGTGAGAAGGAAGGTTACCTTCGGTTTAAAGAAATTATGGAAATTGGTACCTTTTGTTGATGTATTCGAAACAATATTTCTCTCCTTAAATCGCAGACAACAAATAATCAACTAATTCCCGTAATCAGAAAAACAATTTTTAGCAACTCGTTATTTGCCAGAGGTATTGGTTTGTGAAGCTTCTCACCATCTTCAGTTAAATAACTACAGCTGGGTGAAACAATTCCAACTATTACAATTATAACAAGATAAGCGATTTAATTAACTTACAATTAAATTTACGTTGGCTCAACTGAGCCAGAATATAATAAATTGGAAATTTTGGTTATTGGTCGTTTTGTTTCCCCCATTTTAGTTTTCATCCGCCCTACACGGACTAATCCATATTGTCCTTTGTCTTAGATAACTTCAAGATAATTAATCTTCGGATTTGCAGAAGTAAGCTTCCATTGCTGTCGCTGTTGAAGTGTTAGAAGATACTCCTCATTCCATCTTTGGCAGAAGTGCTGAAACAGCCGTTGGATGTGCTGCCAATGCGATATTCAATTTGCTTCAACACTAGGAGAGAAGGCCAAGAATTCATAATCGCTTCGATTTGAGAAGGTAACGACATGAGCTCTTCGAATGTCAATAGCGTTTCACTCAGTCCTCGTTTCAAATGATATTTGCATGATTGAATACCTGCGTCCTATAAACCTATAAAATTGGAAGCGCCTGGAGGAATAAAATGCCATTCTATGTTGTTATCTATATATCAACACATATCGTAATATCACCTCGTTCCTGGAAATCATCAGTAGACTTCTTTAGATTTCCCTTCGTGTGCCCCAATAAAATTGGAGCCGTTGTCACTATATATATGACCACATATGCCTCGACGTGTGTGGAATCTTCGAAGAACTGCCGAAAATGCTTCGGTCATCCTTTGTAGCCATACACACAAAATGAGCCAAGTAAGCCTTGATTGATTTAACACTTCTCAATTTTGGTGCCATTGTTAATAAAGCACTCGCATAGAATAGAGATCACGGTGGCTGACCCATAAGTTGTTATTGTCGATGCTTCTTAAAATGGATACACTTCACACACCTTCCTAATTACTCCCCTAACTTCATCCTTGCATCTTAGTGTATTGTACTTCTGTTTTAGTGTAGACATTTGTAATGTTGGAACAGCATGCAACAGGCTAAGACATTCTTCTCGGATAATTAACGTTGTTAAGCGATTCTTAGGCGGGAGTATAACGATTTGCTCCATTTCATATGACATATCAGCAATATCAAGATTTCCTTCGACGCCATTGCCTTCGATCTGTGTGCTTTAATACTCTGTTGGCTACGTATGTTTGCCACCTTCTGGGACACGAAGATACCAATTCAGGACTCTTTCAGGACAAGAGAATATTCCTGTTTGTTAATGTTATATCCTCTAGGGGCACCTTAAACTGAAATGTGTCGTATATTGGAGAGTTTCTCATACCGAGTACCGTAAGTGATGAATCATCCATAAATTCAATAACAGAAGCATCCCTGTTTCTTTCAGGAATAATGTGTAAAATCTCGGTATGGTTAGTAGCCCATTAGCGAAGGTTGAATCCTCCCTTGTTCAATAAACTAACCAAACTCACAACTAATTTCTGGGTGTGTTTTAGATTGCTAGACCGGACAACAAGTGGCCACCGTAAAAATCATGCTTTACTATTTCTGCTGCCTCTGGGCATTTTTGTTGGTAGTCCGATGCCAGTTGCACTAAAGTTTAGATTGCGCTCGGTGTTCCATGAACAGTGTTGACAGCTTAACAATTTGTTATTCGTTTTGTGGTTCCTTCTTCCATACAATTCGTTGGTAATCACTATTCATTTTACTAGCCCATAGTTGCCGGAACATACAGTATATCAGCTGTAAATATTACCTCGCGTTTGCGAAATTTAGGCAGTATTTCTACCAAACTGGACTGCACCACTGGTCCTACTGCTAACTGCTCATTCGTAGAATTTCCAAAAGTTTTTTTAGCCTAACCATCAAATACGACGCGAAATTTCATAATAGCTCTCGGTAGCATCACAAGTTGATAGCTTCATATGTCCCAATTGGATATTCATCTAGAAACTCGATGTATTGCCTTTTAAATGACTGATCACGTAAAAACAACCTTTCCAAATTAGCGAATCGTTTAACTGCCATAAATTTGGACAGTCCAAGTTACGGTGCATCTAGCTTGAACGGTAAACCCACGATATATATTTCATCTGTTGTCCTTTGAAACGTTTTCTGGCAACAATTTAGGTACAATCTCTCCTCGTCACTATACGGCACAGCACTCACAACCTCCTCAATTTTCCAAGACCTTCTTATTGTACGATCCACGTCTAAATGAAGATTAATTGATGTTCCTTTATGTGTAATTCATCTATCAAGTGACACTTCTGCTATTATCCATCCAATTTTGGGGCAGTGAGCAATTAACTGTGATTTTGTGATATACTTTTTACCATAACTTGTTATATCAAAAGATTAATCACTACCAAGAAGAACATCAACTCGGCTTTTCTTTTGAAAGTTAGGATCAGCTAGCTTATTCTTCGTGAGTTCTTGAAGGCCCTCCAATTTATTAATTTATTAATTGAGGGTTGTTATGACGAGATTTTTTGAACTATAAACACCTTTGCATTTATTTCATAATTATCATCTTCAAATCTAAATTTAACTTCCAGAAACACCCGAGTTCGTGAGTTGGGCAGTCGGCAGAACCGCATTTCCATCTATCGAATTAGGATGTCCACAAGTCGTTTTTTCAGGAGGTATGGAGGATTCTAGCTCTACTCGTAGGTGCAAGATGGCGTGATGTTTTCTTTGACAGTTGCTATATTTTCGTTTCGATTTGCATTGGTAGACCATATGCGTATCGCTGAAGCAATTGTTATATCTTGAGTGTTTCTTCACGTAATCTCTCCTCTGTTGAATTTCTAAACCTAGAAAACCTTTACACTCAAATAATTTGTGGTCCTTACCACAGAATGCACAATTTACTCCCAGTGCAGTGTGCATAGATTTTGTTTGCTGTACATATGGTTCCGATAGTGTACGTGATGCACTCTCAGTTTTCATGCCTTGCAACACATCCGCTTTAAGGCCCCCGTAATCGCGCGTGAATGCGATGTTGCATGCGTTACACTTGTTTGATCTAAAAATCTTGGGAGAAATGAATCTACAATATACTTCTTCTTATCGTACCTATTGCTCAATTTTTGATATGTCTCGGTATAATGTGCGTCATTAGTTTGTAGATGCTGGACTAGGGATAGGGCTTCATCTCTCAAATGTCCAATGAGAAACTGAAACTTCTGCACTGGCAAAAGATTTGCATTTTTGTGTACTCGTTCATCAAAATAAGCAACTATCAAATACACTGAAGATGACATATCTAAAATCTCATCTGCATAAGGGAGCCGCGCGGCTAATTAGCCACTTATCAACCATTGGCGCTCCCTATGAGACAGCATGGGAAATCATACAGGCCAGATATAACAACGAACGGCTGTTAGCCTCATCCTACTTCAATGCTATATTATCATTGCATTATGTACAAAGTGCAACAGCATCCAGCATCAGAACGCTACACGATACGGTGGTGGAGATTTTGCGCAACATTAAGCCCTAATCATACACCTCGTGATGAAAAAATTGGACACAGAGACATTGGAGAAATATGATAGCAGCCAGGTCCGCCCACGCGAGTTTCCTAAACTGGACTATTGCTTGGAATTTTTGACTAGAAGATTCCAGTCGCTGGAGGCAGTCGGAGGACAAAAACTGAACATCGCACGGTTGACTAAACCAGAGTTAAGCGTTACACGGAAAAGTTTCGTAAACTCTAAGAGCCTCAGCAAATCGGCGGAGAAATATAATGCGACTGATTGCAGGTATTGTGAAGGACGGTATCATTCTCTCAAGGAGTGCATCCTCAAAACCTGTCCATCAAACGCATAATCGATTTTGTGAATCGTGCCGAAATTTGCACGAACTGTCTCGCACATAGTCCAAAAATACCATGCAGCGAGAAACCCGGTTGCACCAGCTGCAGTAACCGACATCACCACTTATTGCATGAGCCAGCGCCAAGGCCTACAAAAACGGTATCTGTCAGCACGTTGGATGGCAATCAAACAACACTGTTAGCAACGGCTGTTGTAAAAATCAACTCTATCTGCGGGAAGCCGTTCAATGTACGAACATTAATAGATCAGGGATCCTAGGTCTCTCTAATTACGGAAGAAACAGTTCAACTGCTAGGCCTACCAATACAGCAAACAACGGTTAGGATCTCAGGAGTTGGAGCTAATACAACTAATAAGGTAAATGCGAGTGTCCAGATTTGCCTTCAACCGCATTTTGATTCCTCATACAGATTGAAGGTCGAAGCATACGTGTTACCAAAGATCACCACAAATATCCCGGAACAACCGATCGCCTGAAGGTCTGACGATAAATGGAGTAGATTACGTTTAGCGGATCCAAATTTTGATCGCCCGGCACCAATTAGCCTACTGTTAGGGGCGTACGTTTACGGCGACTTCATCGGGAACCGAATAATTAGAGGCAGACCAAGCGCTTTAAGCACAAGCTTGGGATATATAATCTCTGGCCCTTCACAAAGCACAATCCAACAGCAGATCGTAGCAGCTCATACGATTAATAAGACAGAAGGAAACATGGAGAAATTCTGGGAATTAGATCAGGTTCCGAAAGACAGTAAATGCTGGTCGATAGAGGAATCTTCATGCGAAACACTGTTCAAACACACCATCAGGTGAGGTAAAGACGGTCGATATAGGGTACAATTACCCTTCAAAGAGAGCCAATTAGATCTACTCGGAAGTTCTCGACAGCGAGCACTACAACGATTTCTACACCTGGAAACAAAATTCAGTAAAAATCCAGAATTCAGATCACTATACATAAACTTCATGCGAGAGTACAACTAGATGGGTCACACGATACAGGTTGCCCAAGGCAGAGGGAAATTTTATCTACCCCATCATGCAGTGGTTAAGAAAACAGCAGACGCTACCAAAATTCGCGTATAGTGTTTGATGCTTCGATGAAAAAATCCACAGGCATCAGCCTGAATGAGGCCTTATGTGTCAGCCCTCCACTACAGAATGATCTATGGGCGGTCTTTCTTAGATGGAGAAAACATCAGATTGTGTTCTCTGCAGACATCAGAAAAATGTACCGGGAAATACTGGTTCAAGAGGAGCATCAGAAATATCAACGAATTTTATGGAGAGAAAGCAATCGTCATCCAATAGGTGAATATCAATTAACCAAAGTAACATATGGAACATTTGCCGCAACATATCTGGCGATTCGTACATTACATCAACTCGCCGAAGATGAACACAGCAAGCACCTCAAGGCAAGCCATATCTTAAAGCACGACTTCTATGTTGATGACGTTTTGACCGGTGCTACCCTGGTTTTCGCAGTCAAAAGACGGATTGTACTTTGCCCATTGATGGTGCTTTTGCTTTACAGTACAGAAATCATTTGTTGCACATCGAGTGGCAAAGATTCAGCAAATTACCAGCATCCAGTCATGGCATTATATCCGTTCAGAAGACAATCCTGCCGATTGTGCTTCCCGTGGAGTAACCTCAAAGAAATTAGCGACACTTCAGATCTGGTGCAACGGCCCGGAGTTTTTGCAGCGCGCGTTCACAACAGGCGAAGATGCGGAATACGAAACAGCCGAGGAGAAGTAAAACGTAGTCACCACACATCTGCATGTGAAAAAATTAAGTCTCCAATTCAAACCGTAATCCAAAGACAATCATCCCTCAGGTCGCTCATACGAATAAAAATTCAGATATTAAGATGGCGAACTAAACGACGGAGACTAATCGACCAGGACGAGTGGGACTTAGCCTTGTCACGGCTATTAGTAGCAGTTCAACAGGAGGAATTTGCAGCAGAACATTCCCTATTGAAACAAGGGAAATGAATCAAAAAACATAGCAGAATTATTTCGCTGAACCCATTCCTCGACCAGGGAAACATAATTCGGGTCGGTGGCAGATTGGACAACTCGTCCCTATCATACGAGGAAAAGCATCCCGTCATCCTACCGTACAAAGGGCCATTCACCAAGTTAGTATTGGAGTGGGGACATAAACAAACATTACACGGAGGCAACGGGTTAACTTTGGCGTTCCTTCGGAAAAAATTCTGGATCATCAGAGGCGTCCAAGCCGTCAAACATAATAACCATCAATGTATCCGCTGCCATCGATTCAAAGTCGCAACCGCAGAACAACTAATGGGAAATTTGGCAATTCTCCGCGTTACTGTATCACGCCCGTTCACACACACTGGAGTGGACAACGCCGGCCCGATACATATTCGAACTAGCAAAGCGCGCGGAAATAAATCGTATAAGGGATACATGTGCATATTTATCTGTTTAGCTACTAAAGCAATCCACATCGAAGTGGCCTCAGATCTTTTAACAGAGGGATTTATAAGCGCATTCCGACGATTCACCTCTCGTCGAGGTAATGTGGCACACATGTACAACGACAACGGAACTAATTTTGTGGGAGCGCATAAGGTATTACAACCGCTAACATCAACGGCATTTTAGTCCATCACCACATTTTGGTGGACTATGGTAAGCAGGGGTGAAATCTATAAAAACCCATTTGAAGAAGTGCATAGGCGACACCAAGCTCACCTTTGAAGAGATAACAACTTTTCTGAATCAAATAGAAGCATGTCTGAATTCAAAGCCGCTCTGCCCTCTATCTGAAGATCCCGAATCACTATCCGTACTAACGCCAGGACATTTCCTGATTGGAGATGCCTTATTAGCGCCACCAGAAAAAGAAAAGCCAAACCAATACAGAAATGTGCTGTTCCGATGGAAACTCGTTCAGAATATGCATACTCAATTTTGGCAAAAGTGGGTATCCGATTATTTACATCGTCAGCAACAACGGCCCAAGTGGCAACAAACACGGACAAATCTGAAAGTAGGAGATATCGTCCTATTGCGAGAGGAATTACAACCACCAACGAGATGGGAACTCGGCCGAATTTTAGAATTGCACCTCGGCAAAGATGGGCAGACCAGGATAGTAACGCTCAAAACAGCGAGCAATTCAGACGTCAAGAGATCAATAAGCAAGGTAGCAGCTTTACCCAGCCAAGAATCACTGATAGTAGAGGAAACTCAAGAACAAGAACATCAAGCCGAAGATCATGTACTCATGACTCAAAGGAGAAGGCAACAGCCCCATCGAAAGGCGATGCAAGCCTCAACTATACTAATCAAATAACACAACATACCTGCCTCTTAATGAGTTTAATAAGCTTAGTATCCGGCAATCGGTGGTCTGAAGATTCAAAATTAGTCGAAACAAATCCATCCGTCACTGTCACTACATGGAACAACTCGGGCATGTACTTTGACAATATTGCCAAAGTAGAACTGCTAAATGAAATCTGGCAGTTCGATACAACTTGTCGAGTTATTGGTAAGAATTGAATAACGTGGAGAAGGGCTTGACCTTGCTTGACAGAGCCTGCAAAGATGTACAACCAATTAAATGTGATCTCATCCTACAACAGTTACAATGTCAGTTTAACCACACTATCCAAGTCAACGAGTTGATAATGCATAGCGACGTCAGTCAACGTAGGATGAGACGTGGTGTAGGATACAATAGGGTACCTAATGGGGGACATGTTCGGGCTATTGTCGCAAAGAGAGACAGAACAGTTGAACATCACTACGATCAGATACAGGAAAAGGAAGCATACACTTTAAAACTTCTGAAAAATCAAACCTCGATTATTGACAACACGTTAAAACTGTTCAAACACAGCAACAACATCACTGCCCAACAATTGAAACACCTAATAGAATGCCTCAATGAATACCGAACCCACCAAGATAAAGCATTAGCGGTCATTATTTTATCCCTGCAATTAGAGCTGGTGATCAAATATCTTGAAGATACACAACGAGGATTAGTGGACATACTTGTACGTGCGAAACGCCAGATTATTCATCCTTCGTTGATATCGCCGTGGCAGCTAGAGCAAGAGATGCCCACTATACTTATACATATTCTGAAGACCTGCACATTGCCAGGGCATGGGCTTTTAGAGTTATACAACCTGTATCGTCTAATGACAATAAGGACAAGAGTAACTAAAGCCAACGTCATAATCGTGATACAAATCCTATTGGGATTCACAAATAAAAATAAAGCCCACCACACGGTTCAGGAACTAGCCAAGTGCAAGGAATTACCTGACGGTTTGTTGATATGTGACATCGCGACATTGTATACTCAACAAAGCGAGCAAAATCAATGTGAGATATCCATGTTTCTCACGGCAACTGTCCCCCATCCAAGCTGCAGCACCGAGGTAATGAATGGTGAAATCTACTGCATCAAACTACAAGCTGCAAATCAATAGATTTTCGGAGTCAAGCAAAGGATCACAGTGGACATAATTTGCAAATCCAGAATACAAACCATCGTATTAGAGCATTATGGCTTCATAAAACTACAGCCAGGTTGTATTCTTAGGAGCAATGCTGTGCACCTCTATTGCATTTATTCGGTGCGTACGAGCCAGGCGACAGAGTTCACAACTAACAGCATGCTGTGGCCGGCCCCCAACATGTTCAACAGGTGTGATAACCTCAACATGTGCGCACATTACATCCGTTTTACATATTTTATGTATACGCAGCACAAATGCTTAATTAGTATAATGTGGGAACGAATGTAAAGTGCACACATCATGATTATGTGCAAATTACATATTTTTAGATATTTTTGTGTTGTACGGTCAGCACATCAGTAGTATATATAACATAAGTTTTTCTTAAAGAAAATCAGAATTGATAAGAACATAAAGTCGTTTTCATTCATATGAAACTTAATATTCCCGCACCCGTCGTAAGTTTATTAAGTTTCCACTAAAAACCAAAAAGAATCTAGGTAGATCGTGGATTTACAACCTACGATCAAATCTATACCAGATTTACACCTAACCTAGTGAGGATCTTTCGGACTATTTATTCTTAACATGGCATTTTGCATATCGACGTCGATCATTACCTCGCATCGGTCATAATATATTTGGAACCACGATGTGAGAGTCCAAAGATTACTTAGTTGGATTTTTTCGAATTATTCATAAACGATAAACTACAATAAAATGATTTTGTGATTTTACATACATAATGAACACTTAACGGGAACTCAAATATTGAAAGAAACATATCCTAAACAAATGCCCCAATTTACTTCTAAGAACTTAAATATTTATAGGAAAAATCACAGCTCGCATTGCCATATAAAGTTACATTGAATACATCTTATCACCTGTTCAATCTTTACGTCTCCTTTCCATACGATATTATAAAATCTTATCAATTTTTTAACTCACCTGCCTCATTCAATATATAACGAAAGCCATAAACCCATGCAAACAAATTTATAAAAACCGAAAATGCGCTAAGACAATAATTTACATTTACTATCAGCGTATCAAGCACTAAAAAAAATCAAAAAGTTAAACAAATTCACTTATCACTATCTTAAACTGTTTGGGTGATGATATACATCCTCCCAATATAATATAATATATCTAATTGTTCTACCTATTTATCTATCTTAAAATATTATATAACGAATATTTAATTTAATAATAAAATAAATATTTAACAGCAACATTTTTAAACAACGATAATATAAACAAAGTAGTTTTAGTCTTCAGCATAGTTTCGATTCATTGAGTATGTCTCGCGAGATGTGTAAGATAAGACATAATATTTGTTTATTTGTTTGTTTTATTATTGTTTGGCTCTTAAACCCAACAGAAACGAAAAAAATTTGTTTTCAACTATTTTTGACAAAACTATAAAAAATTTATAATTTTTTAACAATTTTCTAAAAATATAAAACAATTTTTAGGGTTTAGTGTGGTGATATCGACATCAAAGGATAAATTTTTTATGGCCCCATAGACAAAAATTAAATAAACGAAGAACACACACAACACACTAACCAACCCATAATAACATGCAACGTATACATAAAGATCTAAAGACTCGAATGGTCATAAAATTGTATCAATAAAAAAGCAAAAAGTCAAAAGAAGGGTTTGATCCCCTCTCTACGAGCGTTTCATTGTATTAGGATTTCGTCGGAATGTAATATGAAACCCATATAACTCGATTTTATTATCCCTGTGCCGCTGCTTCTATCATAACACGAAATCGATCGATCCTGTAAATGGTACTCAATTTATGTCAGTTTACAAGTCAATTTCGAACAATTTCTAATAAATCGGTGGTGATTTCAAATCAATCAAATTGATTTATCTAAATCAATTTGATACTTCTGTGTGTGTATACGCATTTTGGGATGTCGGGTGATAATTTAGTGGCACGACAGAAAGGGTTATAAATTGTTTAATTGATTTACATTTTATTAGATTTAAGATTAAGCATTTTTTTAATGTACTTTGTTTGATCTCTGAGTTTGATTGATTTATTGGTCTGCGACTTAGCATATAATTTTTTAATTACGAGACTGTCGCAAGCTGTTTTCTTAAAAATTGTGTAATGTTCATACTCGCCAACAACACAATGATTCAACAAATTTGCCGTTTGCGGTTTGACTATTAAGTATGGCTTAGTAACCATTTTGTTGAACGTATAGTCATTGGACAGAATATCGGGTTTTAATTCAACGAAAAAAATTTAGTAACGATAACTTCGAGCTCGAAAAAAAGTTTTTCAGATATATTCACTGCAATCAAATCAAGTCATATAGCGAATAGATCTCCCAAGACCATAAAGGTAGATTTACATATCCGACGATTTTTCTGCGCCGCTTCAACCAATCAAAAAGGACTTCTTCGTCGAATTTTCGATACGGCGAAGACATGAACCAATGAAAGCCGCACCTAAGAGAAGTCGTTTGTTTTCAAGCGTGCATATTTTGTAATCCGTGCATCTTGTTAAGTACGGAGGTAACCAAGCCACATTTTCATGGAATGGTAAATTGTGGTCGTAATTCCAGTCACTTTTCTTTAACAAGAGAAGAATCGTGCGAAGTATGGTTGATTTTCATGTTGGAGTAGAAATTTGATGAAACTCGGTCATTATGGGCCCAAAAATCGTGTAAAGATGATTTGCCACCATTGGAAAGCCTTTTATAGTTTTTGCTAAATTGGTCTGATGCTCTAGAATCTGTCAAGCCATCCACAGTCAAGCGGTCAGCAAATTAATGGTGAGAAATTCAAGTAGTTATCAGTTTCCGAGCGTCGACAAAATATTAAATCTGCAAACCGTTGTTCTAACTGGTTAAAACTCAAACACCCGGTATTCAGATGTCTGTCGAGAAGTAGATGTCAAGAATGTGGAAAGAAGCATCACTCGCTTTTGCACTCAAATGAAAGCCCAAATTCAGACAAGGCGCCGGTGACGACGACATATGCTAGTATAAATTGCATCTTACCGACCGCTTTGGTCACTATAGCCGATCAGCATGACAGTTCAATTGCACCATAATGTCTGGTATTATCGGATCCGGTACGAACAACCAAAGTGGCAAAGTTAATGCCAAAGTTATGTTCCAAAGTACGTGCTCGTTCGTTCAGTTCTAATCTACCTCGCATGTAAACTTATTACTAGCAGATCCTAGTTTAATTCGGCGCAAAATATAGATCTAATTCTCGGTGTACAGCACGTATTCAATGTCCTATTAGAAAGAAGAGTTAAGCAGAACAATCAAGTTATAGCGCTTGAAACCATATTTGGTTGGGTAATAGGAGTAGAAGTGGACACGAGTGCCTTGGCTACAATATCGGCCAATCTGATGCAGAAAATATAGTAGAAATTAAGATTGTATACGCTTTTACATCAAATTCAAGGAGGAATATAAGAAGCTAGACCATATGAAGAAGGAGGTAACAGGTGACGAGATACAAGAATTCAATTACTTACCTCACCATGGCAATGCGAAATCGACGACAAATGGGATAGCCAAATTTAGAGTAGTATTTGACGCGTCGGCGAAAACGTCCAACGGTATTTCATTGAATGATACTATTCTTCGGACCTTCAGTGCAGCCAACACTCTTTGCAATAATATTACGTTTCCGCTTGCATAAAATTGCTATTAGTGCTGACATGAGAGTACGAGAGTTCTGACCGCGATTGCGAATATTCATGGCAAAACGTATCCTACGGCCGGGACCGCACTAAGAGAATGTACATATGTTGATGATATTATGGCCGGTGTTGATAATGTCGACCAAGCTAATACTGCTAAAGTTAGCCGAAAGATTCCAGTCGAAAGGTAATGCAGCTAGTGCCTTTGCAATCCCAGCCGAACGGTAATGCAGATAGTGTCTTCGCAATCCCAGCCGAAAGACGATAATGCAGATATTGTTTTTGCTATCCAAGCAATGTATCCATTGCTATCCAATTTGCATCCATTTAGCATCCATTTTGTTGAGAAATTCTGAAGGGGATGCAGGGGTGTAATTTAGCACAATCTCGCTAATTCATCTCCAATTCAATACATCGAAAATGCATTGAATGGCCTGTCGTTCAAGATTATCGTGCTTTGTCATTGATGCCACTATGGATATTCGGGAGGCCATAATGTTGGTCAACTTCGACCTAATCGTGAAGAAATTCTGAAAGGGATGCAGGGGTGTAATTTTGTAAAAATTCTCTATTTCAAATGTAAGTCATTTTCGGCCTAATCTGAAGTTGACAAACATTATGGCCTTTCAAATAACCATAGTGCCATCAATGACAAAGCACGATAATCTTGAATGACGGGCCGTTCAATGCATTTTCGATATTTTGAATTAGCGATGAATTAGCGAAATTGTGCTAAATTACACCCCTACATCCAGTTCAAAATTTCTCCACGATTAGGTCGAAGTTGAGCAACATTATGGCCTACCAAATATTTATAGTGGCATCAATGACAAAGCACGATAATCTTGAACGACAGGCCATTCAATGCATTTTCGATGTATTGAATTAGCGATGAATTAGCGAGATTGTGCTAAGTTACACCCTGCATCCCCTTCAGAATTTCTCAACAAAATGGATGCTAAATGGATGCAAATATGATAGCAATGGATGCATTGCTTGGATAGCAAAAACAATATCTGCATTATCATATTTCGGCTGGGATAGCGAAGACACAATGTGCATTACCTTTCGGCTGGAAACTTTCGGCTAACTTTAATAAGGTACCAAGCTATAGAGTTAAAGATGGTAGCAAGCGTTGTTTTTCTAGAAACCACGCTAATAGACGACAGAACGGAATCAATTAAAGATTTGTCACAAGACCGGATAATGGTCATGGTATTAGGGCTGCATTTGGATCCTAAATTAGATGTTTTTTCTTATCGTGTTAGAATGGGCACCCCGACATTGGCAATGTGAAAATTGTTGTTCGAATGAAGTCAAATTTTAGATCCTTTAAAATGGCTGTCACCAGTAGTTGTAAAAATTAAAATATTATTTCAAATACTTTGACTGATTTCGCAGTTGACTGAGATGAACAATTACAGCAAGATGCGGAACAGAGCTGGCTATAGTAATCAGAGAGCAATTAGAAGACCTAGAGCAGATTCAAATACCGGGATAGTTGAGAACATCTCTGCCAAAGCATCGAACTTCATGGTTCCTGTGACGCCAGTGAACGAGCGTAAGCTGCTGGCATTTACATGAGACTTCAGATTGATCCACACTATCAATGCAGCTTAATAGCGGCGAAATCAAAGTTGGCTCATGTGAAAAAGATATCGGCGGCTGGATTGGAATGATGCGCAGCCCATCTGTTAACTAAACTAGTTACATCAATACCTGTATCAGACACTATTTGTGACACCATTTATTGGAGGTGACGAAACGCGATAGTTGGTGGCATGTGCCTACTAAGGATATCCGGCAGACTATGATTCACGAGGTGTTCTATCAAATGAACTAGTCAACCATCAACTCTGATGATGTTCGCCAAAATAACTACTATACTAATGAAGAGGAACGGTCAAAAATCTACATGACACTAACAACAGAATGTCAAAATGATAAATTTGCTCTAGAGTTCAGGGATTCGTAAACAACATGTATAAAAGAACAGTGCAGCGTTTAGGACCAATAGTGGTACGTGAATTAGAAGATGCAATCAAATAAATTTGTAAACGAAACTAAGCCGAATACAAGCAAACTGAGTTGTTGACAGTTCAATGTTGCAATGTACTAAAGGGTTCACTAAAGTTGCTACATCCATTTGATGACGACGAAGGGTCAATGAGAGTAGGGGACCGAATCCAACATTCGAAGGTAGAATACGACACAAAACATCCAATTGTAGTACCACCACCAAAACTGTCATCGATATTACGACAAAAAGTTTGGTTAATCAAAGGAAAACAACAAACTCGACGAGCAATTATACAGTGTCGGACGTGCTTCAAAGCAAAACCAGTTCCAATGTCGCAAGAAATTTGCCTAAAGTTAGAGTTCAGCACATTCGAGCGTTCCTGCAAGTGGGTATACTGATTTTGCGGGGCCAATCCCAATATTCCCTAAGAGAGGTAGATGTCAGAAATCATTTAAAGCCTACGTGTGCTTGTTCGTGTGCACATCGATGAAAGCAGTACATGTAGAGCTAACAACAGATTAAACAACAAATTCATTCCTGGCTGCACTAAAGAGATTTGTGGCGAGACGGGGTTTGTGCACTGACATATCCAGCGATTGTGAGTTTTTAGCGATAATTGTAGCGAAATTTATAATTCTATTTTAAGTGAATCAATCACCTGGCATTTCAACCCACCAGTAGCTCCCCATTTTGGAAGTTTATGGGAAGCAGCCGTGAAGTCGATGAAGTATCATCTAAAGCGAGTTGGTGGAGAAACCATTCATACCGTCGGCGAACTCCAGACTCTGCTCACCGAAATCGAAGCTATACTAAACTCTAGGCTTACTTGTGCCGTACATAAGGAAACATCACCCGAAGGAAACATCACGGCCGTAAAATTAAGCACATTAAACCGAAGGTAAATGATCCAGCAGATGAGATAATATATTTGGCAAATATGGCATGTGAAGTATCTTACATCGATGCAAGCAGAAACAAAGTGGGTATCTGCCAAACCGAATGCAAAAATTGATGATATCGTGTTACTCATCGACAAAAATCTGCCACCCACTAAATGAGTACTTGGTCGCATAATGCAATTGTTTCCTGGAAATGACGGCCTAGTTCAAATGGCTTCTGTCAAAAGGACTGGAATTTTCGGCGAGCAATACACGCGTTTCGCAAGGTTTCTGTGGAATCAGACGACCGCAACCTAAAATGAAAGAGGAAAACTTCACAAAGAATCAGAACCTACCGACCATATAGCACAGTTGTTAAAGCTTTGGCGTTTGGATCGGAGGGTACCGGGTTCGAATTCCAATAGGGGCAGGATGCAAAAAGGATTTTTCATCATCAGACTTCGATCTGTGATAAAAAGAAACACTACTATCAACCACTGTCGGAGTGCAGAACCCATGAACCTGTACTAGCTGGCATAGATCTATGCAATGTGTGGTTGTTTTTTTAATCCATGCCATCTTTTCTAGAGCCGAAACACTCCTTGCTCTTTCTCGGTTCATTTTCCTGTGTTACTTTACGTAATTACTGGACATGGAAGATGGGTCGGCCCATAAGTTTGGCACGCCGATAGAGGGTCGTAGTTATATGACTTTTAGATAGATCGTAATCTATTGATGAACATTTTCTTTTGCAACCTGCCTTTATCGAGAATCGAGCGCGGTATCCCCGATCCATACGCCAAAGCTTTAATCACTCTGAATTGGTCGGTAGATTGCAAAGGTAATAATTTTAAAAAAAAGTGCTGACAGTTCTGAAGCAAACGCAATTAGGCGGAACAAATTGAAAATAAGAATTCAACTAGAGACACTTAAACGCTATTAACGAAAGAATACGCCCTTCGTCTAATGGTATGGAGAACACAAACAAGCATTCCGAAAAATAGAAAAATAAGCAAATAATCAACCGTCAGAAAGCCAATGCACAAAATACGAGAAAAAAATTATCTGATAACAAAACTCAGTACAACGAGCGCTCAATGACAATGAAATTATTTGAGCTAGTAATGAAATTCATTCAGGATCGTGGTACTTCGATACACATCATAATGTCAACACGGTTTTATGGCAAAAAATATCAACTGCAACCAACTTGATCGAATTCACGAGGAGCACGATAAAATAAATAAAAAATCACAAGCCAAGGCCTTTGACTCCATCAGTCATTATAAAACCTTAGAATGCTTGAACAAATTTGGGTTCTGCTGCCCGTTTGTAATCTAGTTTAAATCATTCTTAAGTAACCGTTCTCAATACATCGAAATGGGAAATAAAAGTTCTGAATTAATCTTCCCTACCTCCAGTGTGCCTCAAGGCTCCCATATTTGCCCTTGGATCTTCGCCATTTTGATTAATAGAAATCCCCGAAGTAACTCATTCTTCAAAGGCCCTAATGTTTGCAAATTACCATAAAATCTTTAAAATCGTGTAGCACTTCAACGACACCCACAAATTACAACCAGATATTGACCATCAAGCGAATTGGTGTGATTCCAATCTGCTCAAAATAAATAAGTGTAAGATCATCTCTTTCCATCGAAAAACTAATCCTGTTGTCCTGTTAGCCTGCAAGAAATAAATATAATGGAGCTTTTGAAGTGTTCATTTATTGGAACACCTTACTGGATGAAACCGATTCACCGACATTACTCGAGTCTATTGAAATAAAAACACCTAGCAGAAACTTATGAAATTTATAGTTTCTTCAAGTATAACTAATTACAGGTACCACGAAAGGCGGGTTTAAAAGTAAATTGAAAGTTTTTTTTGAGTGGACTTAATTGTTTGTTTAATTTTTTGTATGTTCTGAAGTCAAATTTGTAGACTTTTACTAAGATAGATAAATAACAAATCATAATTGGTCCTGGTGAAATAATACAGATTTTCAGTGTTCTCACTCATATTGAGAGAGCCATGATGTTGAGAATTATCCCCCCGTAAAAATTAGCAAGCTATCGTGGTGTATGGTCAATATGATTTTCATGGGCTTGTAATTTTCTTTACGCAAGGCATCATCTAGATCAGTGGGAAGCTTCCAACTATGTTTCCAAGATTAAGCAATGAAATTGGGATGATGTTTATCACTGAGCATTTGTAGAATCTGATCAAATTCAATACTGAAACAACTCAACAGAGCCTTGTCAGAATCGCTGAAGTTCAACTGAAAGCTGAAGCTCCTGCATTACCCGAGTTCATAAATGACGACTACACTTCTATAGCCACCAACCATCACATCAATCGAGCGTCGGGACATTAGGGCAATGAATGGCGCTTACGATTATAGTCCAACCATCTTTCTTCTAGCCAAGTTAATGTGATACTAAAACCCCACTATGATTGTGGGAGATGCCTACCTAGAAGTGTGCAACTTTAAAGTCATCAAATATGGTTTAATCCTATTTAGAGAAGGGCTTTTCAATTATGTTTGTTAACGCCTCCTTCCCCTTGTACGCACAAAGATGGATGGATACATGTAAGCAAGCGACAAATTTATCAACAGGTACAAAATCAACGGATACTGTGAAAATATTTTCGAGAGATATGAGAAACGCCCTGTGTCAGACCAGAAAGAGTATAATATCATTTCTGGGAATCTCAGGGTACTTGGTATTCTTTTCGAGCCATCAGAGCAAAGAAGCATTGCGAGGTTAAAAAGCACCAAGAACTACAATCAAAATCAAAACAAGAGCTGCTACCGCTGAGTGACAACTCAAAAAAACTAAGAAACACTTGACTCTATCGGAAATTAGGAACCAATTGCAGTAAGGAAGAATAGTCCACCACAAAAATTGATTACAAAGGAGCAGTACTTAAAAATGGATCACTACAGTACTCTTAAGTTGCCGGTTTAAAAGACAAATTTTGAATGCTTTGAGGGTTAGAGAATTGAGAGGCGAGCACAGGTCGGCATTTTTGAGAAGGGTTTTCATGGCAGCCAACGGAGAATTTGCATTGGGGAATTGCACATTTATCCAATGATCAAACAAGTCCACGATCATAACTAGGCAGTGCTGTCTTTATTGGATTCTCTTAAAAACCGACGTGCATTTTGACGTGTAGTTTTTTAAATATTTTATTTCGTCAAAAGTTACTTTTTGACAAATTGAACCGAAAAGACAATATTCGCCGCCTCAAAACGACCTCTCTATCTATTAAGCTTTTCAGGTTTTGAAATGCCCCTATGTCTGAGTGTTCCATTGTTGAGAATCTTTCGCTTTTAGAAAATGTTGCGAAACAACCACAAACTGGGAGAAGTCCGAAATATTGAGATTTGTTTCGTAGACGATGAGAGGTATTATAGAGTTTCCGAATCTCAAAACTGTTGATCAGGTTAATATTTTTGGACATGGCGGGCTGGTTTCAACGTGTTTTTTTATTAATTATGCAGAATTATCGCTTCCCGCAACAGATCTGCTCTTAAAAGGGAAATTATTTCTTTGAACCTCTACTACTATCCTAGGTATAGGAATTGATGCAAATTTATTCAGGTATATTGGCTACGAATAATAATGAACTTCTACTACTCATCTGTCTGTGAGAATTCTAAGTCGTACATAGTTAATACTTGGGTTCTGATTCCACCTGAATTTTAGGAAAAAAAAATTTGCTTCTAATATCACGTCAGCTCAAGTTGAATTCCACGGCTATTTTGAATTGTTTTACTACATCGAAACTATTCGAATCTACATTTTCAGTGTAACAAGTCAAAATAATATTGCCTGACTTTCGCGAATATTTTTACGACCTCCTAAAATTTGTTGTAACGTTTTTCCGCATTCTCCTACGAACTGGTTCTCTCTTAAAATTTGTGCGGGGAATATTGAATAGTTGTCTCTACCCTCTCTGATGAAAAGCCGTATGCTGTTAATTCATGTACTTCTTGATCTTATTTAGGCTTGTGCGATACGTTCTGCAAGATGAGATTGCTGCGCTAACTCCCAGTACCTGGAGCGTTAGAAATTTGATGTCATAGAGTCTAACATATAACTTTGTGCACTACGCATGTAATCAACTCGTTAATGATCTTTAATGTTGATTCCAAACTTCTTGGCGAGAAGGTTTTCAATGGTATAGTGAGTTGGCGCCCACATAAGCATGCCATTGTTTGAGCAACTCAAAAGAGTATCATGCTTATTTGGATGTCAGCTCACTATAACATTGAAATAAGTCAGATCGCTACACTTCTGGTCAAAGCTTGCGTGGCGAGACCACAATAAAGATTACCTCAATCATATGAGCTTGGCTCAAGGCGCCTCAAGCGACGACTGCCTAGAGAAAAACCGTGGTAGTAATCAATACATTTGTAGCTGTTTTGTTTCTGTTAAGAGACGTTGTGAGGTCTAGTGACAACTTCCACAAGTTGCTTTTCGGTTGATCTCTTCTCTGCTACTTTTAATTTATTATTTTAGATTCGATGAAGTTGTTGTCGATTTCAAAATCAATCGTGGTTTATTTATCTACGAATAATTATCTGTGTCTAACATACGTATCTTTCCTTCTGCCGGATCTGGTAATCCCAAACATATAGTGGGAAGGACTCTGAAATGAAGATTACAACAAAAAGATTTACTTTTCCGTCATTTAATTTAATTGCTTTTTTCCGGTAGCTTTTCATTGCTCAATCCATTATCGGACTTCAACATTAAAACATGTGGCTCCACACTGTGCCAGATTGATCAAGTACTCAACTGAAAAATTTTGTGCGCTATTTAAATCTTTGATCTGACTTGTAATCATGTTGAAGATCTTGTGGTTCAACTCAAGCGTCTCTTTTTTGTAAGAACAACAATGACTCATCGAGAGTCAATAGATTAATCTCTCGTTCTGTGGAATTCGAACTGAAACGCTATCGAGAGTTGAATGCTCACCTATGTGAAGAAGCCAGCCGTTGTGTTGCTCTGGCCTTTGCTGCGCGTGTTGGTCGTCAGTGTTAACTTAGTGAAGTGGCTCCAAATCCTAAGCCGCTTAATTCAACATTCGAGCACATCAGTGCGAATCCCTCTTTGCACAACTCTTTGTTTGTCGAAAGTTTCAACAGAAAACGAATACCTTTATGCAGAAGAACTTTCGAAGAATATATTGCACTTCATCGATGAAGATGTGTGAGGCCTTTGAAATATTTTCTTCTTCTAAAAACTTCAAGTGCATCAATGACACCGATGTACCAATAATTGGCACAGGGAGTTTAAATCTACTGTGCACTTATGGTAAACGGAAGCGCAGTATTTCTATGTATTGCAGATCCCTTTAGCTACGTCGCGTTCTTGGTCGGCATAAAGCAGAGTTTGTGGCACATCACCGGTAGGTTTTTGCAAGACCAAACGAAGTGCACGACTATGAATGCTCTTTGGGCACTGCTTCTTTGTGGAGAGCTATATCAAGCGGGAAACTGTTTCAAAGATTTATCGGAGTTTTTTTGGCATCTGGAATATGTCGGCTTCTGTCAAGTAGCGTTTCCATTTTTCATATAACTCAAGAATTCCGCAAGCAGGGGCTGATGCTTGAAAAGCATCGTATACCACATAATTTAATTTTCATAGTGCTTCAAAACAGTTTGCATCTCGAACATGAAGCTGCATAAGACGGAATATATTCAAGCAATAACCTTCGCTCCTGGTGTGTGGATCTCAGTGTAGACATATTGTTGTGCCTGGTCACTGGTTTTGCTGAGTTACTGATTCTAGCATATACCTTAGACAAACGAAAATTAGCATTACAGTAGGACAATGATAACGTATTTGCGTTTCAAGAAGTCTCTACATTGGAGTGCAATATACTATAACGCGTATTGATGCAATTTGTATTCTCGTTGCACTAAAGTTTAGATTGGCCGCATGATATGGCGGATTCATTGGTGTAGTCGAAACCCTTAAAATTTACATGTAAATGTACTTTACTGCTTTCAGTGATGAACTGACTTCAACGTTGATGTGCGCGTTGTATTTCATAAGCAAGTACAGACGGTAAGGAATAACATTTGGATTATCCATCACAATGCCTTTCACTGTTCCTCAAGCACAGCTGCGGCGACGGCGGTACAGCGTCTATCCGTTGACACCTTTCTGTTGTGAACTCCGCAAGGTCCATGCATCATGTGGCACGGTGTGTGTTGCACGGTGCCAATATTCTGGATGATCCTTCGAAGCTGCCTTCTTCAGCTGCAACTATCTCGCTGTAGGTCTAGTTTGTGACTTTATATTGCGCTGCACACAGGCTTTTCTGGTTTGCTCTAATGTAGTTCAATTTAGTGACTTCGATTTGAACGTATGAGTCCATCAACCATTGCTGCATCAACATGATAGCTCTCATAATCGGGTTGAAAATATTTTGACGAATCGATGTGAGGGCTGCTTTTCGCTAACATTTTAATTGCCATTCCGGTTCTCCGTATGGGAAGTGGCATAGATGATGTCAATCACGTAGAGCTGAGCGATTTTTTCGGAGCCGGATATTTTGTGGCCTAGTATGAGATGTTCTTTTATTAAATTTATCCATGAATCTTGAGCACACAAGGTCCAAGTCTAAATTGCTCTAAGATTTAATCTAATATAGAAACAAACGAAATAGCGCTAATGTATAGGGTTTTTCATAAGAGTGATATGATCCAAACTTTTTTCGCAATAATTCAATTGTTGCACTTGCTGTGTGGCACGTAGCCCCGTCTTGTTGGAACCAAATGTTGTCAAGATCAATTTCTTCCAATTTCGGCCATAAAAAATGGTTATCATTGATCTATACCGATCTCCATTGACAGTAACTGTGATATCAGCTTCATTTCGAAAAAAATACGGACCGATGATTCCACCAGACCAAAATCCACACCAACCTGTCAATTTAGGTGAATGTAATGGTTTTTCATGAATAATTTGTGGATTTTCTTCGCACCAGAATCGACAGTTTTGTTTATTTACCGCACCACTCTGATGAAAGTGAGCCTCATCGGAGAAGATGATTTTCTTAAAAAAATCTTTATCGTTTTCAAGTTGTTCCAAGGCAAAATCAGCAAACTCACGACGTTTACGGGGGTTCAATGGCTTCAGTTCTTGAGTGAGAACAATTGTATATGGATGCAAACCCAAATCCGTTTTCAAAATCCGCCAGGTTGTGGTTTGATACAGTCCCAATTCTTGAGAACGTCTTGGAATCGACAAATTGCGGTCTTCAGCAACACTTGCCTGAACGGCAGCAATATTTGCATTACTTCGAGCGAATCTTTGTCTTATTGGCACTTCACCATTATGTAAAGAAAGTGTACGCTCAACATTTTCAACAATTCGACGAATAGCACACTTGGACGATTATTAGGACTATAAAATGGCAAAAGTGCACGGAAAAGTTGCAATTGGAGAACGATTATTTTGATAATAAAACTGAATAATTTGTAAACGTTGTTCTTGCGTATATATCACCATGATGAAATTGTAAACATTACTGAATTCAATGAAACAAAAAATGGCAGATCATGACATATTACAAATGGCCGAAATGTCACTTAAAAATCATATTATTCCTATTGGAAAACCCTATATGACCGGATATGGTCACGACAATTGATGTTGTATGGGTTGGTTGTTTTAAAAAAGAGCCACCGGAGATAATCGGGATGACGACGCTCAAGGCCGTTATCGCCTTTTGGATTGATAATTTGATTTTACCCTTTTTTCAGCAATGCGAGTAGTTTTTGTCAGCCGGCTGTGAATAAAGCTGATCACATATGTGATGAAGTACAGAGAAGCGCTGAAGTGGCAGAGAAAGTAAATTCCTCGAAAAAGTAAATTATTTCGTTGCGAATTTTTTCTGGTATTTCTTGCACGCTTGAGTTATTTTTACTCAAATGCATTCGTAAATATTTTTTCAATCATTAGGATGCACAGTCTAGCAACTGCAACAATAGTCAAATTTCTTGATTAATGAATATTGACAAACGATTTATACGGCTTCTGCTAATTTGTCAATTTTGACTTCCTTTCCAAACTATACCCCCATATGGGTAGATTATCTATATACGAATGTAATACAATCCATGACATTGCAATAAATTTAATTATTTTACTGCTTCTTAACTCACAGTCACAGATCACAGATTTCAATTCAATTACTTTAGATCAGCTTACATTTAATTTTTTTGTTTAAACATATTTGATCCATTTGTTATAACAGAAAAAAAACGTAATTCAAATCAGATCTGTGTAATAATCGCGCGCATATGATCAAATTTTCACCTGAGCGGTACACCAGCATATATTGTTGTTAGTATGCATCGATGGATGTGTATATGGCGCAATAAATTTCATTTGCGGTAATTATAATCCACATTGTGAATTTAAATAGATGTGCAACAAAAACGAACGAAATCTGGTTGGATAGTTTTGTGTCTTGTAGAATATTAAATGACAAATCGATGACGCATATGCATATCAGTTTCGTACATATAAATCATCTCGCAATGTTATAATAAAATTTCAAATCGTTTGTGCCGCATTAAATGTCTATCAATAAAAAATAATTTTTTTTTTTTTGCCAAAACAATTTAAATACGCAATCCCCATTAAAAAACAACAAAATTTCAAATTCCTTCCAAGGAAATCATCCCGCACCACACATGGGATTTTATGAATATAAAGAAGGAGTGATGATATACTAGACAAAAGGCGAACAAAAACTCTAATAAAAAACCGATTTTCCAATATCCGTGATATGATCTCGGAATTTTATTATTCTCAATTGCCCATTTTGCCTACCATAATATATCGTTTTAGGATTTTTTTTTCGTTATACCCTTCATCCCTTTAAATGGCAATTTTATCATACACCATATATCCTTTAATCTACATTCTATTCTAATATATCACATTTTTTTGGGAAGAAATTTGACGGCTATTCCGAACATTTCCTCAAGACATATTGTGTTTAAAAAGATATCGACAAGACAAGAATTTCAACCCCTTTTATATACGGATGCATGTTCAAAACTGTTAAGTGTATTTTGATTCTGATGATGTAAAACATGTGAAATAAATCCAACTATGTGTGTTTGCTAGGGAAAACGCAAGGGTAAAGTTTTGACAGTAAGATATATAGAGCGCCGGAAAAATATTCCGAGTACATGCGGTAGCCCCCAATGGGACAATCGATTTAAAATTAAATACGTTACAGTACAAAAAAAAATTTAAATTTTATACGACTTCATCTACTGTATTTTAAACGTATGTACCAACATTTTATTCTCATGAGTTAATTTTTTATGTGTAGCGGAGGAGAATTCACATGTTTTGCACAAATAAAGAGTAAAAAACATTTTTGATCGTCGGCACAATTTTCTTTTACAAAAATATTTCCAATAAACATTCTGCGCAAAAAATGAAAAAATGTATCGGCTATCAAGGCTTCAATTAAAGTGTTTTATTTAATATTTGATTATTTGTGAATATGAGGGGAGCGAACTGGATACGAATGTGGTTGCCTTTGGGTTACGTATTACAAAAATCTGAAAATTAAAATTTTTACGTTTATGTTGGTATTACTTTAACAAAATACATCTTTGCAGATACTCGATACTTGCAACACTGAAAATTTTCTATTATAGAACTTTAGGAACCGAGTAGGATTTTACCCCCATAAGTGAACCCCCATTTTAGAGAATAATCAAAGAGAAATAAGTATGGTAAAATACCTACATACCAGGGATGATATTGGCAAGAAATCAAAAGTACTAAATTTTTAAGGAGCAGAGTACTCAATTCAGCTTGAAAGTACTTTTGCGCTGTACTCACATCAAAATAGCATTTTGCAGGATCCAAATCACAATTTTAATTAATGCCTCCTGACACAGTAGTGATACGCATGCTGCGTGTTACATCTTCATCATGTTCATGTCAAACAGTTCTTGCAAATCTATCATCATGTTAGATAATTTGGATTTTGCGGGTTTATTTCAATGTAAACTATAAAAAACCAACAACCCCATTTTAATCATTCATCACCCATTTTACATCACATAATACACCACGTATTGTTCAATTAATCCACTGGAAGTGGACAAATTTTAGCTATAGGCCGTCGCAGCTCTCCTTTCATTGTTTTGATTTTACAATCCACGCGAGTTAGACCATCTTGTCCTACGTGTAAGTTAGTAACTCGTCCCATGGCCCACTTTGATGGTGGTAAATTGTCTTCCTTTACAACAACCAGCTGATTGATGACGGGTTGTCTTTCAATATTCGCCCATTTATGGCGTTGTTGCACTGATGTTAGATAGTCCGTTGACCAGGACTTCCAAATGCCCTGAACGCGTTGTTTAATGTTTTGCCATCTGCTTAACCGTGATTCAGGTAAGTGAGTGAGCTCTGGTTCCGGAATCGACGTTAAAAGTGCCCCAATTAAAAAGTGACCTGGCGTTAGTGGATCGTATGTGGTTGCGTCTTCACTTAATGGACACAGAGCCCTGGAATTCAGCACAGCTTCAATTTACACCGAAAGAGTACTCATCTTCTCGAATGTTAGTGTTGTGGAACCAGCTACTCCATTCAAATGGTGCTTCGTTGATTTAATGTTGGCCTTCCAAAGGCCCCCAAAGTGTGGAGCACTAGCAGGGTTGAATTTATGTTTCATTTTATTCTGTGTGCTTCCGTTGTCACTAATTATCTCTGTAGGTGCCCCTCTCCTCGCTATAAATCTCCTTAACGCCGCGATGTACTTCTGTCGTCATATCGCTGATCAACTCAATGTGTACTGCCTTCACCGCGAAGCATATAAATAGTACAATATATCCTTTAACTATCTTCTTCCTGCCGCGACTATTGTCAGCTTTGAGGTATACAGGACCAGGCAGATCAACACCTGTCGTCAGAAACGGTTTTCCAGAAGACACCCTTGATCTTGGCAGGTTGCCTATCAGCTGTGTACGGGTTGCAGCCTTTTGACGAAAGCATACCATGCATTTGCTAACGTAGATTTTGACCATGTTTCGAGCGCCTATGATCCAAAATCGTTGACGGTGCAAACTCAATAATAAAGTGAGTCCTTGATGGAGATGTTTCTCGTGATATTCTGCAATATAATTTAAATTTATTATGTGATTTTTGGGCAGAATTAGGGGATGTTTAGTGTGAAAAGGACATGATGACTCTTCTAGGCGCTCACCAACACGAATTAACCCATGTACGTCTAAAAATGGAGCTAACGAACGTATTGCACGATTTTTTAGTAGGCGGCCCAATTGAACTGCTTCAGTTTCTTCCTTCGAAAGGTAGAGTGTTGTGCCCATTTTATTAGTAATCGATCGTAATCCCTTCTTAGCTTGTAGTGATATCTGAAAATATAGCTCACGATTCGTTTAATTTTTGCAAATGATGAGAATTTTATAAATAGTTCATGAATAAAATCAAAATTTAACTGCCCATGAAAAATGTCTATAGTCCGATTACGTTTTTGTAGATCACATAACACTTCACTTTCACTAAACTGTAGATCATGAGATGATAAGGTAGGCCAGGTGTTGTGATGACGGCCGTTGCCACCATAATTTGTTGCCGACCAGTTTTGATGGTGGTATGCTTCTTGTCGCACAGTCCGATGGGTTGTCCTTTGATGATACATGGTTCCAAAATTGATTCGAGAATTTGAGACGTCCGATTCGCGAATGAATGTTTGCCATTATCTCTGGCGTTCTGAGAGCCAAGCAAGTACGATCTTCGAAACAGTCAAACTTTAAGAGCAGTGATTCCTTGACCAGTTTTACTAGTTTACAAAGTAGATAGGCTCCGCAAAGTTCAAGCCTCGGTAGAGATACCTGTTACAATGGTGCTACCTTTGTTTTTGCCGTTGTTAACCTGGTGATGATGTCACCAGAATCCATTTCGACGCACACGTGAATACAGCAAGCGTAAGCTAATTCAGAAGCGTCGCAAAATACATGTAGCTCGAAGGTTTTTGCATTTTTCGTGGTAGATGGAGATCGAGGAATGCGAATTTTCTCGAAATCCGGTAGGTTTTGTATCATATTCCACCAGCTTTGTTATATTTTGACAGACAGGCAGTTGGTCGTCCCAGCCAAGTTTCAGTAGCCATAGACGTTGGAATAAAATTTTTATTTGGATCGTGGTAGGAGACAACCATCCCAATGGATCAAATAACCTTGCAGCTTCTGACAGGACGTTTCGTTTGGTTGCTTTTCGGTATTCCTCGAGATGCACCTTGAACTGAAATGTGTCTTCTTTTGGAATCCAATTTCCTGCCCCTTTTGTAGTACCAGCTTTCGCCATGGCTAGACCGTTAACTGAGATGCAGAAATGCGTTCTGGATAATCGTAGACGTTGAACACAGTTTTCACTAATAGACGAAGATTGAGAACCAGAATCTAACAGGGCTCTTACGACTTGCAGTTTGCCGCTGGCATCTTTTATGTAGATCAATGCTGTAGGTAACATTTGATTTCTAAAATTAGAACATAGATTTTGAGAACATTATTTAGCTTTGGCTGTCAGGTGAGAATACGAATTAGGCTTAGTCGTGTTCGAGACAAACGCGTGATGGCTTCCAATTGTTGTATCGTTGAATGGGGCGTTGGCAGCAGTGGTATTTTGTCGTTTAGACGTATGATCATGGAGCACTGTGTGATGCGGCTGTGCACAGATTGAACATTTATAACTGGAGGAGCAAACCTTTTCACTATGATCACTGCGTAAAAAATTCACACAGACACTGTGGTTAGCAATAAATTCCATTCTTCGTTTGTGATCAAGAGCTTGGAACCCGAAACATCTGTGAAGAAAATGACTCAATTTACACATCGGACATGCTATTCCTAGGATATACGATGCCTGCGGAGATGTGGATTGCCGTTTGTTATTAAATGGTGCAGGTTTAGCGACCTTTTGGGTTTGAGCTTGTATTGGTTGGCACGCTTCCGAAATGTTATACTTCTTCACTAAAAGCTTTCAAAGATTATTGGTGCGCCGGAGCTTTCAAAAATCTCAGCAAGCATTTAAATTTTTGCACATTAGAAAATTTATCGTTGTTATGTATCGAAGACAAATAGAGATCTCTGAAGCTCATCCAAAATCCATAATTACCGTCGAAAGGCTCGATTGTAATGCGTGGTGGCCGTAAATCAACTGTTTGAGCCCTCGAGAAATCAGTGAAGCCAAAAAATGATCACTGCTGTTATACCAACTGGTCAATTGGGCTCCATTTGTTCAACAAAAACTGTTTGATCAATTTTATCGACCCATTTCCGAAAATGAGAATACCCTTTGGGTTAAGCCGCCAAGATCCGCCATTTTGCACTACACAGAAAATTCTACGAATACCCTTAAACGCGTGCTAATGTTCTAACATTCAAAACAGAACATGAAATCACTATGACTAGCCTAGTAATTGTCTATAATATTATTAAATTTAAAGTTATAATCACAATTGTTAAAACACTAATTCACTTTAGCACTATTCGGCTCGAAGGACCATGTTTTGGCGCCAGCCTGGCGAAATACTAATTATTACGCGTACACAAAATTATTAAGATAAAAAAATCAAACAGTCCAACAGGCACCAACAGTTTTAGTTGAAAGTGACAAAATTTAGTGATCGTTCAGAACAATATACTGGGCTTCACATCCAATTCAAGAGAACCTAATTTTAATGTGAATATCTCCAAAAGACTGATGGTTAGTATTGAGGGTTTTCGCTATTTTGTATTGGCACTGTATGTGCCGTATTTCCAGAATTAAACATTTATTTTTTTCTGGGCGAAATGGGATTAAACCCATCGAGCCACTTAAGTTCTTCTTTACTTTTACGACAAGTAACTAATAAAAGCATAAAGCTTGAAACCGAATTACCAGTGACATTTCTAGAATTTTCTCAAAAGTAATAAAAATCACTCGAAAGTGTCGAAGTACTTTTTATAAAGCCAAAATATCGAAATCAGTTCTGCAGTATTGACAATATAATCCCTGCTACATATCCTTGACTTACTTTTGACTTATTCTCTTTTATCTGTTGGGAATCAATAATAAAAACAATTAATGAGATTCGTTCATCTCTGAGAGTAAAACCAATATTTTCTGAATTTTGTTTAAAATAAGAAATAAAATTTGTGCGTTTTAGTTGTTCATTTGATAGGGCCAACACAAAAAGGACAAAATATAGAACAAAACAAAGCGATAATTTAATCAGGAAAACTTAACAAAACAAAACACTAAAATTACATTTTTGACAGTTGGTACTTCTGCCGGTTTTTAAAACCACTTCGTAAACTCCAGTTTCTTCGAACTCTTTTCCTCGCTTGTAAATTTTTTCGTGGTTGCCATCGCCAATCGTTTTCTCTATGATTTTCAAATCTGGTGAATATGGGCACCAAGGTAAAACTGCAATATTTCGCTTCTCAAATCTTGTTTTTTAAGACGCGCATTATGAATCGGGGCATTGTCGTGATGAAATGTCCAATGGAATGGTCGAAAAATTGTAGAAAATCTTGGAAAATTATTTTCTAGAAATGTTTTGTAGGATATTCCAGTCATCCTGTCTGTTGGGAAAACTAAATCAATGGTTCCATACTACGAAATAGCATCCCATGCGGGTTAAAAAACATTTCATCCGTTCTTAAGTCGTCAAAATAATTTAATAGTTGTAGCCATCTGGTGCGTCTAAATGAATTTTTGTTTCATCACTGAACATTCAGAGGCGGAGAATTAATAATACATCGATACCATTATACCGGTTCTTAGTTTGTTATTCGCCACAGAGTCTGCATAATTCGAGGCTTCCCGAACGATAGCACGTTTTTATTGCGGTGATTTGGTTATTTGTAAGCATAAATTTTAACTTTCACAACCCCACTTCACTTCGAATATAATCAAAGTAATTTTAAATTTGAAAAACCTTTAATTAACTTCTCTGTCTCGGTAAAACAAATTGATTTAAAGTTTATTTAGCTTATTTTCCTAGACGCTATCTCATACACTCCGCGTCACTTGAATAGGTCCAACGTAATTTTGTTCAATTTTCCAAATTATTATTTTTCTTTTCTCTAGCGTTAGAGAATAGGAAACTAATAAATTGGGAAAATGAACAAAATTATATTGGTCTTAAATTATATGATTCACCAAATGCAATAAAACATAATCAAAAGTGTTCATCTGTAATCCAGTAAAACACAAATGCATAGAATGCCGTGGAGTTGTTCCAAGAATGGGATTAGAAAAATTTTCATTGTGGAGGTAAGTAATTCTGTAATATGATTTGCTTGCTACACTTAACAAAAATATAAACTTTGTTGTTGTTGTTTCAGGTCCGCTAGTTTTTGAAACAAAGTGGACTGGACGACGCTCCCTGTCACCCAAAATATGGAGATTTAAGTTAATGTAATCAATTTAACCAAATTGAACTATAAAAAACCTTTGCTGAAATCGAGTGAACACAGTGTCTTTCTCAGTGCTACGCTGTACATCTATCGCTTGGTCAGTACGCACTATTTGACGTCTTACTGGATGCATATTATCATTTCGAGTATAGTATAGAGTAAAATGGACGTAACGCACGATGAGTTTGACGAACAGAACCATAATTTTGAATACAAAATTTCAACAATTTGCAAGCGTTGCTCTGGCGTGAGTCTATTCATTATGAAATGGCCAATCAAATTAATGGAGAAGCAAATGTCAGCTGTCAAATTGGTTGTCAAACAAAACATTGTTACCACTATTGTATTTTACACTTTCACACTACGTTTTTAAATTATCCATCCGAAAGTAACTAGTAGTCCAAAAATTTCAGAGTCTTCATTAATAATTTGGAAAGTATTTTTTCTTGATAAGATGGATGTATGCTTGAAATTCAAAACATTTCGTAATAAATTCTAAGTTAGTGGAACAAAGTATCACACGACACGGCCATAAACTGCTCTATTTCTAAAAAACTGGGACAGTTATGGTGAACTGTTAAATGGGCATTACTCCCCCTTTCTAGAGATTATGACTCATAATAGTGCGTCAAATAGTTAATTTGTATTCGGCGAGCCCAAATACTAGCCTCTACCTTAATTTATGAACAGTAGCAATATGTCACGACCAAATAGAAGAGGCATTATTTTTCTAATTTTTCTTTTTTTTTTGTGTTTACACAATTCACTATTTTGATTCCCATATTTGCAGCTTGTCATTAATGGCCACATTAATAATACTCGTATGCCTGTCACTCTCTCTTTTTCTGTCTAGCTTTCGTATGAAGGGATTTTTACGCCTTCACTGTGGTTCTGCCTCATGTCTCGATCTATCGAGCTCGTCCTCCATCACGTCAGCGCAGTTGGTATCTTCAACTACGACGAACACCAGCTGGTTGTTATTGACTTTAATCAATTCTGCGGGGATTCCATCGAGACCGGGTACCTTTCCATTTTTCAGTATACTAATAGCTGCGTCTGCTTTTTCCACTGTGCGATATTCGATATAGACCTCTTCACTTGGACGAGTAATTGCTTGAATGGAGATTATTTCGCCATTTCTATTTAACAGATTTTGGATTTAGGTTCGAGATTTAATTTTCGAGATAACATAAGTGTCTATTCCGGGTTTGTTCCCAACTAACGCATAGCGAGATTAATCGATCAATTGATTTGATATTTTTATCAAACATCTGAAGTAGAAATCGTAGAATCAGACGCATGTTCTTTTTTACATATAACAGAAGATTTCATGGCTATCTTTAACAGTGTTGTAGAAGGATTCTTTGAGTAAATTTGGCGTTAAATTGTCGAGTTCTTACAGAATATCATCGCCGGGGACGTTCAAATCTGCGAAACAACTAATTTCGTAATTTTGCTCATGCAGCTAAACATTTTCAATCTAGAAATAGCCAATACCATTCCGGCGCGTCTCCCTTTAAAAGGATTCCTGATTCGCCGATCTCTGTAGGCTAACCATTAAAACTCACATTCCATTTATACAGAATTTTCTCGGGCCATTAGTCGATTTAAAGTCAGTATTTGAATGTGAAGGAGTTTGAGATTATTCGCCGTTCGATGAATAAGACCATGGCAAAGGTTTCCGATTATTAAGTGGACAAATTTCGTGTTTATTAACCGGGTTTCTTGATCATCATGCAACGCATTACCATATTTCGAAAGGCGTTCAGTGATGGTTTGAATTAGAGACTCTAATTAATCTGAAGTAATGTTAGGTTTAATTAGTTATTTAAATTCTTCATATTGAGGTTTACTGGTAGCGGTATACTGGTACAGCTCGGCATCTGACGATTTCTCATCTAGAACTTTTAACTGGTCCGGCGTTTATAATTCAGATTAAAAAAATCTCGCAAAATATCCGCGGTACTCGCTGGGGAAAGTCATGGACACTACATGGCACAGCAACTCATTGCCGCCCTTTAAGGCCTTTACTAAATCAGCGTCTTGAGGTTAGGAGCAGCTAAAATGGGCATCTGTCTTGTACCAATTGGCTCGCTATATAAAAGTTCGCTAGAAGATCAGAAGACCTGTACAAAGTGGAAGGACTTCCAAACCTAAAATCATGCACTCTTTTAATTACAATATTTTTAAACGTATCACACGGTTTGTTATTTTTCCATCATTCGACCATTTAATTTTTACACGAACATGATTGAGCGCTATATGCAGCGTCCATTCGATCTGCATCCGCCTATAACTTTAAACAAAAGTCACTGGCGGAATTTGCTATGCTGTTTTGAATCTCCTTTACACCAAGGTTATAGTAGATGAAGGCGATGGATATCAATATACGCTTCCGACGCACCAGATGTTTCTCAAAATTCTTTTTGCCGATTCTGTTAGGCATCAAAAAAACGAAAATTAGTATCCGCCCTGCTGTCGTTCGAGTGATATTTTTCAGAGTAGTTGACAACCCTGAGAACTGCTTCTACAGCCTTCTTGATTTATTTTTGCCGTTCCGCGAAAAGACCGCCCTTTTGAAGGAAGCATTATGGGTGAGAGGAGAAGATCAGCTCAACGCATCAAGCGAGCTTTTGGCAATTCACTGGAAAGGAGACCGACATCTAGAAAGGCGATAATCAGGCTAACGATTTCATACAGCTGGCTGATCCAATTATCGAAGACAAGAACGACGATCAAGAACAAGGAGGCAATGACGTTAGAGTTAAATCTATTCAACCACATCATGCAAAGCATGTAAAAGAATCTGGCAACATGGAGCTTCTTATCGTCGACGAAGTTTTCATGGTTTCATACGAGATGCAGTACGGAACTCTTTGGTGGCATACATATTTTGCCTTTTCAGCACATTCAACTCGTTTGTAGCGAACTAGTTCAAAATATGTAACACCAAGGAGGCACAACTTTCATCCATCTCCTAACTGACTTGGGAGTCAGTGATCTAAACGCGGATCGCGTCACTCCACATTGGTCCAACAAACATGTTAAACAATTTGTCAATTTTTGAGCAATTAACCGCATCTTCGGACATCAACTGGAGAAAGAAGACATCAACTGGACTGGAGGATTGTCAAAAACTGTGGCGCTGTTTGTCGGTGCAAAGGTGGTGCTTCGATTTAACATCAACACCACCAAAAGCCTTATGAATGCCAGGATGGGTGTGATTGTCGAAATCATTTGATCTTCTTGAGATCGGCGAACACATCGTCGAGACGCGGACAGTTGAATTTTCTGCAACATTCTAAGCTGGAATTTACAGAACATCGAAAAGTTCCCTTAACCCTTTGCTGGGCTGCGACTGTGCACAAGATGCAAGGTTCAATTGTGGACGATGCAATCATCAACTTAGGCTCGAAAGTTTCTGCTCTAGGCAGGCTAGGACTCGACAGAATATTATAAGTAGTTTGGTACACAGTACATGCGTAATCATATTGACATACGAGAATGACCTCGTGACCAACAAAATAATACCAAAATAGAAGATATGTTTTGAACTGTTGCCAATATAGCTTAGATGAAAGCCCTGGCTTTCTTGATTTTACCAACTCGTTTCATTTAACCGATTCTAATAAACTACCAATTTACAAGAAATCTTCCAATTTTCATAAAGTATTTCAAAACATGGCGGTTGAATGATTGTGCCGATGTTTAGTCCGGCTTACCGCCCTGTTTGAAAATAAAAAATTTATAATTAAAATAAACGATCGATAAAATTATTGATCAAACATTTTTTTATTCGTTCTTCAAAAGATCAAATTCTAATTTTATCGCGCAACATACAAACGAAAAACAAAACGTTACATACAAGAACAACAAAAATTAACAGAATCTGAAAATGCTTCCGTCTTAAATATCTCATATATAAAGTATTGAGAAGCGATTTTCCACTTTTAATTTTTTACAATTTTATCGATAACAAAGTGATGGCGGTAAAAGATCATTTGATCAGTAAACAGCAACAACAAAACAAAAATATTGTAAATATTTCTTATATACAAACTCGTGTGTATATGAACCGAAAAACATCAAAGATAAAAAACCGCGTGCGGATCGCAAACTAAATACAAAAAAAAACAAATCGAAAATCTCACACGCGATTCAAAATAAAATAACAAGAGAGATACGCAAGAACCGATCGAGATTGATCACAGCAATAACAATATACGAAATGATCTCAATCACAAATTATATACGATTCAATTGGTTTTCTCGTTTTATTAAATCCAACAACCAAAAAATTATGATTGAAATTTTTGAAATAGTTTTGATCGCGATCACTTGATCATTTGTATGTGTTTTGGGTAAATGAAAGATTGAGGGGATTTCCATTGCACTGTCAATACCATATATATATGCACTACAAAACCGATGAGATATAAACATTCTTTTGCAGATCGTATTACGTACGATCGGTTGATCGAATATAACAAATTTAATTTACTTTAAATTTTGGGAATCAGAAGTTTTAATATGTCAAATGCATTATTGTGCTGTGTATATATTGCTGTGTGAAGTGGAGAAGAATTAAGATTTTCGATTTCTTTTTTTTTCTCAGTTTTATGTCGTCTTCTGGTTCTGATTTTAAATCGTTGCGATTATTTTGGTGCGTGGGAATTTTTACCAATTTGGAGATTTGGTAATTTTAAGGTTGATTGGATATTTAATTTTTTTTTTTTTTCAAAATCGATGGAAACAGCAACCCAAGAAGAGGAGTATGTAGTACTCTAATGGAAATGATTTTCCCCATTTTCTTTATACATTTAAGTACTACGTCCCGTGTTATTATTAAAAGATTAGCATCTGTATAATGTTCTTAGATGACTGATTTATTGATACTTAATATATTTCGTAATAGTTAAGTAGGGAAAATGTATCCGCATCGATAATGCTCCATATAAAGACGATTTTCTTCCTTATTTTTATGTTCCATATTTTCATCCTTACATACTTATCCGAATGTGTCATATAAATATAAAGATTTCCACTTTATTTTCAGATGTTTTCCCATTTATATTGTACTTTGTCTGTGCTGTGTGCTTCGTGCTGCTGTTGTTATGTTTAATCGAAAAGATTTATGGCAATTTTATATAAAATGTTTGGGAGTGATCTCATTGATTCGTGATTTATGGCGTAGTGAATTGAGTGTATGTACATCTCTATATGGATTTTATAGGTTTATGTACGCGTATTACTTTACTACTTTGGGGATAGCAGTTTATATGTTAAATGCTAAAAGTTTTCAACTGAAATGTGAATCGAAATTTTCATTTCTCAATCTTCAATAAAAGTAATGCCAAGTAGCACGTATGTATGAATGATGATTGAAACTTAAGAAAGATCACTGTAATATCTTACATTTGTTTTTCCATCTTTGGGCGGAGGGAGAGAGTGCTATTTAACTAACGCCAAAGTTATTATGGAAAAATTTCTAAAACTTAAGCCCAGGTTAGTTTAATAACACGACCAATAATTGTGGATACAATTAACATGATTCATCGGAAGCGCACGAGTACGTCCCAAACAAAAGTTCATTAAATTTTTTGGTTTTTGTAATAACTCGGACAAATTCTCTCCGATTTGCGAAACATAAGAAGATATAGTGCAAATACTGTTGAAAGCTTTAAGCCAACATTTAAATTAAAAGGGAAAATTTACCGAAGGTTTGGTTCAATTTTTCCCACGCCCATTGAAAATCCCAAGTTTTTGAAAATTTATTTTACGAAGAATAAAGAGGACCAGATAAACCAGTGCTGCGAATTTATTCCAAGGACGAGTCATAATATTGTAGCTAACCTGCAAAGTTTCTTTCATCAGCACAATAATTTATTAAACGAGTTAAAAACAACATTAGACCTAATGCCTGCAGATGAATACAAAAATGTTATTCGAGCTGATAAAGACCTGTAAGAGAACATGAGCGACGCTTTAATGCTCCAACTGCAAATAAAGTGGCAATAGTCTTCGTTGGAGATGAAGTCGATAGGCATAATATAATTTCACGTAACCGAAGCGGAATTATTAAACGAACCCTAGAAACACATCGATCGTATGCTCAATATAATGCAAACAAATCCGAACACTGGAATCAAAAAATTTTCAACCAATTTATAGTGGATATGCAATGCAAAAATTGAAAGCGAACGCTTTCTTTTTATTCGCTTAAACCAACAAAAATTTCGGTTTGACGAATACATACAACTAATTGAGGCTATGCCAAACGAGGGTACTTCCGCATGTTGGTCAAATGGTTAAACTGCCATCAACCTTTACAGGAAGTTCACGGCATATGCACGTAAAGAAAAATATGGTTCATGAAAAATATGCATTGCATGAAGCTTGGAAAGTGTAAATGGCAAGATCGGCAACAACTTAGACTCCTTTACCGAAGATGAAACTAAAAGGATTTAGGGTACATTGCCACAATCGAATTAAAAGTATATGGTACAATTAGGACTTTTGAAGTTAACAATACGTGGATTGTCCCTTACTCGCAGAGATGGATGTTTACGCGTCATCTATACTAATTTTTACGTAATAGCGTCGACAACATCGACTACTCGTAAACAACGTTGACTAATCGTAGACAAGTCGACAACTACTTCTAAGTCACGTTAGCAGTGATTGAATGATCTACATATTTTGAACTTTTATCTCCGGAGGCTTCATTCAGTTAATGCAAATGAATATTACTTTAAAATATAGAGTAAAGCATTTCTATGTTGACCATAAAAAGAGTTTTTTCAGTCAACTTACGGAGATGATCAACTTAAGAAAAATTATGTTAAAGACACACGCAAAATTAATATCACCAGCAATCTCGATGGAAATCAATGTACTTCGAATTAAAGGATTTTGCAATTTGGGCATCAGTCACTGATGTCAAATCACCATGATAAGTTAGACGATTGACAAGCACGTCCAAATAATAAAACTTTATTATCAAACTGATTCATACAAAGCTTGCGCGCGTTGCGTCTATTTTACGACAGACGCACAACTGACCCAGGAGCTCAAAGTAAATGACCATAGACAACGCCGTTTGTTCGCTAACTTGGCTTCGGAGCGTTTGGAAGAGGATCCCAATTTTGGCGAATATTAACTTTTATGAATGATTATGTTACCAAAACACCAAATGTTACTGTTCGTTGCGGATTTTGGGTCGGCGGCGTTATTGGTCTATACTTTTTTGAATATGAAGTTGGTGAAGCCATCACCATTAACAGCGAGCGATACAAAACGATGCTATTCCATTCATTTTGGTCCAAATTAAACGATATGTACGGCTATGTGCCACACAGTAGACGCCACGATGGATATGCTGCATGAACGATTTGAGGGTAGGGTTATCTCTCGCAGTGGTGACGTTCATTGGCCACCAATATCGTGCGGTCTGGCCCCGCTAGACTTTTTCTTGTGGAGTTTTCTCAAGTCGCAGGTCTACGCCAATAAGCCGCAATCAACCGATGCCCTTAAAGCCAACATAACCAATACCAACGCTCAGCCGTGTCTATGTGGCAGAGTCTTAGAAAATTGGGCCACTCGGATCCTTGCTACCGCGAGAAGCTGCGACGGACATTTGAACGATGTTATATATTCGAAAACGAAAAAATTTAAAAGGTTACTAACTAAATACTCTCTCACTTCTGTGAACACCGAGCCAACATTTTTCACGTCACACTCTAGTTCATTATTGGACTGTATTATTTCTAATACGGATAAAATTGTATTTCATAACCAAATCTCGGTTGGATTTAGTGATCACGATCTTCTTTACTTTTCCTATGACATTAAACATGAGAGATCTATTCCTAAAATCTCATTTCGCGCCTATAATAGCATTATTTCATCAGATTTGCTTGATAAATGTAATAAGTTAAACTGGAGCATGGTTTATAATTTTAACAACCCTGTTGATAAAGTAGAATACTTTACAGAACTAGTTGTAGACTTGTTTGAGGAATTTGTGCCACTAAGGACTATATCACCCAAACCTAAACAGCCGCCTTGGTTCAATGATGAGATCAGGGATACCATAAATTTCAGGGATTTTATTTGACGTCGGTGGAAGCGTACAAGAAGAATTGAACTGTACCAAGAATATAAAGCTGTACGAAATAAGAGTCACAATATTATAAAACGGGCAAAGTCCAATTATTTTTCATCTATATTGCACCCGTCTCTTCCTTCAAAAGTGTTTTGGAAAAATTTGAAATCTGTTTGTTCCTTTCTATCATCCAACGAAAAACCATCTACGCAATTTTCACCAAGTGAGTTCAATAATTACTTTTCTCATATCAGTGCACGTTCAGCGGGGTTACCAACCTTTGATGTTCTAATGAACTCTAGTTCGATGGAAGATAACTTTAGTTTTAATAACATCGATATCACTGACCTTATGGATGCTTTGGATTCCGTTAAATCAAACGCTGTCGGAGTTGACGAAATACAAATTAAGTTCGTTAAACTTATTTTATCAAAGGTTGATTGCTACTTACTACATATTTTTAATAGCCTAATAACATTTTCTATCTTTCCTGAGAAATGGAAGCAATCAATCATTATTCCCATTCCTAAGAATAAAAATCCCAAATGCTTATCTGATTTTCGCCCTATTAGTCTGCTTCCCGCTTTGTCTAAAGTTTTTGAAAAAATACTGCAATCACAAATATTAACTTACGTTGAATCGGAAAATTTACTATCAAAGTACCAGTCTGCTTACAGACGTCATTTCAGCACTAATAGTGCTTTACTACACATCAATGACGACATCCGCAGGGCCATAGATAAGGGTTATCTTTGTACGCTGGTTCTTCTAGACTTTAGTAAAGCTTTCGATAAAATTGATCATTCAATTTTGGTTAGCAAACTTCGTAACAGTTTTAAATTCTCAATGTCGGCTTGTCGTTTGGTTTTGTCATATCTATCAAATCGATCACAATTGGTTAGATCTAATTCAGGAATTTGTAGCTCTTGTTATACTAATTGCGGTGTTCCCCAGGGATCGGTATTAGGTCCTTTTCTATTCATGATGTATATAAACGACCTACCTGCTGTTATCACTCAATGCAAATATCACCTTTTCGCTGATGACCTGCAAATTTATAGATTTTGTAGGCCCAACGAGATAACAAATTCTATTGGAACTGTTAATTCCGATATCTTATCTTGAACTTAATGGTGGAAAAACCAAATCTATTATTATATCTTCTACAATTCGTGATACGCACTACCTACCTAAAATCAGTGTACTTGGAGAGGAGGTAGATTTCTCTAATTCTGTGAATAATTTAGGCTTAACTTTTGACAAATGCTTATGCTGGAGTTACCACATCGAAACAGTTTGTAATCGAGTAATTTCTTTATTAAGAATGTTATGGGCTACCACGAAGTGCTTTAATACCAATGTTAGACTCCAATTGGTGAAATCTTGCATCCTTCCACATTTTTTGTACGGAGATATTGTCTTCTTTGTATTAAAGAAAAAGTACTTTAATGAATTTCAGTTGATATTTAATTCTTGTGTGAGATACGTATACGGGCTAAGAAAGTACGACCACATCTCGAATTTTACCGATTCATTACTTGGTTGTTCTGTTGCTGAATTCTATGAGTTTCGAGTTTGTTTATACATTTTCAAGTTCTTAAAGTATAAACAGCCCACCTATATTGTTGAGAAATTAGTTTCGTCTTCCAATCGTCATATTCATCTTTTGACTCCGGCTATTAATAAATGTAATCTGATGAATTCATCATTCTTTGTGAGGGGAGTTAGAATGTGGAATTCGTTAAGTATTGACGTCAAGAAGTCTAAATCTCCTGCCGTGTTTCGGAAAAAATACTTTTCTTCAGCTTAATAATATCAAAATTCTATTTTTCTTCTTTTGCCAATTTCAAGTTATGAATCGCTAATATGTCGCTGTACACCTATAGGTTAATTTAATAATCAAAATTTGTAATTGATTAGAATAAAGTAGTTTGCCACTAATGTAATAAGTTCATAAGAACTTCAAACATTTATATTAAAATAAATAAATAAATATATTATATATATGTTATATTCCCCATTTGAGATGTTGTCAAATTGGTCGGCATGATGTGATGTGGGGTGAAAACTTTGAGAACGAATCTATTGGCGCTAAGTACAATTACTTAGCACGAATAGATTCGTTCTCAAAGTCGGGACGAAATTTTAAAATATGGATATGTTGCAACTCACTAAATTTGCATATTTATAACAAACACGACATTCACTATATTTAAACTTCCATTGGCAAAGTCTTTTAAACAATGTTCAGAAACAATCAGAAAATTTCAAAATTCAGAGAAATTTTCCATCGCGATAAATAAGTTGATTTGATAAGAGATACTCGTAGCGCGCAAACCAAATAATGGCAGGAAATCAAAAGTACTGATTTTATTAGGAACAGAGTACTAAATCCAGTACTTTCTGCCCCTTTACCTAGTCCACCAATATTTCAGCAACTTAAGTCAGATTGGGACCAAATCAAAATAACGGGTGATTTTTTAAGAGCTTGAGAACTTTTTTTTAAAAAAAAACGCATAAAATTTGCAATATCTCATCGGTTCTTTATTTGAAACGTTAGATTGGTCCATGACATTTACTTTTTGAAGATAATTTCATTTAAATGTTGACCGCGGCTGCGTCTTAGGTGGTCCATTCGGAAAGTCCAATTTTGGGCAACTTTTTCGAGCATTTCGGCCGGAATAGCCCGAATTTCTTCGGAAATGTTGTCTTCCAAAACTGGAATAGTTGCTGGCTTATTTCTGTAGACTTTAGACTTGACGTAGCCCCACAAAAAATAGTCTAAAGGCGTCAAATCGCATGATCTTGGTGCCCAACTTACCGGGCCATTTCTTGAGATGAATTGTTCTCCGAAGTTTTCCCTCAAAATGGCCATAGAATCGCGAGCTGTGTGGCATGTAGCGCCATCTTGTTGAAACCACATGTCAACTAAGTTCAGTTCTTCCATTTTTGGCAACAAAAAGTTTGTTAGCATCGAACGATAGCGATCGCCATTCACCGTAACGTTGCGTCCAACAGCATCTTTGAAAAAATACGGTCCAATGATTCCACCAGCGTACAAACCACACCAAACAGTGCATTTTTCGGGATGCATGGGCAGTTCTTGAACGGCTTCTGGTTGCTCTTCACTCCAAATGCGGAAATTTTGCTTATTTACGTAGCCATTCAACCAGAAATGAGCCTCATCGCTGAACAAAATTTGTCGATAAAAAAGCGGATTTTCTGCCAACTTTTCTAGGGCCCATTCACTGAAAATTCGACGTTGTGGCAGATCGTTCGGCTTCAGTTCTTGCAGGAGCTGTATTTTATACGGTTTTACACCAAGATCTTTGCGTAAAATCTTCCATGTCGTCGAATAACACAAACCCAATTGCTGCGAACGGCGACGAATCGACATTTCACGGTCTTCAGCAACACTCTCAGAAACAGACGCAATATTCTCTTCTGTACGCACTGTACGCATTCGTGTGGTTGGTTTAATGTCCAATAAAGTAAACTGAGTGCGAAACTTGGTCACAATCGCATTAATTGTTTGCTCACTTGGTCGATTATGTAGACCATAAATCGGACGTAAATCGCGAAACACTTTTCGAACCGAACACTGATTTTTGTAATATAATTCAATTATTTGCAAGCGTTGCTCGTTAGTAAGTCTATTCATTATGAAATGTCAAAGCATACTGAGCATCTTTCTCTTTGACACCTTGTCTGAAATCCCGCGTGATCTGTCAAATACTAATGCATGAAAATCCTAACCACAAAAAAATCACCCTTTACATGCCATTTCTGTATCTCCGAAATAGGAGGAGAAAATAGAAGTATTTGCAAACGCACAATCAATATAAAACTCTTGCCTTGATATTTGATAAGCTTTTCCAACAATTACGTAGGTAGACCTATAGACACAAGCTGCTGGACCCATCTTAAAAAAATCCAGCTTGCCAAACCATACGATAATAAGTCTCAACCAATTGATCTAATAGTTGGTGCAGACTATTATCCAGCAATGGAGGTCAATTGGAAGCAATGGCACAACAAACCAAAATAGAATGAATGATAATTAGTAGCAGGAGTGGCACCAGAACACACCAATCAACAACGATGATAGCAACAAAAGGCATTGAGGATCAATTTCAATTACTTATGTAGAAGCCGATTCGATCCCGGATGAAAGAATTAATACTGAGGAGGAAAGTATGATTGAAAAATATTTCCAGTCATCGTAAAAAAAGCCCCAGATGGCCGATATATAGTAAGAGATCCATTTAAGGATGTTCATGCAGAATTAGGAGAATCCAGAAAAAGCCACTGCCAGATTAATTCAAATTGATAAGGTGTACATAAATTTGAAGCATTTGGAACTCGTGAACGAAGACCTTGCCAGTGTAATAAAACAAGACAGCACCACCGTAGAACTTAGAGAAGTGTTTGATGCTTCTTCCAAAACTACATCGGGAGTATTTTCAAATGTTGAAAATATTCCTAGCAGATATACAGACCCGCGTAAGTATACGGCGCCTTGTGCGCAAAAATTTTATCGGCCGCCCCCATGCCGTTCCTCTAACATCGATGATATCTAGGCGCAACGTAATATTAACAAAATGCGTTAAAGTGCTCATACATTTGGGACCATCGACTGCATATTATTTTCCAATATATAATTAAGAATATTTTCAGGTTTCATTTTTCTTATAGACTCAAAGAGTACCTGTACAATTTTAATTTCGTCAAATAAATCAACATCGTTTATGTCGTTGTTCGTCTGAAAGTTTCAAGTGTAAATCTTTACAGTTCTGCAGTAACCATCTGATTTTTTCCCAATATCGTAAATGAATCCAAACATATCATTATATTCTCGAACTGATTCGAATCTTTCGGGAAGAGATGTCAATGCTTGATCCAGAAAACGCGTTTTTGGATACAAGATTTATTTAGTTTTTTCTGCTTGTTCTTTTCTCACCAATAGCAGGAAAAGTAGACTCCACAACCAATTCATTAGCTAGGTCATTTGCAACACCAATAATTGTAGAATTTCTTCAAACTCTAACATTTTGTCAATAAATTGGAAGTCTTTTCTTTAAAGAAGAAAGGCATGCTCCCATATTGTGGATGGATTTTCCAATAATTTGCTAAGTACATACATTTGTAGTGAAAATGTATGCCAAATTACTATGCAACATTTAATTTGATAATTGCATATTTTTAATGATAACCATGTGACCATATGACATGTTTTGAAGTTTACTTCTTCCTTATTGTTTGAAATTTCAATAAGAGAGTCATCCAGCCTAATGGTCATATTCGTCTCACGTCATTTTAGACGACTATAGTCACGTCACTTTATTTTTACTACCATTCCAATTATCATGCTCGTCTCATTTCAAGTGACGTGACTAAAGTCGTGTCACGTCGCGCCAAAATTTGTATTGTTGAAGTTGATTATTGTATTGTTGAAGAAGCGCCACGACGGTAATTAAGAAAAATAAGAAGGAAATACTAGTCACTTCTTCTCACTTGTAAAATTGACGATTAAAATGACTAAAGGCGTAAGAAACGACTATGTTAATAATAAAAATTAGGTGACGTGACAATATTCGTCTTAAATAACATGAGACGACTAATTCAATTGGGGCGCCTTTAGTCATTTTAATCGTCAATTTTACAAGTGAGAGGAAGTGACTAGTATTTTCTTCTTAATTGCCAGAAGAAAAAGAAGTGACTAATATTTTCTTCTTGTTTTTCTTAATTGCCGTCGTGGCGCATGAATCGATTTCAACATTACCAATTTTAGCGCGACGTAATCATCAATTCAAAGCATTTTAAAGGTTTTAAGGCATCAATTCGACTAGACCCACATGCTTCACTTAAAGCTTTTAAATTTACATTTGACATATGTTTTTTATAACAGACCATCTTTTGGTGGAACTAAAAAAAAAATACGTATATTTCTTGTACTAAGTAAAAAAAATTTGCTGTCTCGTGTAATATAGTTGCGGAGTCATTAAAAACCAGATTCAAGCTATGTACAGAACATGGTACAAAAAAGCTCTTGGCTTTAAATTTATAATTTTCTTTGGGCACTAATCCGAATGCAGTACGTACTACAAAATTTGTTAAAGCGTTAAAGGGTTGCTTTCATATAATTAGAATTGCAAAAATTTCGTTAGATTATAGAAAAATTTAAAAAAACCTTTGTTTATTTCCAATTTTCAACCAATCCCCATTTTTAGTTAATAATTTAAAATAATTGGTAAAAAAAAATTTTTTTCGCCGCCTGTGTGCGGTGCACACATTGCACACACGCTAGGCGCGGCCCTGCGGATATACTAGTATGACTAGGACTAGTTATGATAAATCTGACGTAACGAACTAGACCAGAATTATCAACGTATATTATGGAAAACTCATCCAAACCAATGAGGACGTATAAGCGTCGTGGAACGATGAAAAACGTTCGTAGCCAAATTCTTAGCCATAAGAGCTTTAAAACAGCTAGAGGAGCCAATGTTTGTCTAGTAGAAGCACATATCATGTTGAGAAAAAAAATTGGCAAAAAAAACATTTTTATTTTATTATCTTTGTAATCTGTTCTGGGGCAGTGGCTCTTCCAACTCTTTTGTGGATCGCCTTTCCCCGTTCTTACTTTTACGCCGCTGCCATCCAATTCGTAGGCATACGGCTATAGGCCCAATTTTTGTAGAATCGGCCTATATTACTGGCATGGAAGATGGATCGACCCATGAATTCTGCACTCCGATAGGGGGTCATAGTTGTATTCCTTTTTATCACAGATCGTAATCTGATGACGAACATTTCCTTTTTGCATTCTGCTTCTATTGGGATTTGAACCCAGGAATTTCGCGATCCAAAGCGTTGGCTTTAACCACTGCGTTGTTTAGTCGGTAAAACCAAATATCTATTGGACAAGTAGTCGGTCAGTCGGTCAGTTTCTAGATATCTCTATTACGAAATGTAAATAGAATTTCAATTGTTCCTCTTACGCAAATATTTGACCAAATACGAACTGTTTTTCTATTTGTTGCAATTTTCTATTTTCATTGAAAAGGAAATAACAAAATAAAAGAAAATGATAATAAATAGTAATTAATGTACCGACATTTACAAGATTGAGCCTTTAAAGTTTCAGTATTCGTAAATAATTCATTGTGTGCCAATTCAACAACATAATTCTTCAACAATTTTTCATGCGGAAAATTCGAATGATTTTTTTTTAAATTTGAATTGGAAAAACAATAAACCAAAAAAGTTTTGTTTGTAGTTAATAAATAAATCTAAAGTACTGATGCGAGTACTTCTATATATGATGGGTGGGGTGTGACGTATATACGCGCGTATACGTACGTATGCGAGTGCCAGATCAAACAAAATTATTTAGAATAACACGTTTGGTACACTTTTTTGTATACGGGAATTGGGAAAGTTTGATTGCCGTATATCGTAAAGTACCTTTTTGATCAATTTATTAGTGGTCTGGTTGGTTTTGCATATGTGCAAAATTACTTGACGTTGATTATAAATTTGTGTTTACGGTTGTTACCATACTATCTGTGTATACTCGTATATACTATATAGGAAATGTATTAATAAATTTTCCTATCTTTCTTAATCAATGCGGAATTACCATGTTATTGTTGCTGTTGTCATTGCAATTTTTGCAAAATTCAATACATTCCATTATTGTATTGTAAATTTTGTAGAGTATAAATAACGCGACTAATCAAGATTATAAATTGAATTATATTACCCGTGTGTGTATAACATATGAATTACCATGTGTAGGCTGGAATATTAACCATTTTAGAACATTCCGTTGTTAAATTTACTTATTATTGATTTTTATCGAACTATATGCATATAGACATGCAACCGCACAGCGTGGCCAATAAGGTAATATAAAATACTAAATAATCATGGACCAAATCGATAACTCTCACTAAATGATGTATCGATGATTTTGTCAGCTAGCCGAAGTTGTATGTTGCGTTCATTTACACGTACGTATAGGTACCAACCACACTGTTCATTTAAAAATTCAACAAAAATCTAAAATTACAGGATTTACAGAATCTAGAATTACATCTATAAAAAATAAAATTAAAATTAAATTTCAATTGAAAATTAGATATCGTTTAATAGCATCTATTTGTTGGTGTGTTTTTCGCGACACAGCAACTAAAAATAAATTTGAGTACGGATACGATGCTGTAAAACTGGGAATTCAATACACCAATTTCTGCATATTTATGTGTATCATATTGTTCGTTTCTATAACAATATAAAGTTTACATTCATATGCGACTCTCGTATATATACATGGGATGATGATATCCAACGATAGTATGGTATCGAGCTGAATGGATAACAATAATATTTAGTATCAATTACATTATTTCGTTTCGTATAAAATATGAACTAATCGATTTGTTGCTGTAATTATTCGTTTGGATAAAAGTTAATTAGAAACTGGGTAATAAATTTATCATAGGGAGTTTATTTTGTGATGTATAAATGGTATTGCGTTCGATTTGGTTGAATATGCTACTTGGTAACTGAAACACTGAGCCAAATATCAAAATGTTAGCCCAATGTTCTAAAAACTATTATTTTCTGGTGTACGCATTTTATATAGGGTTTTCCAATAAGAGTGATATGATTTCTTTAAAAAAAAAACACACTAATTGTTAAGGAAATTGAAATGTTTTTTATTTAATGTGAAGTACAATCGATACAATTAAGTTCTGAATAAAACATCATTCAAATGGCCTTTTCGACTTCTTCTGCAGGAACGAATTCGATGAACCCAATTTTCGAGCACATTTTCCACTAAAACAAGTCGTATGTCATGAATAGTACGTTCAATATTGACTTGTAAAGCTTGAAGAGAGTTTGGTTTATTGCTAAACACCAACGATTTCAAATAACCCCACAAGCAAACTTTTCTCGCAATAATTCAATTGTGTCTAGCCCCGTCTTGTTTCAACCACATGTTGTCAGGATCAACTTCTTCCAATTTCGGCCATAAAATGTTGGTTATCATCGATCTATGCCGATCTCCATTGACAGTAACGGTGTTAACGGTCCGTATTTTTTTCGGTTGTTCGAAAAAAATACGGACCGATGATTCCACCAGACCAAAAACCACACCAAACTGTCAATTTAGGTGAATGTAGTGTTTTTTCATGAATAATTTGTGGATTTTCTTCGCACCAGAATCGACAGTTTTGTTTATTTACCGCACCACTCAGATGAAAGTGAGCCTCATCGGAGAAGATGATTTTCTTAAAAAAATCTTTATCGTTTTCAAGTTGTTCCAAGGAAAAATCAGCAAATTCACGAAGTTTACGGTGGTCCAATGGGTTCAGTTCTTGAGTGAGAACAATTTTATATGGATGCAAACCCAAATCCGTTCTCAAAATCCGCCAGGTTGTGGTTTGATACAGTCCCAATTCTTGAGAACGTCTTGGAATCGACAAATTGCGGTCTTCAGCAACACTTGCCTGAACGGCAGCAATATTTGCATTACTTCGAGCGAATCTTAGTCTTATTGGCACTTCAACATTATGTAAAGAAAATGTACGCTCAACATTTTCAACAATTCGACGAATAGCGAGCACACTTGGATGATTATTACGACTATAAAACGGCAAAAGCGCGCGAAAAGTTCCAATTGGAGAACGATTATTTTGATAATAAAACTGAATAATTTGTAAACGTTGTTCTTGCGTATATATCACCATGATGAAATTGTAAACATTACTGAATACAATGAAATAAAAAATGACAGATCATGACATATTACAAATGGCCGAAACGTCACTTAAAAATCATATCATTCCTATTGGAAAACCCATTATTAATATCATCTAGTACTAGAAGTACGAGTGTGATGTATCGATCGTTATCGTAAAGGAAATTTATCGGCACAATCGGCCAAATGAATGTGCCACATATGCCAGCACAGCCAAATCGGTTTTAATATACCACCGTTTAGGCCCGAGAGTCGTAATGCCGGGATATGGGAATTTCATGCTTAAGAAAGTATTGGTACAGTAAATCTCTAATATTTATATGCGGTATAAGTTGCTAATACATTCGGTTGACCGAGCCTGGTCAATATATTTATATTAAGCCTATCCATATTCTCACTCAACAACAACAAAATGATAAGTCAAGATGATTTGGGCAACGGTTGATGATCGACTGTAAAGTTGAAAAAATTCTTGATGATATCAATTGAAATTCGCGCGGAAAACCATCTGTGCCAAATGTCACATCAAAATAATCATTAGTGTTTAGTATACGCTTGTCTTTCTGAATTAAAAAAAGTGCGTTCGACGATTTTTACAATGATTGAAATTATTCAACAAAGAAGTTCCATTAAATTTTGTGTGCGGAATCAATTTTGTGGTGCCGAAACGTTCAGAATGTTGCAAAAGGCCTTCGGCCACATCAAACAGAACACATCAAAACAGAAAACCATCAATTCACAGACTTTGAGCACAACTTAACAATATTGCATAAAGCCAGAAACGGGCACACACTCAACAGACTTCAAGAACTCGAGATTTACAAATACAAAGACAATGACATATTATTAAACGAAAAATAAAACTCCAAAACAGCCACAGTAGGAGGAACATAACAAATTAGACCTAGAATTAGTATAACTATAAGCAGCATAATTTACGTCCCTTAAGCTAGCAGAACCCATACAGCAGAACATTACAAGATAGTATGAATAATTTTAGGCTAATAATAGGCTAATTAAATGCTCTATTAAAAATGTTGGGCTCCACTCCTTCCAACTAAAACGTTGAGTTCTGCTAGCTTTAGAAAAAGTTACCCATATCAAAAAATGATTTAAAAACAATTGGAAAATTAAAGGTTAATTTTAGGCTAATTAAATGCCCTATGTAAATTTTATTATTCTGCTCATTCTAGAAAAGGCATAAGGTTTTATCATTTCAGAGCTAGCAGAACCCAAATCGAAAATCGAACCAAAACCGAAATTGGAACCCAAAACAAGATCAATTAACATGCAAATAATTTTAGGCTCATTATGGCCTAATCAAATGCCCCATTAAAAAATGTTGGGCTCCACTAGTTCTTGACCAAACTTCAGGTCATTTAATCTAATCGAAAAATCGGACCAAAGCCGAAATTAGAACCCAAAACAAGATTAATTAACATGCAAATAATTTTAGGCTCATTATGGCCTAACCAAATGCCCCATTAAAAAATTTTGGGCTCCACTAGTTCTTGACCAAACTTCAGGTCATTTAATCTAAAGCTAGCAGAACCCAAATCGAAAATCGGACCAAAACCGAAATTAGAACCCAAAACAAGATCAATTAACATGCAAATAATTTTAGGTTCATTATGGCCTAATCAAATTCCTCATTAAAAAATGTTGGGCTCCACTAGTTCTTGACTAAACTTCAGGTCATTTAATCTAAAGTTAGCAGAACCCAAATCGAAAATCGGACCAAAGCCGAAATTAGAACCCAAAACAAGATTAATTAACATGCAAATAATTTTAGGCTCATTATGGCCAAACCAAATGCCCCATTAAAAAATTTTGGGCTCCACTAGTTCTTGACCAAACTTCAGGTCATTTAATCTAAACTAGCAGAACCCAAATCGAAAATCGGACCAAAACCGAAATTAGAACCCAAAACAAGATCAAATAACATGCAAATAATTTTAGGCTCATTGTGGCCTAACCAAATGTCCCATTAAAAAATTTTGGGCTCCACTAGTTCGTAACCAAACTTCAGGTCATTTAATCTAAAGCTAGCAGAACCCAAATCGAAAATCGGGCCAAAACCGAAATTAGAACCCAAAACAAGATCAATTAAAATGCAGATAATTTTAGGCTCATTATGGCCTAATCAAATGCCCCATTAAAAATTTTTGGGCTCCACTAGTTCTTGACCAAACTTCAGGTCATTTAATCTAAAGCTAGCAGAACCCAAATCGAAAATCGGGCCAAAACCGAAATTAGAACCCAAAACAAGATCAATTAACATGCAAATAATTTTAGGCTCATTATGGCCTAACCAAATGCCCCATTACAAACTTTTGGGCTCCACTAGTTCTTGACCAAACTTCAGGTCATTTAATCTAAAGCTAGCAGAACCCAAATCGAAAATCGGACCAAAACCGAAATTAGAACCCAAAACAAGATCAATTAACATACAAATAATTTTAGGCTCGTTATGGCCTAACCAAATATTGTTGTATGTTTTATTAAGCCCGCAACTCATAATTGGCAAGTCGCGCACTAGTAAAAGTTAAAATTAAAAAATAAACCATAATTTGTTGTTAGTGCGTTGCTGATGTGAAAATTAAAAGTGCACGATTTCTCCAGCTAAAGTGCTAAATCGTTGGACGACTGAGGATTTCGCCATTATTCCATTAAATTTATTTACTGAATTTGCTTTGTATTTGCCCACAACAACAATACGTAATTCCGATTTCGTATTTTAAGGTAACAAATTATATTCGTTATATCATTCTCGACGTATATTAGGCATTTTATGGAAGAGAAAGCTACTATATACCAATAAAGGCATTTTTTGGTAACTACCATTAAGAATTTAATTGTCGAGGCAATTGTGAATTGAAATTTTTAAATAAATCAAACAATTGCATGTAATATCGCAATCTGATTTATTTATTGAAATTTTAGTTCATCGTTACACTGCAATAATTAAATTGCATCCCACGAACAATTTTTTCGGCATTATTTAAATGATCTGCTTCCAAATGTATTGTGTTGGTTGTATTTTATTGAGGCAACGTTGAGCCAGTTGATGTGACTGGATCAGAATTTGATTATAACGGTATTGAAATACCTGATCAGGATGTACTGCATTCGATTTATGTTCTAGAAGCATTAGGTTTTTTATAAGAAATTTGATCTGTAATCAGATTACAATTTTATATTGTTTGATATCGAATCATCAATATAGCCTTCCACTACACTGGATGATCGCCACCACTGTGTGCCAGTAATGTCTTCCAGTTGGTTGAAATGTGCATTTTCCCTTTTGGTGATTGACAAAGAATCGATTATGACCTACAACTGGTGGACGTGCGCATTACATTTGTTTTTGTTTCTGGATTTTTTATAATGAAAACATCTTCTTTTTCACAAACATCATTAACATCAGCTTTAGTCAATTCGTCCACCCGAGTTGCACCGTATACACCAAAAATCATTATTACCGAGAAGAAGTTCGTATCGTCTGCAGCAGATAAAAATTTCCGTATGTCTTCCGGTTGGAAAACGTTGGATTTTTTGGGGTCAAATCCCCAAATCACCCGTGTATTTACACATAAGCAGACATTTTGGGAAGTAAGTTTGAAACAATTAATTCTGATTCGTCATTAGATTTAGTTAAATAATCCTGATCATCAATTTCAATGTTAGATGCAGCCATTTTCGGTCACTGTTATGAAAGACTTATTAATTTACAATGGTGACAATTAAACAATAAATGCAAAGGTCACTTAGATGTACGAAAAATGTCCGAAAAATGTCACGTTTATATTTAGAATAAAACATTTTTATTTATTGATAAAGTGCCTGTCCTCGGTTGGTAAAAAGTCATTTACTCACCTCTCACATTTTTAGGCAACTACCACAATTTTAAGCAACTGGTATCGTAGATGCAAAACTACTCTAGATTGGCGCAAAAAACCAAATATTGTAAAATTTAGGTTATGTGTACTACGAAATAGACATAATCTAGTGTATTAGATGTTTGCATGACAAAAAATAGTAAAAATTGAACAACAAGCCAAAATCAGGCTTATCAAAATATAAAGGATTGTTCGGCAGTTGATTTATTTCAAATACCCGATTCGAACAAATCAATTCCCTCATTTGACGGGAATCGAAAACAGTCGAAAACGTGGTTAAAACAACTGACGAATCATATATTGAACAGGTTCCAACAAGTGGTTTAGCCACAACAATTAACAATACAATTATTTACAATAGTAAATAATATAATTGTGGGCAAAGCCAGAGACATTTTATGACTGACAAACGATGGATAGTTATTTCAATAAAATCGAGGAAATAACTCAAAATATAAAATCAATCAAACAAAACGCTTTATATAATAACTCTTAGCTATCGCTGGCTGAGTGCACTCATAGAAAAAAATGTATTAGCTGCTTTCATGTCCGGCTAAAGGAAATTTTACTTGGTATTTGCCCCAGCTGCAAGATCTAAACATATTTTTTAGATTGTTTCAACGAATCAATTTTAACCAATTATCAATTTTAAAGTTAACCAAATTTTCACGAACTAAAATAGTTTACAGAGTATAATGATTAGGTGTAATTTAAAAAATTTAATACCAGAAATATGTGAACCAAGAACCCATTTATATGTACTGCGTATGTACCCATATGTACCCAATTAAAACACGCTTACAACACAGAACTACACTCTCATATTCTAAATCCTCTAATCAATCAACTATTAAACAGACCAATCGCAGCTTAAACAACCCGTAATCTAAATATTATGATCTTTCACGTTTCCAGTCAAAATCAAAACCTTTGCTTGTTTACGAAGTTCTTTTAGCTAAATCCACAGCTCCTAACACAGTTATTGGACAACTCAACCACACCCAAATAATTTTTCTCAACACAACCCCCTTAGCGAATTGAAAGTCGAACGTATTTTCGGTTTGGTTAATTTCTCTCTTAATTTTATTAGAAGAGGCAATGAAAAGACTTTCGTGGTATCCGGAATTCGCCTGTCACGAAACTTACTACCATTTTGGGATAAACCACTCATTTACGGGATCATTGCGGAGTACTAATGATGAAGAAGGTCATATACTAATGAATCTTCCAGCAATAAATAAGAATCTTCTCTTAAAATTTTTGACTAATAGAAGAAGATGAAGAACAAAACTAATTTCCTCCTAGTTGTTACCTAAAATAATTGCAGCTGAACTCATGTTGGAGACTATTGATGAAAACCATAAAATCATTGAATCAGCCGATAATACTGGAAGACTTTCAAGTCTATTTTACTTACAATCTATTTTTCGGTTCTAAGAATTACGAGCAATCACGCACAAGAAATAATCTGCGGTTTCTAAAAATACACAACCAGGAAACTAGATTCATCCTATACGTTAATTTCGTAAAATACTAAACACGAGAATAACATTTCTGTTTAACAATCTGATAGAGTTATAATTTTATTTTACGAAGTAAAATAAAGTAAATTAGTCATGAAAATTTTCGACCTCGAAACATTTGCAGATTTGATTGTCGCTATATCATCGTCAAGTCAAAAATTGTCGTTTTAAAAAATCTTAATGTGTATGTGTGTGGGACCTGTGCAGTTTAAACTGTGGCCTCACTGCAGCCCAGACGGAAATCCCAGTGACTTTGGACCAAATTTGGTCCACAATGTTGTATTTTATAAAAATTTAAAACATTTTTATAAATTTTCAACATTATCGGTTTACATCAATTTTTATTTAAACGAAAATTACGATTTTTGACTAAAAAATCAAGAAAAATGCGCACCCATTCGATGGTACCCAGGGAGCATTGAGAACAGAAAGATGAATCTAAGCCTTTTCCACGTTCAAAAACTCACTTTTTTGTAAAAAAAAGGATTTTTATTTACAAAAAGGACAAGTATTCGGATTCATTCCAACAACGTCCTCGGAAAGTGTACCCGGACGATGCTATAAAAAGGAAACATGGAACGTGCTAAGGCTTCTAAGGTCTGGTGATCTCTAGAGCCTGTTGAACCAGATGGAAATCCACACACTAGACGGGCTTGCTCTACAAGAGCTTAGATTGTGTGTAGGTTCATAGTACCGGATCCATACTTTCTACAGTGGCTATTATAATAGAGCAGAATCTGGAATCGGATTTCTCGTTCATAAGCAAGTGCAGCAGGATATTATTGGCTTCCAACGTACTAACACGCGGATATTCACGATTAATACATATACGCAACATCCTGTGGATTACATCAGCATAGTAAAAAAACAAAAACCAACGCGCTGCCGAATTTGCCATAATGTATAATCCCGCCGTACCTTGTAAGTTTTTTCAACAGGTGAAAATCATCAAGGTTACGTGGCGATCGAATAATTGAAAAGGGAAAATCGTATTGATCTATATAATCGCAGTTATATTAACAGTGATCATATGTTTGTTATTTTCGAATATGCTCCCTGAAATATTAAACCAGTTCAACGAAACCACAATGAGCAGTGGCAAGCTTTTCAGTCAGTTGTAACTGCCGCAACGGAAAATACATTTGGAAGAAAACCAGTACGTATAATGATTGGTTCGACGATCAGTGCCGTGAAAATTAACGGACTTCATCTTTTAACTGGAAGACGAAAACTCGAGAGATTGATTTGCCAACAACAGAAATTTTACTAAAGACTTCCAGCCAAGGTACACAGGCATCAACAACTCGAGCAGAGAACAAACGTGGCAGATTGGATTGAAAACCGATTAGTTGGATTTTATACGCAGAAAGGCCAAGTTCTTGTGAACAACGAGAAATGACTGTTTGAACGTTTCTTGAGCGGGGCACTGATTTTGAAAACTAAAATTTGATGATTTGCACACGTTGTTCAACGTAACAATCTTCTATGGTGATTTGCCATACACTACTGAACAATTCACAACAAATTTGGTAAATGTTGCTTTAACAACGTGGCTGTTGTAAACTGAAATATGTTATTCCAATCAGGCTTTCCAATTTTGTCTGGAATGTAGAGAGGGCCTATTTTTTGTTGAAAACTGTTTTTTTTACTTATATTGGTTTTACAAATTTTTCTAACTAGAAAGTTGGGCCTTGGCCGAATTATAATAAGACAACAGATTTTTTTTTAAAAATCGCTATTTTCGCTAAAATTTGGAGAAATGAGCGGAACCAATTTAGTCAAAACCAAATCAAGAATGCTCTTGTTGTATCAAATATATGCAAGAAACATCAAAAATCCTCTGACAACCCCACAAATTTTCTGGGGCTTCTCAATTTATGAAAAAAACTTATGTATGAAATTTCATACAATTATTGAGTGAGTTGTGTGGGCTATAGAGAGACCATAGACCGAAGACATTATCTCGAAAACCACTTTAACATATAAAGAATTGTAGTAAATCTGTAAAAATTTCGAGGTCGAAAATGTCCATTATTACTAAACTTCTTTTACTTTCTAAAAGAAATTAAAGTAATCATAGTAGTGAGTTGTTCTCTCTCCAAGAAAAAATCCTTTGCAAGTTTGTAGAATTTACTTCTTATAATTCGAATCGAAGCAAGCATATAAGCGCGAAGAATTCTTTCTCTATATGGGCGGGCTGTATTATTTTATATTAACATCTGTCATCTACAGCTTTTACAACTTTGTTCATGTAGAGAACAGAACGCTTACAGAATACGTTTAAATTATCGAATTGTATATTGTTATGAAAATGTTGAGGTCCCATTTTCCTAATTCTGAAAGCCTATTCCATTACCATACACATTTCATTTTTGAATAACTTTCTACGATCTTATCGCCCGGAGAATACCACACCAGAAAGCAAATAATAATTTCAGTCGCACAATTTTCTATACAAAATGTATGAGTAAGACTCTTTTGAATTTAAAGGGACAGCCCAAAATAAAAAGTTGCATAGTCAGAAAACACGTTGACGAAAATCTCAATTTGTGTTTATGCTCAACCACAATAATGAACGTATTTCAGTAATAAAGTCTATAGTCCGTCCCTGAAATATTAGTCGTAATCAAATTGAAGTGAAAATATCAACCCATGTAACCTGAAAGCTCGTGCTAACGGTTTAATTTAGTTCGACGAGAGTGTGTGGGCTTTTCGTTCTGATAGTAGGCGTCCGTTGGAAATTTCATTAAACTATTGAATACATCGTCAGCAGAAATGCACATTAACAAATTCCAAAAGCATTATATTTTGGACTAGACCACCAATCCCATCATATAAAGTAATTTTGAACATGATTTGTTAAGAATTTTAACTGTGTAATCAGACGGACGAAAATACAAGGTTTTCTCAGTATTCGGAATATCCAAAAATTTGAAAACCAAAATTTTTTCTTTCTCGGTTTTAAATTGATATCTCGAAATTCGAGGAAATTCAGAATTTTGATTTCCGGGAATTTAAGTTCAGAGATTTAGATCTTTAAGATTTTGATTTCCAGGATTTTGTTTCCAGGATTTTGATTTTCGAAATTTTGAAATACGAGATTTCTAGTGTTATTCTCCAATTTGATTAAAATCGTATAATTCTGTCAACTGTTTCTGACAATTGTGCGATAGCTTCTTCTTCAGGTATGCTGATTATAGCCAAATTTCACTAGGACCTCCACAATTATGGTAAAAACTGGATAAAGTGTAATAACGATCAGTCAGTTAACCTGGAAAATATTTTCTCTTAAATTTTGAACCAATTTCGTATAGCAAATTTTAGTTAAAATATTTTTGTTTATAAAGTTTTTTTAATATTTGGGACAACTATAAATAACAAGAAAGTTTTCCTTAGGAGCTGCCACTTCCCTTACACAGACATATAACAAATATTTTGAAACAATATCATTTACGGAAAAAACGACTACGAACCAAAAGATTCTAAATTCATTTGACGCAACAATCGGTCTAAATCTTGACCGAAACTGGTTTTCAAAAAAGCTGGTAAGTTGTATGTCTCGTCTTAAAAATCAAGTGTGGTATATTTTTATGTGCATTCGTAGTAAAAGAAAGTCGGGTGTTAGAGATGACACCTAGCGTCTCCTCATCGACCGGGGTCACCAACTATCGGTTGGCACTCTACAACCAAACACAAAACGTCGGACATTTATTCAAAAATCGTGTTTCGTTCCGAAACAGTGTTGCCAGAACGAATACACCTCTTTAATATTTATTTACATATGATGAGTCGCTCCTGTTTTGAATAGCCAAATTTTGTTGATCCTCCTAGAGAAAATTATTCTTACTGTACATCTCGCATGAGAACATGCACCTCATTCCAATAATATTACTCTTGCAATCTTCAATTTGTGCTATATCACATATGTAATTTTATATATTATCAATTTTGTTGTTGTAATTCATTCTTTGACGGCTTTTAAGTACGCGAAAAAATGTCAATTTAAAATGTTGAATTGTGCAACAAATACAAACAGCGCAATATACAGCAAGCAAAAAATATTGCAAATAAATTTTGCAATAAATTACATTTTTTATATAATTGTCGCTGTGTCTGTTAATATATTTAACAATAAAAAACAATTTAATTAAACATTTATAAATTAAATAAATAAATTGGTTAGGTGTGGTTTTCGATCGAATATATTGTGCGTAATCTCATACGTGGGAAATTACGTATTTCACTATATCTTACTATCGACATAAGAATGACTAAAATTATGTTTCAAATAATGAATGGAAAGAATGTCATTTCTTGCTTAAACAACTTCGTTACTATACCTAGACTATACAGACGGCTACATATTTGCTAATAAAATATCTAACACGCCTCGAGGCACTGTAATGGAAAATATTTTCTTCTGAATCTAAAAAAAATTATTTCCACAGAAAAACATTAAATCAATTACACCAACAATAACACCCTAAAGGAGCAATACAGTACATCCAAAACACATGCATGCTCAATTTTATTATTTCTAAGGTAATTTTTCGTCTAATATGCTATACGTATTAGAAAGGTGAAATTTTTGATGTTTCAATCTACCTTCGATCGTTTACCTAAATATGATTTTCTTTTATTTTCAGTGGGATGGTTGTGCGAGATAAAGTTTTATTTAATCTTAGTTTATGCGGTATATGAACGTCTAAAATAAATATTTATATTAGAAATTAATTAATATGAAATTAATTTTAAAATGTTCTAGAGCGAGCTGGGAAGGGCGACACTCTCGAGTATGACTATAATTTGTGAATCAAAAGTTTAATGAGGGCAGGCCATTTCTTGTTTCACAGTTCAATGTGCTTACTTCTAAACTGTAATTTTGAAACTTGTTCTTATGAAAATTAAATTAACTAAAGTAATTTTACTGGATTCCCCAAAAAGTTGGAAAATTTTTATAAACTCAAATATGACGACGCATAAGACAAGGAAAAAATAAAAAAGATAATAAATCGAAAATTACATTACAACAAAACAAATAATCCCAACGAATATTTCCCATGGATCAGATTCGAATTACCAATACAATATAGTGATTATTAATTTGGAATGTGCTGTGGAAAGATCGGGCTCCATATAAATTGCGAATTGAAAGGTAATTAGTCGTTTGGTTGCAGATTCTTTTCCATAAGAACGCTTACGAAGCGTTTAAGGTATCGGGATGTTTGCGTCTATGAATGATCTTAGGATTTCATTACAGAAAAATAAAAATTTGTCATCATCAATCAAACACAAAAGCTGCATTATCATCCAAGCCTAGGATTTGTTGATATTTTTTGGTAAATATAAAAACCTATACCTCATCCTAAAAATTAGTATAATGTGAAAGCTTATTCCAGACAAATTAAAATTAAAAAAAAAATTTACATTACAAATTGTAATTTAATAAATCTTTAGTGTACGAGAATTAAATATGTCGCTCATCTCAATTGAGGGTGACAAGTGACTATATCATACTCTCAGTTAATAGTAAATTTGGATTGCCCGTCTTCGGTTTCATATTGAAATTTTTTTTTTGCTAAGATTGAAACCCTGGGTGGTTAAAAACAATATATATAATTTAGTTTCGTTCTATTTTCGGGCGTAAATTTCTCCAAAATATAATTAAAATGCTTTAATCTAACATTGGTCCTGATTTTTTTTTACTTTTTTCTTCACAAGCGCGTAAGTTCTACAAATATATTGCTATATACCAAGACATATAGAAACTTCGATCCCACAACAACAGGTATCGAAATGCAACAGTCAAACAAAAACCGGAAAACAAACGAGAGTCAACGCCATACAACAACAGTCAAGCACCCAGTCATAAAAACGCAGACATGGATCAATTATTGCAGCGACAAAAGGACAAGGCAGTTGAGATAGAGCCCATCATCTCGAACTATAAAAAATATGGTGCAGCTCGAAAAACGAAAAAATATCTTGAGTTGAAAATAGCAACTCTTAAAAAGACGTACAATGGGTACGTCGATGTATCGATGTAGACAAAAAATTAAGAGAATCCCAGCCTGATCTTGAATTAACACACCAATACTATAAAAATAGGCAAATAGTATGGGAAAAATTTACACAATATATTGACGATATGCTTCAACGCCTAAACTCATCAGCCTTGCCGTCAACACTAACTCCAGATGCATCCTCCAAATTCAACTTTGCCCAACCTAAAGAGTCAACTAACAACGACCAATGAAATGGAGCTTCATCTAATCAATCGTGTGAATCGTCAAGAAGCACTGATCATCAGCAAACTCAAAAATTCGTGCAACAATTAAAATAACAAGTCGTCCGAATGCGAGGCTTACATAGAGAAATTCGCACACCTGAAGACATACCGACAAGCAACAACAGATCCAGACCAGCGTTACGGCTTAAATTAAAGAATATGGAGAGGATATGATGATACAGATAATAGAGCTACATGAAATTATCTGCATGGAAGCTTCCGAAGAACAGGAAGCTAATTTTAAATACTTCGTAGAACAACACTACGAAAACGTAAACAATGAATTGTATTATCACTAATGGAATTGGTACTCACATATTTAAACATGACGACACCGCAGAATGGCCTGCATGCAATGAGTCATGAACGAGATCACATTATCTTTGAATCTCCAGGGTTAGATCCTCGAAGAGCAGCATTTCTTAGGTTTCGGGAGCATCAAACTCGCTTAGCTCGAATTGATCGATTAAATAGAATTCTTTAAACAACTAATCATTACAAGACCAACTGGAAGGTATCTAAATGCAATGTTTCTATTTATGTTGGCAAAAGCTTCGATGGAATAAATCCACAAAAATCTGGCAATCACAAAAATTGATCTAAACGTATTTCGCATTTCAACTCAACCAATTTGATACAACACTTGGAGTACATATTTGTATTATCCAGCAAGCCACCTTGCCCAAGATTACAGTTTAAGATAAAGTGATCGCAATAATTACATTATTAATAACACCGCGATCATTACCATACCGATTATTCTATTTGGCTAAACCTTAAACGATAAAAAAAAAATGTCTACCGTTGGTGGGAATATTTGTGGGTGGTCTTATTTATTACTTACATTTTATTAAACAACCAACTATTAATAGCGTTTTTAGATTAATGATTTTCAGCTACTGTATATTATGTTAGGTTAATACCACAGACATTTTAGCTTTCCGAGCCGTTCGTTCGTTTGTTCATTTCATCTGTTGTAATAAATTTTAAATTCGAAAAAAAAACAACAAACTTTTATCGCAGAGTAGCAATCAATTTATTTGTCTTGCGTATACATTTCGATCGCGCTATGATTTATTACGAAATCGTGAACTTCTTTGATTGCGATCTTATCGACACGCCAAAGTATGGACAGTTACATATGTATGGCGCACAAAAAAAAAATGAATCGATAACTTTGGAACGGTAGTTATTTGGGCGATTTGATTTTGGGTCAACCAAAACTATTATGTACAAAAATTTATAATCCCACACTGCCCGAATTCATATATCGTCGTCTTCTGCTGTTAATTCCTTATGATTAAGTGATTTGGATTTTGATAGTTTTTGTCTGTTTGTTGTTGGTATTGTGTGCTAGAGATTTTTTGCAGACATTATTATTTTTTTTTTTGCTTATTATTTCTTTCTTTTTTTATGAATGAAGAGAATAGAACAAAAGATTAAATTCAAGTTTTTAGTTTTTTTGGGATGCTGCTGTTTACAATCGCTATTGTGACGAAAATATTAAATCATCTTAGAGAGATGAACGAAAATGGTTTTCCATTGTCAAAATTATTGATGTTTTTTATATAGTCGAATATAATGGTCGCATGGGATTTCACGAGGTATATGTTATTAATTGTGAATTGCCAAAAAAAAAATAAAAAAATCTGTATGGGTATCTAGATACGTACACCTACTTATATCGTAATAGGATTATTTTTCTATTTCTGTGCGATTCTCTTGTTAAGGTGTGAATTTAATTTAATTTTATGTCTTAAATAATAAACAAGGTTTCTTGAGTTTTCTAAGTCATGCGAATTGGGCACAAATTGAAAATTGATTAAAGTTTTGAAGCAATGTGAACTTCAACGACTGACTAACAGGGCTACACTGTGCAGCTTCTGTACGAAAGACACAAATTTGGAAATTTTAATCGTAGGCATTTTAAACCTTTTTAGAGCTATGTATTTATGGATTATTGAATTTTTAATGCAAACCTTTAAATTGTTTAAGGCATAATTATGTTTACAGCCAAACTTACGAAATAATATTTACGAAATAAAAATTGCATTTTCCAGCAACCAATACTTCGGAAAGGTATCATATTCTTATCGAACAAATCATCACTAGTATCCTGTGCCGTTGAAGCCGCATTTAGTTATTACTTCATTCAAGATAATCACGCTCACGACATTCTATGCAACTTGCGACTACTGGACAATCTTAATAATTTGATGTTCAGTAACCAATACGCCTATGAGAGTTTTGAGAGCCTATCCTTCATACGACTCTGTTCTTAACCGGATTATATTTAAAAAATTTACACTGCTTTCCAAGACCATTAAACTTCTGAACAGATGTTAAATTACTTTCAGAAATGATGCAGCATATATTAGGATGCATATACAACAACATTAAACAGAATTACTCTATTTGCGCTCTCATTGAACGTATTTGTGTCTTGATAACTTCTGTACGATTATACACACTAGGACGACCTTTGTGAAGATAGCCCAAAATTCCAGCACCGAAAATTAAAAAGGTGCGTATGGGAATACTATTTAATACTATTTATACTATTACGACATTTCATTAAAATTATAGCTCTCTCCTTATTACTATTTATATGTTAAAAATTTAATAAATAAAAATTTTAAGAACACTTTTAAAACATTTAGAAACATGTGATAAAAGTTTGTATACGAAATTCTATAAATAAAACTAGACTCGTCATTCAAAACATTGAGCTTACAACGTTTTGAGCGCCTAAATAAATTACATTAAATAAAAAAGTTACTGTCAACTATACTAACAATATAAAAGTGTCAGGGATTATTTGATCATAATTTTTATGCTTGTTTGAATTTAAAATGAGTTTAGATGTCAATAGAAGTCAGGAAACTGTTCGTTGGCTTAACAAGCGCTGCACATCGTTTGATAGGCGATTGTTTAAGGAGCTTGTACCAATTTTTTTGCACCGCTAGTTGGGCCAACGAATAGTTCCTGAATTCTATGGATTATATCTCAACTCCTAGGTAAAGGAAAGTTCTTGAAAAGATCGCACATGCTCCATAAACATTCATCTATCAAACGATATGGACCGCTAGTTGGGCCAACGAGTAGTTCCTGACTTCTATGGCCTATATCTCAACTCCTAGACGTAGAGAAATTCAAAAAAACTTCATGAATGTTGTTTAAACATTCATCCATTAAACGATGTGCACCGCACAATAAAATACCTACATTTTTACTCTCATCCCTGAAAATTTCTATTGTTATGACAGTTTTTAACTATCGTGATAGTAAAAATTTTCGGGGCTGAGAGTAAAAATGTGTTGATTTTTGGAGCTGAGCGTAGAAAATGTCATGATAAAAATACTTTAGTTGCCATCGCATTCGTCTGAGACTGAATTTAGCTATTATATATACTCTCAGCTCCGAAAATTGCAGCTGTCATGACAGTTTTTTACTATCGTGATAGCAAGTATTTTCTGAGACTAAAAATGTGGAGATTTTTGGGCTGAGGGTAAAAAGTGTCATGAAGCAACAATTAGCATTGTCATCTCATTTTTAGGGGATGGAATTTGGGTTATCTTCACATACATACTAGGACGCACCTGTCTCATGTTATGCTAGTTCCAGACCACTGTTAGATAAATATGGTCTGCCAGTTACAAGCTGTGTCGTGGGTCTACGCACTAATTGTTTTTCTCAATTTCTTCTAATTGTTTTATCTATATTCTAGTTAAAATTCAGATTTTATTAAACAAATAGGTGAAATTGAAAATCTTGGTCAATCGATGTCTTCAATATTGGTACAACCATAAGCGACTGGCTAGGCTAAATGATTTAAACGTCCGTTTTTGATCAAAGTAGTTGGGGTGTCTACAAAACTTATAACGTAATTTTGATCAAAATTGAATACAAATTAAAGATGTTTCGTGCAGTGGTTTCCATGTGGTTTCCAGACAAAAATTGGCTGATAGCTGGGACGATGATTTTGTCAACAAGAATACTGGTGGGAATTTTTTCATGTTAGCCATATCCATTTTGCTCAGGTTAGGTCAGGATTACATTTGTCCCAGAGATTCGACAATTGATTATCAATTGACGTTTGCGTTTTCTGGTATTTTTTCACTGGATCTATCTTTATTGAAATTGAAACACAATAACAACGTCAAGCAACCATTGCTAGGATTATTAGAAGGTTGGGTGACTGCTTGGGAACATCATAGAAAAAAGTGAGTATTTAATGGAATGAACACCCCTCCTCCCCCTAGTCCGTACACCTTACGCAGAAGCCCTGGAAGCTGGCTAGGATTCAATGGATCAATTATTCAATTAAATTCAATTCATTGAAACATCAAAACTTTAACAGAAATGTAAAGGCTTAGCGCAACAATTAGAGAAAGAAAAGAAATGAAATTCTTGGCTTCAGTGCAGAGAGATAAACAGCGGTGAAATAATCGCAAACAAAATAACTTTATGTGTTTTCTGGACGCGATGAATAAGAGCTAAATCAGTGTAGGGCATTAATGGAATAAAAACCTGCACAATAATCGTAGCATCGCAACAGGACTCTATACAAAAATACAAACCACTACCTTTAATATTCAGTGAAACGATCTAACAATAGGCGTAGATGAAACAACCAAGGATGAGTTCAATGAACAAGTCACAATAGCAAGGACTCACATGAAAATGATCTTAAAATAATACAATCAAACAAATCGACCTCAGAAGACTCATCGACTACTGCATCGCAGATCTGATAATTCATAGAAAGCAGTAAATTTCCACACAAAAGTATACACATATGGACATCACCTGAAGTAGAATAATGAAACAAATGACGAAACCTGATGACCAACAATTTCTCAAATCATTACAAGATGTCATGGCAACGAGTGGTGTAGACATTTGCAGTGACCACCTAGTGGTATAATATCATAATTCAAAGTTAAACCTGTCGCTGTAAAATCCATCAAGACAAAACGGAAAAAACTTAACACCGACAGATTAAAAGATGCTGGGCACAAGAAACATACTGTGCAAAACCAATGAAGAAGCAGCCGTCGGTGTAGACCAACAGTGGAAACTAATCTCAGAAATCTGTTGCCAAGAATTGAGACGCAAACCCCCTGAATCAAAACAGGCGTGAGCAATAATCAATAATGACTCAAGAAAGGCGACCAAAGATAATGCACAAATTCCACATAACCATTAGCAATGGCCATCCTCCATAGAATTTCACGGACTCGAAATTGAGAAAGGAACAAGCTGGCTTCAGACCAGGGCGAAATTACGCCAATGTTATCATATTAACACAAAACGTATCTTCATTGAGCAGTCTAATGAATGTAATTCACCACTGCACGTACTTAAATCTAGCAAAATTATTTGGCCTCAAAATAAATATCAGGAAAGCCAGACGATAAGACTAAACACACCAATGAAATCATATACGTTGGTTGTACTTTAGCGAAAACAGGTCGCACAGATCAAGTTATAAAGAAACAAATCAACAAAGCCAGAACAACATTGAATATGTTACACAAAGTCTAGCTTATCAACAATAAGCCACAGGTGTTTGCAAATAAATCTTAGGAGAAAACTGCGGTGCTTCTTGCTACAGTAACTGGCCAAAATAACAAATATTGAGCTCCTTGAGATGGATTGCCCATATTGCGGAAGTCCCAGAATTAAATGATAAGCAGGTCTCTGAAATGAAACCCACAAGAGAGAAGGAAAGTCGGACGACCAACCCTAGCATGGAAACGAACGATGCTAGCGGAAGCGAAAGACCTCGGAAAGTCGTGCATTGAATTTAAAGCAATAGAACCCAACCGAGTTTGATGGTCCAGCTCAGTAGACTCCCTGTGCTCCTAAATTAGAGCTAATGGGAATAAATATTGCTTAAAATATCAAGTGAGAATTCGATCATATTTTGCCATTTATTACGATTATAAACTCGAGGAACTTGTACTCGTATTGGTCATTATTTGCTTCAAATTTTTTTTATGCTTTACCATTTTATTGCGTGCTAATAATGTTTTACATTGTAAAGGATATTTCATTAGGGACTCTCGAAAATTATTAGATTACAGCAGCCAGGTTGTTATATGTTGTCAAATCTGTTGTGAATTGTTCAGTACTGTATCGAGCAAATTATCATGGAAGGTAATAACGTTGTCTAGTCAACAGGAGTTGTATTCTTTATCATGCGGCAAGTTCCAACACCTCCCTTCCATCATTTAATCCTCCCAACATAGGGACTATTTACAACCGAATTTAAAAATTTTAGCTTTGCACATTTAACGGTTTCGCACTTTAACCGTGACATAAACATGAATGTACTTCATTACCACATAAAAGCTTTGGGTCAAATTTTTCAATGTAGAGAAAGAATGAACTCCACCTTGAAATGGTTTGAATTTCAAAGAAACAATAGAATTTTGGTACATGTAAACAGAAATATTAATTTTCGACATTGTCTACATTCTTTACATTGTCGACGCCATTTTCTTAATTTTCTACATACATTGTCTACACGTGTAAAATATTAGTTATCTATGCAGTGTAGACAATATGGCAATCATGGCATGATTGCGTACTGATCTTGTGTCATAATAACGTTATCGAGAAACAAGTTTTTTGAATTTTCTGCGGTGGCTGCTATTATGAGACAATTTGTTCTAGTTCGAAAATCTTGTCATTCCACCAGAAAACAGATTTGCTGCAGTTTCACATGTTTCTTCTGTTCAACATTGCATCTGTAGCTCTTGTGATATTACTCATTTGTTGAATGGTCTCATCATCAGCGATTCGTTTCAGTAGAAGTGGCATTCTCGCTTTGAATGCTTTAAAATTCCAACCAATTGCTTTTCATTGTATCATTATTCCCATAAGGTCAGTTTGATGCTGGTTTTTTACCTAAGTTGTTAGGAGTAATCTCATTATTCGTTAATGCCACTGAAAGACATACGGAGACTTATACGAGAGCTATTTCCCCGTCCATTAAGCTAGCAGAATCCATCAAGCAGAACATTACTAGATACTATGGATAAGAATAGCCTCTAACTCTACTAGCATTTAGCTCTACTAAAAATGACGGCTCCATTTCTTCCAACCAAATCGATTGGTTTTTGCTAGCTTTAGAAAATATTAGCAGAACCCATATCAAAAAAATTATTTGAAAACAAATAGAAAATTAAAAGCCAATTTTAGGCTAATTAAATGCACTGTTAACATTTGTGTGGTAGTTTCGTTCTAGAAAGATAATTAGACTTTGCATTCGTACTTGGCAAAACGTGTCAATTGATCTAGTTTTGCTTTCTGTTAGCTTTAAATTAAATGATATAAAGGGCCAAGAACGAGTAAAGCACAAAATTGTTTAATGGGCGTTTGATCAGGCCGTAAGCAGCCCACAAATATTTGTATGTCAATAAAACTGGTTTGCGTTCTAATCTCAATTTTGGTCTGATATTTGATTTGGGTTCTGTCAGTTTTGCAGTGGAACAGCCTAATGGTCTCTGACACAAGAAAATAACCTAAACTTTTAAAGACTAAGTTCCAATTGTTTAAATCATTTTTGATATGAAAGCTAGCAGAACTCATCGTTTTAGCTGGAAGGGATGGAGTCCGAAATTTGTTAATAGAGAATTTACATAGCCTATAATTATCAATAGTACGAGTATCAATGTCCTGCAGGATGGGTTTTGCTAGCAGTAGGGACGTCTATTTTCTGCTATTTGTTTTGAGGTTTTCCTATTAGATTGCCCGTACTACGCTAAAATCAACGCATTCTGAATCGGGTTATTCACACCGTGGGCGAATAACGTTGTCCAAGTAATTACTTGGGCGGCTTGACACGATTAGCCTAATGTTTAAATCCGTTCTTTCTACGCTTCCAATATTATCTATGTTTCTTTTTATGCATTTTTGGTGATTATATTTGTTCCGGACTGTTTCTTTTTGGTTAGTTATGATTAGAATTTTACCCACCTGATTGGTTATGATTAGTCTTTTAAGTTACTTCTCGGTTTGACCAATTCTAAGTGCTCGATTCAGTTCGTTGAACATGCAGCGAAAAAGCAGCTTCCGTAGGAGCTTTAATGTTTTATTACAAATATTTTAAAAAAATATACAGCATTTACGAGAAAACGATTAAAACTTAAAGATTGTCATATAAATTCCAAACTAAATTTATTTAGATCATTTTTAAATTTTATCGGAAATGACGAGTTTTGATAAACAAATTTTATTTCTCGAAAATTCAACATTTCTATACTAATAGATGGTATATAGATGAGGTTTTGGATCCGAGTATGGTGGAGCTCCCGCCAGTGAATGGGGATGAAGACGAATTCGATATTCCCGCCGTTGAAGCAGGTGAGTCGGTGCAATGTGACGAAAATGAAAACGTTCGGGACGAACAAACGAATGCGCTGATTAATAAATGGTATACCCCGGCCATTTCAAACAGTATCACCAAGAGGAGGTTGAACAAGGACATACCAACATAACCGTTAAATCGCCATTGAAATATTTTGAAGCATATTTCCCGGATGCTCATTTTGAGATTGCTGCCAAATATTCGAACCAGTATCATTTGCAATTGAAGGGTAAAGAACTCAAAACCTCAAATTATGAAATCAAAATTTTCTATGGTATATGTATGATTATGGGGTGCGTATCATATCCCCGGACCAATCTATATTGGAAAAGTGGGTATTGATTTGACCGTATAGCATCAGCCATGTCGCGTAAGAGATTCAGAAGTATTCGAAACTACTTACACTACGTGGATATTAATTCCGACTCGGCAGCTTCGAATAATGTGTTCTGGAAAGTTGAGCCAGTTATGAAATCTGTAAGAGATAGATTGTGAGCGCTTCTAAAAATAACGGGAAATTGACGAGCAAATGATCCATTATACTTATTACACAACAGGTTTAAAAAAAATTGTAGCTACGACCTCAACTGGACTCTTAGTTCATTTTGAGGTGTGTCAGGGTGACAAAACACCTTTAAATGACTGCGCTTGGCAAAAACGATTTCTAAAGGAAATTGTTTATACTTCGATCGGTATTTTACCACACTTCCTCTTCTAAAACGGCTTCAAGATTTGAGGTATCGCGCTACTGGTAAAAGTTATATCTTAATATCTTAAAGTTAATTCTTTTGTTTAAAGTTTACAATTATTTTAGGAACCATAATTACAAACCGCCTTAAAAATGTACCATTTAAACCCGACAAATCGATGAAGCTAGGTGAATGTCAAGAATTTCTTCTCAACGACGGGCAGCACGTGTTTACCACAGTTAAGTGGAAAGATACAAAGTCGGTAACAATACTTTCCACAATCGTTGGATGCAATCCAATAGCCACGGTTAGTCGTTGGAATAAAAGCGTAAAGGCGTACGAAAACGTTACATGCCCTCGTTCCATACACCAATACAATCAATATATGGGTGGAGTCGATCTCGTGGACCAAACGATGGAATATTATTGGTCGTCCATGAAAACTAAGAAATGATCGTTGAAAGCTGTGAACCATTTCATTGACCTTGCCACAGTGAATTCATGGATGGAATATCGGTTAGATTGTAAAGCTTGTTGCATCCCTAAGAGACAAATACTTGTTTTATTAGACTTCAAAATGGAAATAGCAGGAGCTCTTATGTCAAGTAGTTCTCAAAAACGAAGAGCCAGCACAAGTGAGGAAGCTGTAGAACCTGATCCCAAGACGTCTAATTTAGTGTCGCCTTTACCCTGTATTGGAAAAAGATATGATGGTTGCGACCATTGGCCTGTTTTGGACCAACTATCCACCGCTAGAGGATGTCGTTTACCAAAGTGTAAGTTACGGACCCGAATAAGATGCGAAAAATGTAACGCGTGTCTATGTTTGTCTGGGAAAAATAATTGTTTTAAATTGTTTCATTTGCAACAATAAGTTAATTTTCTTTGTTTTAAGTTTTATGGGTGAATTTTGAAATTTATTTGTGATGAATTTATGTGATACAAATATGTATATAATACAAATATGTATATAGAATTTGGTTGTTTATTAAAATTACTACGATTTTTAAGGTTAATCAGTTACGATCAACATACACAAATGTGTGTGTATGGTTTCTCATAGGAAAACTATTATTTATCGCAATCTAAAGTTCATTTTGCAATGTTTAGCCCTATCTGAACATATGCCTTAAAGATTATCACGTTTGGATAAAAACTAATAATCCTGGAATGTACGACATCTCCAGGTCAACCTACACAATTGTGTATCTTGGGTTACAATTTCGTTGATTTTTTTTCTCACTGTTTTAGTTTATAGGATATACACAAATGTGTGTGTTGGCTCCATAATTAAAACAAATTAAATTTTGACGTTTGTGCAGGCAGGAAGGGAAAGGGTTATAGTGATTGGCATCCGATTCTAGTAGGTTTTGATATGCCTATAATAGAATTCATGTTTTCAATTGTACTGCCATTACCAATTTCTCCAATTGGATTTTAAATTGACATTCCCAACTAAGCGACGAACCCGCTTTAATAGATTTGATTACCAATCTGCTACGGCATTTACTTATAAATACTACGTGTGTTTACATGGTTGACAGCCAAACAGCTGTACTAATTTTACGCAAGGTTTTTTACGTTTTATTGAACATTCGTAGGTTTGAATCTCTTGATAGGTTAGGCATATCCCAGATCTTATTTTTTGCTTATTTTCGCTTCAGTACAAGGTATTAACGGGCCCGTGAAGTATTCCATAGATTTTTCCATAGATTAAAATCATATACGTATACAAATCCAATTGGACTTTTGCCAATTCCAAATGAAATTTTAAAGCCTTTCTATGTAGTTGTGTGGAGTACACTGTTATGATTTTTAATTTGCAAAATTGTCAATGAAAAGTAAAATATTAGCATAGAACACATTCTTAAGCAATTTACAAAATTTCTACATTATTTTAAATCAAAACATTGAAATGAAATAAAAGTGAGATAAAAAAAAAAAAAATATTATAGTAACATAACCCTAAATTTTCAATCAAAAGTTTGTACTAAAACAGTCGAGATGCAAACCAAATATACTAAACTCTACCATCTACCTCTCTCTAATATATACTACCAAATATACTATACTAAACCTTTTATGAATTTCCCACTAATTTCTAATAAGAATTTTTTGAGTTTCATATGAATTAACAAAATTTCCAGAGATTTTTCCAGAGAGAAAAAATATACGGAATCAACTTAAAAATTATCTACTTTTTAAGAATTTTTTTTTGCAGCAGTAAAACTTGACGATAAAAACTCGTAGCTCGTAACTCGACAATAAATCTGAAGCAGTGCATTATTAAAATCAGATGGGTTTAGGTAGATGCTTAATCAACTACTTCATGAATTAGCGAGAATTGAATCACAATCTCCAGATATGGTCGTCAATGGCCATCACAATTTAGAATAAAAGCCAATATTGATATGAATCACGATCTCTGGGAATGTTATCAAATTTGAGTAAAAATGATAACAGTACGAGTACATCTAGAAGATCAAAATTTTAGCAATAAACCCGAAGTCGTACATTATTAGCACTAGATGATTTTGTTTAGGTGACTCAATGACCAACTCCATACACTAGTCAGACCTGAATCACGATATCTGAGAATGAGCGATAACGGCCATCTAAATTTGAGTAAAAATGACATTGGTACACCGAGAATATGAAAATTCTTAGCAATAAACCCGAAGTCGTACATTATTAGCACTAGATGATTTTGTTTAGGTGACTCAATGACCAACTCCATACACTAGCTAGACCTGAATCACGATCTCTGAAAATGGCTAATAATGGTCATCTAAATTTGAGTTATAATGAAATATGAACAGCTAGAACATCAAAATTCGTAGCAATAAACCCGAGGTCGTGCGTTATGAGCACTAGGTAGTTTTAGCTAGGTGACTCAATGACTAACTTCATGTACTAGCTAGACCTGAATCACAATCTCTGGAAATGGCCGATAGTGGGCATCAAAATTTGAGTAAAAATGACATCGGTACACCGGTAATATCAAAATTCGTAGCAATAAACCGGAGATCGTGCATTATTAACACTAGGTGGTATTGTTTAGATGTCTCAATGATCAACTTCATTAACTAGCCAGACCTGAACCACGATTTCTGGGAATGGCCGATAATGGCCATTTAAATTTGAGTTATAATGACATTTGAACAGCTAGAACATCAAAATTCGTAGCAATAAACCCGAGGTCGTGCCTTATGAGCACTAGGTAGTTTTAGCTAGGTGACTCAATGACTAACTTCATGTACTAGCCAGACCGGAATCACGATCTCTGGGAATGGCCGATAATGGCCTTCTAAATTGGAGTAAAAATGACATTGGTACACCGAGAAAATGAAAATTCATAGCAATAAACCGGAGGTCGTGCATTAATAGTGCTAGATGGTTTTATTTAGGTCATTCAATAACCAATTTCATGTACTAGCTAGACCTGAATCACGATCTCTGAAAATGGCTGATAATGGCCATCTAAATTTGAGTTATAATGACATATGAACAGCTAGTACATCAAAATTCGTAGCAATAAACCCGAGGTCGTGCATTATGAGCACTAGGTGGTTTTAGTTAGGTGACTCAAGGACCAACTTCATACACTAGCCAGATCAGAATCACGATCTCTGGGAATAGCTGATAATGGCCATCTAAATTTGAGTTTTTATTGCTACGAATTTTGATATTCTCGATGTACCGATGTCATTTTTACTCAAATTAGGATGGCCATTATCGGTTATTCCCAGAGATCGTGATTCAGGTCTGGCTAGTACTTGAAGCTGATCATTGAGTCATCTAGCAAAAACCTCCTAGTGCTCATAATGCACGACCTCGGGTTTATTGCTACGAATTTTGATGTTCTAGCTGTTCATATGTCATTATAACTCAAATTTAAATGGCCATTTCCAGAGATCGTGATTCGGATCTGGCTAGTACATTAAGTTGGTTATTGAGTCACCTATTTCAACCATTTGGTGCTTACATTGCTTAATTTTGAGTTTTTTGATACAAAGTTTTATATTTTGGGTGTTCTATGATATTTTAACTCAAGTTTGATTTTAAACGTTTTTCTTGTTTTATTAAAATATTTACTCTAATCGTTTTAAAGTTCTAATCTGTTTTAATAAAAATCTCGACAATTTCTACACAATACGTGGTTGAGTTTGTTTATATATTTTTTTATTTAAATTGAGGTTTGAGTCATTTTCTAAAAAAAACTCAACTTACATGATTGTACTAAAATTTCCAATACGATTAATTTTTTTCCTATTTGAATTTGAAGTAACAGTGTGATACTCATACACGCATAACATCTATGGAAAGTCTGGAGTACTTCACACCCGTGGTATTAACATCTTCCATTGTTTCATGGTTGTAGTGTATCGGTGTGTGAATGTTCAGTCTTATGGCCAATGTCTTTTTGATTTTAATTTTGAGACAGATTTCCTGATAATTGTTATCTTCTAGATTTTGCTGGATATCTGTGTTTTTGCAATAGCATGAATCGTCTGTGTAATTCACACAAAATCTGTGTGATTCACAGTCTGCGTAATTTGTTAAATAACAAATTTAACAGTGTATTTTTTATTAATTTTTTTTAGCACAAACTTCACGAATGGGTTGTAAAGCTTGGTGGAGCTCTAAACCACCAGAGACTAGTTCTTTTATTCGAATATAAGGACAGACGGTCCTTCTAACCTAGTTTAACCTTACAATATAAGAAATCAGTAAATTGTAAGTGTAGGAACAAAATTATTGGTCTACAGTATGAAGGTTCTGGTTGTATTTCTATTCTGTGTCTATATGGTGAATATTCCAGAAAACCTACCCACATTTTTTGAAGTTTGTTGAAAATATTTCTTCATTGAAATTGATGATTGATTGCGCAACATTTATTGCATGCAACATTTTTTTTTTTTTTTTGTGTGACATATTTCACTTGGGTTAGCGGTTAATTAAGAATTGTAACGACATTTTTTAGTATAGATGATCAGTTAAATAAAAACCTTACTGAAGAAGCTTATAGGAGAATCGATATTTTTAACTACACCTCTGTATTTCCAGACATGCCAGCGGTCATCGCATTATAAGAAACCGATTACCATAATCCTATTAATCGATTGATTATTATTCGAATTAAGAACAGAAATATGAAGATAAATTGATAACAAATTCTATTATCGTTTAACCGTCTTTGGTATCGAACAAATCTGTTGTTTAAATACAAAAAAAATATCTTCAAAACAATAAGAAAACATCGTCTTCGTATAAAAATAAAATAAATTTTTTTTTTATAAAAAAGATCATATTTGTAAAAGTCATATTAATGCTTGTATCACGCAGCTATTTTAGACACTTCAATTAATCAACAATTATTAACAGCATTAAGATGATATTCTTGTTGTTTTTGTATATTATAATATCTTTTCAAAACGTGAAGGTGGATAGATATTAAGCTTTGTGTTTTTACCTTACATTACTTACATATGCCTTTAGTAACGTCGATAAACCGATCTCCGCATATCGCGGATGAGATCGCACATCGACGTGCCAAATCCGGTTAAATTCTATCAATCCAAGTGATAAAAGCGTAATTAATTTACATCACGTTCGTCAGTAAACCGCACTGCACACATCGTAGCCAGCCGCGCAGCAGCATAATTAAATCAATCAACTTGGATGAAGATCATCATTGATCATAAAATTATTATAATTTTTTTTTTTTTATTTTTTTTATTGAAATTGAAACAGAAGTCTTCGAAAATTCGATTCAAACAGTGAAAAAGATCAACTCGAGTTTTATTATTTGGATATTGATTGATCGTTATAAATTGTGTGTTCTGTATTTAAACCGAAATACCTATGCATATGTTATAATTGATTATAACAACAATAGTAAGTATTAAGTTACTATTTTAATCACGATTATTATTCTTGGAATTATCTTTTCTGTATATAATTTAGAAATCAAACAGAAGACGAAAAAGATTACGATATAAATATGAATTGATTTTGATCGATTTTGATTGAATTATTTTATTAATCAACCAAAATAATTCTCATGGAAATTTGAGATTCGATTTTTTTTTTCGATTTACTTAATATGCATATGTCGGTTTGATCTTACGGTAAGTGTGTGACCTTGGCATGGTGGTATATAAATTAGGCTCGTGGCTTATTCAATTGAAGATAATTTAAAAGTACAATAGACGGCCTTCATAGAAAATTGTGTGCGGTATAGATGTATGGGGCGACAAGACAATTAAAAACACTCAATCAAATATCCACTCAAGACGACTGCCTAACAGAAATATTAAAAATCAATATTTTTATTATTCCTGAACAAATATTTACAATAAATACAGAAGTTAATAATTATTTATTTGTAAATATTAAGAATATGTCAACTTCTTATCGTACTTATAACTTTTCTTAAATTACCTTTTCCGTTCTTATGTGTATACGAGTATACGACGACGGTTACCATAATAGTTCAAATACTAATTTCAGTTTTAAACGACAATCGGAATTTCTTGAAGACGAGTACTCATAACACATAAAATGCATAAATTTATGTAAATATTTGTTTTAATTTATTTATAATAAAATGTCAACATAAAATTGATTTTTAAATAACTCAGAATTTTAATTTTACTCTCTATCTGACTAGGTACGTATTCTATATAATTATACCAACCAGTACAGTCTACCAGTCATGGATGTTTATTTTAAAGAAATGTTTGTTTATTTTAACTATATAGGAAAAACATTAAACGAGAACTATTTTGTGAATGGCTTAAGTAGTTTATCAATATTTTTTAAATCGATTTGTTATTTTAATTAGATAAATAAACAATAATATTGATTTTAGATCGGTAAATGGTTTTGTTATAGCTGAGGGGTGAAAATTATAAGTATATATAGCATACTTTGAAGACATTAAATGGAATTTAACAGGCCAGTGAATAGGATTTTTAATATTAAGGAACTGACTACGGTTATATGAGTGGATTAAAATTTGTTTATAAGATTGCTTAAAACAGGTTTAGTATTCTCCATACCGGGTTTCATACGGGGCGAAACATTTCACAAAAAAAATGTGCTAAAACGGACAGCAAAGTCTTACTTCCTCACCGCGCTCTCTGAGTAACTCTAAATAATTCAGGTGGTGTAGTGGCATCAGTACTTCAAGTTAGTGGAGGCTAAAGCAGGCGTCTGCCTTGTATCAAACAGGTTACTAAATAAATGTGTTCAAGGTAGGTCTGGATGCCTTACGATTCTTCACCAGTACGTGACCCACATACGTGACAAGCGGATTCAGCGGTATGCTAATAACTTTCTCTCGTAACCGACCAAACGGCACGGTGGTTAAAAATTTGTGTTTGGATCGGGAGGTACCGGGTTCGAATTTCGATAAGTGCAGGATGCAAAAGTGATTTTTCATCATCCAATTACGACCTGTGATGAAAATGGATACAACTATGACATCCTGCTGGAGTGCAGAACTTATGAGCCGACCCATCTTACTTGCCAGTTAAAGATTTTTTATTTTTTTTTATTTTTTTGACACTAGCTATATAAATTTGGTACCATATGGCCCGTTTCAAAATTTACATTTCAAACTATGCGCTCATTAGAATATCGAACATTTGTCTGCTCTGGTTAAATGCAGAACATTTCAGAATCAAATGTTCGATGTCCTCCACAGCCAAACAGCTTTCACATAATTCACACGCAACCAAATTGCGTCTCTTCAATCATTCTTTTCAATTTCCTGATTCAATCTCACTCGTTCCATAGTTCGTAATATTCTAGTATCTCCTTTGAGCCCCTTAAAAAACGGTTGCCTCAAAGGAGACCTAACCAACTCAAAGTACTTCCTACCTTTCACCTGAAATTTTTCAACAAACTGTCTCTCCCATTTCTCCACAGATTCACCTGATGCGAAATACGTCTCTGGTCATTCTCAATGAAACAACCCCGTTTTGCAAGCATACCGGCTTTTTCATTACCTTCAACCTGTAGGTGTGAAGGTATCCATTGAAGGATGACCTCCCTCCAACAAGATTGCTACACATTGCCATGGGTTCTCTCACCCTTACTAATTAATTCCAACCCACTCCGGAAGTCAGAAAATAACACTATTCTTCTTCTTCCTTGTGTCATTGCCAACTTGATCGATTCCATAATCCCTATCAATTCTGCATTCATTATACAGATACTGTCATGCACTCTTACCATTTTCTCTTTCCTCGACGCGATCATTATTTACCCTTGCATCTGTATATACTTCCACACTTCCACATGTACATCATAATTAATTCGCATTTTGCAAAAATCACTTCAACCGTACTATTAGATTGCTCGGAAGGACTTTCGGATTTGCCGGGCGAATCTTGGAGAATATCTTAATATTTTCCAAGACTACCAGTGATCTTGTTGTCTTTTTGTAAACCGCCATTCTTTGCAATCTCTCTTTCATTTCATTCACCAATTTATTGTCCTTAGTTAACATTCGCACAGTCTCTCGCACAGTGATCCATTCCTCTTTATAATTAAGATGCGAATCACCTAATACAGACCATAGAGTGTGTATTGGTATTGGATTGATTGCTCCTAATACAACTTTGGCACATGCATTCTTCACAAGCACAACTTTTAAACCCAACCTTGGACCAATCACCATATATACTCATTCCATACGCAATTTTAGTTGACACTAGCGCCTTTCGTATTATATCAGTCACACCCGGATGAGCTCCTCATTTCGATTTGCTCACCCTTTTAATCACGTTCAACCTACTCTTACAATTATCGGCCATTTTTCCATATGCACTTTCATTCTTCTGTCAATCCAGATTTCCAAATACCTAGTCAATTTCACACACTCAATTTGCTCATTATATATTCGCACATCAACCATCCGATTCGTTCTAAAAGCCATACTACAATATTTACTCGAATTTACCGTCAAATTCAATTCACTCAAACATTCGGTTACATTATTCACACATTCTTGAGCCCAACTCAAGACCTCCTCGATGATACTCCTCTTGCCCATCTGGACAAAATCATCTACAAATTGCAAAATGACTTTGCCCGAGGAGTTACACCTATGTATCGAGATCGTGTATAGATAGATTGAAGGAAGTCAGTGAGATTTTACTGCCTTGGAAGAGGCCCATAGAAAGTCACCGTTCCTTCCAATCTATACCCTCTACCACACAAAACTAACATTTTTTCATTCATAAACTCATACATCAATTTGCAAATTTTCCAAGGAAACCCCAAGTCATTAAGGGTCTGATAAAGTTTCCCTGGAACCTCGTAATCATATGCCCTTTCTATATCCAATATACCACCACAACATTCAATAGCAGAGTGGTTGTGACGGAACCCAAAGGTGGTTTCTGGCAACAAGTTTCCATCATTCACAAAATTATCTATACGACCCTAATCACACCATTCACAATTTTAACAAATACATTCAACATACATATTCCCCTGTAGTTTGTTTCCAGATTTCTATCCCGATCCAAATAGGTACCACTCTGGTTTTCTTACATTTTTCCGGTATCTGAATACTCATCCATACTTGATTAAGAATTCGAAGAAAGGCCGGCCGTCGTGGTTTCGAATTCTAATCTACTAATCATTTTACATCTCACTCTGTTATTTCCGAGTATCATTTTGGACAAATAGTCCCGCCAACTTTTTCTTTTCGCTCTACGGATAGCCTTTTTCAATTTTGCATTCATTCTTCCATAACTTATTCTCCATTCATGACATATACGTTTATTGAACTCTCTCAATGCTATCCGTTTCCTTTCATGCCAATACTGGATTTCATTGTTCCACCAACCATTTACCTTGTATTTATTCCCTCTAACATTTGTAGTGCTCATTTCATTCACTCTCTCTATTTCATACTGAAGTTGGTTAACCTCATTTGCTTCTTTCATTATGAGATTCTCAGTCATACGTTCGGCCCATTTCTTACCATTCATAATGACCTTACGGGTTATGTCAACACTGATACCACATAAGCATGTCCCGATCAAATAATGATCACAACCCAAATTCTCATCTGTGACATTCCAAATGACTTGGCTCGCCAGCCCGCTAGATATTAAAGTTAAATCTATCGTGCTGGCTGTCGACCCCACTCTCGCCATTCTAGTCGACCCACTATCATTCAGGACTACGAAATCGGAATCCAGAATGAGGCTTTCACTCCCCCATATTCTCGAATGCGCATTCATATCACCCGCTAGAATCACGTCACTTTTGCCTTCCATCAATTCAAACAAAATTTGAAAATCTCGTTGGCTTCTCTTTCTGTCAGACATAGACTACACTGGAGTTGCATAGATAGTAACAAATAACAAGTTTCTGTCCAGATTCCGAGTTTTGGCTGCGATGACTTCGATGTGCTCGAAACGCGGTATGCCAGACAGGACCAGGCTACCCGGTCAGACTAGCTGCAATTGAAATATAATATCACGATCGTTAATATAAAGAAAGACAAATCTAACGTTTGCAATTTAATTTGGCTGCAATTCAAAAACTAATGAATATTTTTTAGAGCGGTTTGTTTCATTAGAAAGAGTATACATTGCCATTATTTATGGAGCATAATTTAATTCAAATGACTTCCACGGCTGGCTTTGTGCCAACCCAATTTTTTATAGCATTTTCCCTTGTATGGGCTCTCATCTCATCAATGGCAGCTTCGATTTGATCTTTCAAGTCTTGGATAGTCTCTGTATGGTTAGCGTAACCCTTTTCCTTAATGGCACCCCACAAAAAAAAGACCAACGGGGTCAAGTCGTAGCAGCGTGGTGGCCAATTGACATCTTCGTTGCGGCTGATTATTCGGTCCCCAAGGACAGCGTGCAAAATATGAATTGTTGCGTTTGCTGTGTGGCAAGTTGCGCCGTTCTGTCGAAACCAAAAGTCGTGTGTCGAAAAAAATGAACCAATGATGTTGCCGGACGGAAAACCACACCAAACAGTCACTCGTTGCAGATGCATCGGCTTCTCCATGATTTCGTGTGGATTTTCTGAGCTCCAAATGCCACAATTTTGCTTGTTGAAGTAGCCTGCGAGGTGAAAATTAGTTTTGTCGGAAAAGATGATTTTTCAGTAAAAATGCCTATTTTCTATCCAGTGTGCTACAGCCCAATTAGCGAACCGCAAACGTTGTGGATTGTCATTGTGCTTCAGCTCCTATACACTAATCGAACTCTTTTGCCTTTATACTGAGGTCTTTATGCAAAATGTTCATCAACAGTTGATGTTGATGGATGCTCAGACACATTCTCGACTCGCTTCTGAATTCACGCTCAAATTGATCCCACAAATTAACTTTAAACATTTCAATTTTACTGAATTGTCCTCGCAAATTTCTTACAGTTTGGGTCAGTTTAGTCTTCAACACTTTGAAAGTAAGCATTCAAAGGAGCATTTGATTAGGCCATAATGAGCCTAAAATTATTTGTATGTCAGTTGAACGTGTTCTGCGTTCTATTTTGATTTTTGATCCGATTTTCGATTTACGTTCTGCTAGCTTTGAAGTGATAAAGCCTTATGTCCTTTCTAGAATGAGCAGAATATTTTTTTTAATAGAGCATTTAATTACCTATTATTAGCCTATAATTATTCATACTATCTTGTGATGTTCTGCTTTATGGGTTCTGCTAGCTTAAGGGACGTTGTGAATGATATTCTTCAAGAATTTAATTCGAATTTTTTATTTTTGGATAATATGTGTGTACCCCGAAAGCTAAGTGTTAATAAATGTTCAACATCACCTTGGTTAAACGCAAATATTTTAAATTTAATGGAACGTAGAGATTTGTCTTATAAAAAGCTTAGAAAATATGGTTTAGAATTGGATTTTAATTATTTTAAGTTTCTAAGAAACAAAACTAATAAATTGTTTAATCAAGCCAAACATAGTTTCTATTTTGGTAATGCGTATAACTTAAAGATAACCTAAAAGAACTTGGAAAAGCTTGGTGTTTTATCTTCCACAGGCAACACAAAAATTGTATTTTCTGCTGAGGACATTTTAATTGGGTTAAGCAAATTTGGGGATGCGGTAGGTGTTCTACCTTTACCTGATTTGGGCTTTAATGAATTCGTTGTCACTAACTGTTTTTTGTTTCACTGTGTAGACGAATTTTTAGTGGTGAATGCTATTTGTGCTGTGAAATCGGAACTGAAAGCTTTTGATTTAGTTGATTTTAAGATAATAAATTTTTTTATAAGTTTATTTCTTCCGCAATTTAATATGGATAGGTGGTTTAAACTCAAGTGCTTTTGTTATGTGTGTGGAAAATTTAGAATTACGAGCAATCGCCGCAAAATAAATGATGAACAAGCTTTATATCGGCTATACTTTTCACAAAATGTTATTAGTGGTGTGAATTGGACGCCGTTTTTTGTTTGTACGGCATGCAATTTCCATCTACATAGATAGCAAAACACTGGAGCCGCAATGTTATTTGGTGTCCTGATGATATGGATTGATCCACAAGGACATGGTCCAGTTTAATGTTATTGGTGTATGAATTATATTCTCGGTAGAAACTGCCGCATTCAGATGAAATTCCTGTTCCGGAAAGATCAAACCCAACTAAAGAATATTTACCACCAACCTGATGAATCTGATGAAACCGGAGAAACATGTGCATCATTGAAATCTCGCAAAATCGTTTGAATATTCTGGTACGACGCCTAAAACTATCGAAGTGGCAAGCCATTCTTTTGTTAAAGGATTTAAAACAAGTAAAAATGTTGGCTCCAAATGTTCGGATATATGAAGCAATAAATCGTCATCTTACAAATTTTTTGAAATCAATTCACTCGCTTTTTGCAATGATATCCGTGGTTTGGTATCCACAATGCACACTGCATATTATCCCGAAGATTGGCGATTGTTTATCGATTCCTCCTAAACCGGTTTGAAGGCAGTTCTCCTTCAAGTTACCAACTCAAAAAATTCCATTCCTATTAAACTCAGCACAAATACAAAGGAAACGTATACATCAATGAAAAAACCCATTGATTTGATTAAATACAATGTCCATCAATGGAAAGTTTGTGCAGATTTAAAAGCGATAGCTTTAGTTTTAAAGGCGACCAATACAACGAACGGAACTGGGCCTTACGTGAGAACGTTAAATTGCGATACGACAACATCGGATTAAAAAAATATTGCTACCACCACTTCATGTCCAGGTTGGAGTAGTTACAAATATCTCCACGGTTAAGTGAAATGGAAATAAAAGGAGGTTGGTGTTTGAATCTATTCGAATCTAAGTTTCGATGAAATGAAATTTCATTTCGCATCTTGTTTTTTTATTACACGAACACTTAATGGACCAGATATTCCATTAGAAAAATGGAAAATATGCTGGCCGCTTTTCATAATATAAACGTTCGAATGTCATTGAAAAATAATTGTTTGCATTTTCATGTGGAAAAATTCGCCGAACAATCACCAGCCGAATCCGATGAGCATGGCGAGCGTTTTCACCTAGTAACGGCAAGGCTCGAACATTGGTATAGCGGAAAAAGTTATATGCGCTCTTCGGTGACATTTGTTGGAATTTGCAAGAGCAAGAAGATCCCGACGACGACACGAACGAATTAGAAAATAAAAATTAAGAAAAATCAACATAAAATCAACTGAATCGATTTAATTTTCTTTTAAATAGTTTCTATTGTATCTATATTTGCCGATGCGATGTTTATTCGATCGATTTCAATCGATTTGAATTCAATAAACGGACAACAAATGATAAAAAAGTGTTTTCCGTCGTAATGAAAAGAAAAAAATAACACAAAAATGTGAATGTAGATGTGGTTTTTCGGTCATGTTCGGCAAAGTTGTTTGTCTTGGCTTGCGCAACAACTTTGCTGAAGAAAGTAAAAGAAAATCTTAATGGTACAAGAGCTATCAACGTGAAAATGAGTGAATATTTTGAATCAGAGCCAAAGCATGTCGAAAGCGGTATCTCAAAAATGGGGACTTACTTTGAAATGGGACTAGCACCATTGAATTCAGCATACATGAATTAGGTTTACTCCCTGGGCGCCCAGATTGCCACAAAAAAAATGGCGATTCAAGCACAGAGGTAAATAATCTAAATATGTACATATTTTTGCTATGATTTTTTCGATTTTTGGGGATATAAGTTTTGACTATCTTCACAAAGGTAGCAAGAACGTGGCCATAGAGCATTACAAAGTTGTAAAATATGTAATTTGACTGAGTGATTTTTATGTTTTGTCAAGTTACCAAACTAAATCAATAATTTTATATGCATAAACGTAATATATACAGACATATAATCAGTAAAATTTCAACGAGTTTAACACCTTTCATATGTCATCATAATTTTTAATTTAATTTTCATAAAAACAAAAAATAAAACAGGAAAATTATTCTTATAAGGTAAAAATTTTTATCTCATAAATTTTCTTAATGAATATTGTTAAAATTTATTATCCCAAAATAAAAAAAAAATTCTTATATTTACACACGATGAAGATGGGAGCAAAAAAGGAATTAATCAAAAAATAAAATAAAGAACAAAAAATTTCCAAACATGTGATTGTCAAGAAAATGGAAAATGTTTTTTTTTCTTGAGATGTAAGGAATATTGATATCAAGTCATATAAATCATTACAAAAATGATAAGGAAGTTCCTAGATATTTTTGCTACTCAACGAACGTACTCCTTTCTATATATTCTCATCATTAATGTGTTATCCTTTTTTGTATATTCCTTGAGTTTGTTCTTAATATTTTATATACAACATATATAGATGTGTATGTAGCATATCCATACACATACCGACAAGATATTTTCTATGACATAATTTATAACCAAAAAGAATAATATTCTACTCTACTTGGAATAAATTGAATATAAGAGGATGGAATATGAATTATTATCCTTTTTTTTTGCTTCTGTATATATCCTTCTATACATACAATATTACATCTTGAAAATGTATATGATGGCAAATCTTATATTTATGTGTATGCTGGGCTATGCGAGATATATTGCAACATACACATAACAAAAAGGGGTTATATCCTTGTTGAAAGTATCATTGATTTTGGAGAAGAAATATTGCAACATAATCAATGTTAATAAAGTTAGCTGCTTCTTATACGCTATCGTCTTATGTACGTGTATGTTGGAATGGTTGGCGTACATACAGCAAGAAAATTATGAAGTGAAATTTATTGAAAGATGGAATTTTGTTGAAAGGAATTCTTGTATAGTTGTTGGTATTGTTGGATGTGCAGTAGTTTATTTATTTGTCTGGCACGGTTGGAGTTATTTATGGGTATTGTCTCTAAGCATGGATGGTTATTTATATTGTTTCAATCGTAGTTTTAATAGAGGGGAAATTTTATGTTGGGTTAATGAGGTAAAGTGTGCTGTAGACTGTCAAATAGAATTTATTAGTTAGTATGCATTTTGATTTGATTGAAAGGCGGATTTTCAAAAATAACCGAATTTTATGTTTTTATGACATTTGTTGGTAGATTAACGATATTTATTAGGTCGCAAAATAAAAAGTCAAGCAATCCATAATTCGAGAAAAATTCGAAATTCCATCATTTGAATATAAACTCTTTATCATTTCACTTGTGATATTTTGAAAATTTTGTTTGATAAAACTTAATAAAACACTTACATAAAGTTGTCTCACAATTCTATCCCAGAAAACATAAAACAAATTCATCATACAACACCAATGAATGGCAACTGCGTAAGGTGGGCCGTAAAAAGCGAATCGCGAAGGAGTTGGAACGGCTTCTTCCAGCCCTTCCCTTTTTTCAAATAAACTACAAAAAAATCGTTCCATATCAATTTTGCGAAATTGGGCCCTGACTAGATATATCCATACCAGTTGTATTTGAAACAAAATAACATTTAAATGGCACATTAAAAATACAAGTTTTTCGAATTAAGTCGCTAGTTTGCAAAATTGGACCCTGGGCCAGACCATACAAATCGTGTTTGAGCTAAAATTACGGTTATGCATACTCATGCCTTATTTTTTATGAAAAAAGAAAAAAATTATTTCGTGGTAACTTTGTGTAATTGGGCCCAGGGCCAGATTGAACGAACAAGGTATTTAAATTTGGCACGTATAAAGTTTAATTTTGTTGGACTAAGGCTATGTAATCTAAGATTGTTACACTCATGCATCATGTTTAGGAAAATTTGAAAAATTCGTTCTGAGGTAACTGTGCGAGATTGGTGGGCCTTGACCATTTTAGTAACTGTTTACCGCATTCCAGAATATATGTAAAAATTATGAATTCAAAGCACAAATCAATGCAATCGATGCACGAGAAAGTTATAGGCATTTTCAAAATTCAAAAAATGCCTATGAAGCCAGCGAGACAGCAAATGCCTCGCGCCGCTATAATTATCTGAATGATCTATACTGATCAACGCAAAATTGCTGAACCTACAAATATGAAATTTTTCAAATATGAAACGAGTTTTCCCTAATTTTACTAAAAGTAAAGATGAGTATGACTATTGCAAAACCACAAAGCTTTAATCCAACAAATTAATACTTTTAACGTGCCAAATTAAATGTAATTTTAGTTCAAATACGAATTGATTGGATATATGTAGTCCAAGGAACAGTTTGGCAAACTTGCCATGTAACGATTTTTCTTCTAATTTTCCTTAAGTAAGGCATATATTTTTAATGTGCCAATTTTAAATGTAATTTTAGTTCAAATATGAGCTCCATAGATATAAAGGTTGCACGGCAAAAATTTACAAAATTTAATAGAAATGAATTTAGTTTTTGTGTTTAACCTCACTTCTAATCAATTCCGTGCTGGTCTAGTTTTACAAATTGCTATTTATTTAGAATAAAATTAAACAAATTCTGTGCTAGGCTAATTTCACATAAGCACAAGTGTTCTTATATCTTATCCTTTGATAAGACTGGGGTGATGGGATATACAAGTAATACTAGGACTAGAAAATAGAAATTTTAGAAAATAAATATTTGTTCTCTGAAAGCGTCTTCGAAAGCTACTAGAAGTTTGCCTGAGTGAATTACAATTACTTTGGCGATGATAAGTACTTGTAGTTTGTAAGCTTTCGATAACGTATTTAGTGAACAAACTTTTATTTTCAAAAATCTTAAGCCAAAATATTATTTGTACCTAGTCTGTTACTATACCAACATCTGAAGAAATTTATAAGTTGTACCTCCAAGAGAATTTCCCGGCAAAAACAGGATTATCTCGTCTAAAGTGCTCACATAAAACATATAATTATGAAATCGGTATTTCAGTGATCCCGAGAACAAGAAAATTTTTCAATTTACGTCCCATATCAAAAACAAATGATAACGAAAATAAGGCTCAATTATCAAGCATCCGAGAGCCATTCGACTTCTTATGTTCCAAATTGTAGAACGTAGGCAATCGTCCACAATACGCCACAATAACAGCAATAGTTAAAATATCCAACAAAGGCAATACATACCTCTGATAATTCCTCCTCAAAAACATCTGAATCCCCGAAACTAATTGTGCCCCCAATTATTTCACAATACAGAGGACCGCAATCTTTATTTTACAACCAAAATCAGTCCCAAAATAAATAAACCTGTCCCAAAAATACGCATACAACACATAATAGCCATCATCTTAGCTATCCACCTAAACCTGTACAGAAAGTCGAAGCAATGAAAGTAGATCCTAGTATGCAACCTAAACAAGTTAACTACTTAACTACTCAAATCGACCAATCGAACGATCAGTTTTGTCCAAAACGTCTCTTCGTTAACCAACAAACATCACAGCCTGGCAAATTCAAGAGTTTACTATATACCGAACAGAATACCGAAAAAAGCCTTTCCTCGTAACAGAAGGTATAGTGACTTACGACGAAGACATAACAATAACAAGTTCTGATGGAGATCCTAATTATGACGAAACAGAAAAATTAGAGAATATCTAATTTTTAGCTTAACGCGTTCTTCGTTTACATATTATGAATTTTGTATAAAGAAGACAGAAACTTTAACATTTTTAGTCGACAAGGGCTTCAACAAAAATTATATTCAGCGTAAACATCTTAGAAACACTATTGAAAGTAATATACTGTTAAATCTGTCTGAGAAAGAACAATTACACAATAAGCTTGGATAGACATTTTTGGCTGTAATATAAAAAATCTTAATTTTTATATTTTACCTACTCTAAAATCCTTTAATGGTAAAATTGGAAAGAATTCCTTAAGAAATCTGAAGGCGACTACTCATATACCACTAAAGGGCATGTCCGTATTTATCTCAGCATCAAAATTCCAATAACATAATATAAATCACTCACCACTCAAGGGTATAATTGTTGAGGAAAAAAACCAAATTTTATTTTACAACAAATGCCGGATTTGTGATAAAAATTGTCTTGTATAATCAAAAAACATTAATCCCGCTTAATTTTAGAAAGGTGCTACGAAAGCTTCTCCTTCTGGTACATAAATGTCCACCACATTTTGCATGGACCTCTCAATTTAGGGAAAAGCTTTTGTATGATAAAACTTCATAAATAATTAATCTGTTTCGATTGTAGAGATGCCGAATTTTGGTGAAATAAAGTTAATTTTATCAAAACTTGTCATTTTCGGTAAATTTTTAAATTGATCTAAATTAATTTTGTTTATAATTTAATTAATATTTTTTTTATTTTAATCGTTTTTCGTAAATGTTTTATAGTTTTCAAAATACTTACAAAACACTTAAAAGCTCCTATGGAAGCTCCGATTTCCAACGAACGGATCTAAGAATAAATATGACTGGCATCTCCCAATTTATGGAAAACATCTGAAGATTGAAGTTCCATCTCTACCACTCAATCCGTTTGTGTTGTGCTGGGACCAAGTTTTTATTGAAAAACAGTTCTTTGCCAAAAATCGTTATTCTCGCTTAAATTTTGGAAAACCGTTCTGGACTGGAATTGTTGCAAAATTAATTTAGAATCTATTAGTTCATAACCGTTTTTCTCGTAAATGAAATACATTTCAAAATACATGCAAAACACGGAAAAGTTCATATGAAGCCACTTCCGGTGGAAAAGTGAAAAGCTCCTATGGAAACTGTCACTTCCATTCCAACCGGCTTCGTCCAAAATTCTTTGGGATGTCCCAATTTGCGGAAACAGTTTATGTATTGAAATTTCATCCCTTAACAGTTTTTGTTAAAAATCGTAATTCCCGCTTAAATTTTAGAAACCAATTCTAAAACATTTTAGTTCATAATAGTTTTTCTCGTAAATTCTATACTTAGCAAAATATTTACAGAAACGAAAAACCTCCTATGGAAGCGGCCACTTCCGGTGGAAAAACAAAGAGAGTGCTATAAAACTCGTCAATTCGTAGGTCGATTTCGGCCAAAATTCACTCAAATTTCCTAATTTGTGGAAAAAGCTTAGGTATACAGTTTCATCCCCAATAAATCTATTTTTAATTTACTGGGCCCGAATGTTGGTTGAAAATATTCGCATTAAACGAAAAAGCTACTGTGGAAGCAGCCACTTCCGGTAGATTGATCTCGGTCAAAATCCAATTATGCAATAAGCTTAATAAAATAGCTGCTTGCCGATTAATCAATCCGTCTTGGCTGTACAAGGACCAATTTTTTGTTACAAAAACAGTTTTTTTCACAAAAATCGTCAGTTCCGCTTCCATTTTGGAAAACTGAACTGGACCGTTATTTACGCAAATTTAATAGTAGTTTATATTCGTTCTTCATATTCGTTCATATTGTGTACCATAACTTAAAAGGACTGACTGTGAACTTTTTACTGACAGAACTAAATAAATAATCAGAAAATTCGAATAGATTTGCAAAGTCTAGATTTGTGTGGGCATAGTCCATGCTGTATATCAGAAATTGCATCTTTGAGTAGATAACGGTCAGTTTTTTGTAAAATCGAATTATATACGACTGCTTTCAAATATCATAAAAACATGACGATTTACATTACTACATTACTACAAACTTTTCACAAACTGATTTGAAATAGAATCAGTTTCAGGGCCTTTTTAAGTCGAATTCTTTATTTAATTCAATTCTGAGCATAAACGATCAGAGACACGGTCAGTTTTGTTTATTTCTGAAGTTATCAGAAAACAAATTCGAAATTTCCAAAGTATTAGAAGAACTGAGTTGATTAAGGAACATGGTAGATGTAAAATTTGGTTTCTTTTTCGACGAATTCACGTACTTCAAAAACTTTTCGGATCATTTTTCGTATGGTTTTCAAAAGAAATGAATTACTTTTTAAAACAAACTTTAAATTCCGTATCATCTACAACTCTAAGCATCGGGAAAATTAAACGGCACAAGTGTTACTACATATACGCAAACGTTTCCTAATTTTATGTTTTCAGTGATACTGCTGCCCTGAAAACCATGTTGGAAATTGCTTAATTTTAGCGTTTATTTTGATAAAAGTATTTTTTTATAGATGCTGTCAGCACTCTATAAAATTTGTTAACCATTTGATTGATCATGAACAATGAAGAATATGGTATAGTGTGTGTTAAAAGCAATTCTATTTTAAGGATTAATTTTAGACAGGACTTGTAAACTCGAGGAAAAATCAACATGACAGGAGCTATATGTTGAATGAAAATGGGAGCCTTAAATGGTTTTTGGAAGAAATTCTGGAATATGACCATCTGGAACGGAAGTCAGCTCCATCTTAATCGATTATATTGGGGTTAGGTATGCTAGATGGAGTTAGGATTGTAAAATAATTTTTAGAAGAAGTTCTGATATATCCGGATGGAACTGGGCTATTCTTAATTGATTATGATGGGATTGGGTATGTTTAAAATTTTGGAAGAATTTTTGGAATATGGCCACCTGAGACAAAACTTAGCTATTTGTTGAAATTTTGGAAAAAATTCTAGAATATAATCATGTGGGACTAAATTCCTTTTCGTAATGGAAGAAGTTTTGAAAGATGGTCCCTTGGGACGGAACTTGACCGTTTACTGATCATGTTGGGATAGAGTATATCAAGAACTTTTTTCTCGATTGTTGCTTAGCCCAACTACCACACCTGATTAATTAAATGATTAATCTGTATGTACGAAATTAATCTTTGTTTAGTTTTAAGCATTTGTAGAAACCGAAAAGCTTTTAAGGAATTCAAGTACCAGAGATGTGGTCTACTAGGCCACATTCAAAAATTTGATCTAAAAATAATTTTAGAATCCCACTTTCATCCAATATAACTAATCCATAAACAGTTTAGAAATAGTCGAGCTTCGTCCCAGGTGGCCGCATTCCAGAACTTCATCCAAAAATCATTTTAAAATCCAATACCCTTCCAACCGAATCAATACCATCAAGATTGATTATAAATTGGCCGAGTTCCGTTTCAGGTGTCCGTATTCTAAAACGTCATCCAAAATTGAATTTACAATTCCATTTCCATCCAACATCCCTAATCCCATCGTAATTGGTTACGAAAAAGCCGGTGTGCCATATTGCAGAACTTATTCCAAAAATCATGTTAGAATCCGTTTTTAAGATTGATTAAGAAATGACCGTGTTCCGCCTCAGATAGCCATATTGAAAAACTTTTCCAAAACCGATTTGAAAATATCATTTTCATCCGACATCCGACACCCAATTCCGCAATCATCGCTTAAGAAAAGCTCAGTTTCGTTCCACATCTCCAAATTCCAGAACATCTACCAAAAATTATTCGTGAATCCCATTGTCAAACAGCAATTTTGGAATGGCTACTTGTGGAAATTGTGGAATATATTTACATTGCAGTTTTGTTGGAATTGTATTTCTCAGGCATACTGAAGAAAGAGGATAGTTATAAATATTTTAGAAACAAAATTGAAAGGGAAATTTTGGTCTCCAAAATTTTTATAGGGAAAATATTTTCCCGTTCAACTTATTTTCGAGAAAATTTACATCAAACTTATTCTTACAATGAGCCTCAAACTTGATTGATTGATTGATTGAAATGTATGACCAGGCAATGTAGCGAGACACGCGGATGATAAGATGGAATGATAGGATAGGCATGTTAAATATGAACGAATTGCGCCAGTTACAGACACCTGAGTAGTCAGTAAATTGTTAGTCGAAAATATAATGTAAGATGGTTAACACAAGACAGGACAATTATTTTTTATTTTTTATTTATACATATTCAGCAATCAGCATCCTAAACACAATTTATCATTAATTAAGATGCCATCTTAAATTAAAACAAAATAAAGTAAATCGAATCCAAATACTGTTGTATCAAAGCAGGAAGTATCTTTAACTGTGATGGAACTGGGTTCTTTTTTCAATGTCTACCTTATACAATTTTCGCATTTAAACAGGATAAATGATTTAACGGTAAGCGAAAAAATCTTTTGGATCTCAACCAAAAATAACTAGGGGGCCTCCTAGAGGCTGGAGAGAGGACCTAACATTTAGTCTGCATGACGCAGACGTTAAAAATTTAAATGACTTAAATTTACTACGTCATAGAAAGTCAAACTGTCTTTCTTATAACCTAAACTTATACTTTGAGAATTATATTATTTATTTATTTGCATTATAACTTAAAATTGAACCACACACGTGAGGTTGAGCTTTCAAGCTCATTTGCTGTTAAGTTAGAATGTAAATTAATGTTATAATGTTAATTTTTTTCATTAAACGGATTTGCGAACGCAAAGCAATTACCGTACTTTGTTATTTTACAGCTAGCAGACCGCAAGTGTAGTCGCACGAGTTATCTTCCGTTTTCATATATAATTTATAAACTTAGACGACCGGTATAAACTAGCTTATAACCGCTTTGAGCTTAATATTTTTCTTAACTTTCTTAGTCCAACCGCACGTTATTAATAAAAGGGCCATGCAACAGGAACACAATTAAAATAGCTGCAATACAATAACGAGCTCCAAGAACGAAATTCGCACTAGTTAATATATCCTAGTCTAATCGGATTCATATTCATATCAAGCATTAAAGGACGAAGACCATCAAGACTTATTTAAATTTTTACGATGTTTTACTGTTTCAAAAAAGCTAGACTCGTCCAGCGAATATAAATATATAGAATGCTAACGATTATAGAAAACTAACTTCTATTACTATTCCCAATAGATAACCAATTCAGAAAATGTTGGCAAAAATAAACAGTTCATCCCAAACCACTCAAACACTCAGAAATAGAAAAAAGAGTTTTCTGTATCAATGACGAAAAGTAGAAATTTGGCAGAAATTTGGAAGGCATAATAATTTTTGATAAAGGCCGAGAAAGCCGGGAAAGGCCGAGAAAGGCTGAGAAGCTGCAAATATTAAAGTCAAATTGAACAACAGGTGGAAATAAAATTTTTAGGATTTATTGTAGCATCCAATGGCATAAGGCCGAAATATAAGAAAAATGAGTTGATAATCAAATTATCACCACCAATTAATCTCAAAGACCACCGCCTTATTTTCCCAATAAATATAACAAATATTGAATAAACATCCGTCGTATATTGAATTTTCCAAATATGACGCGCGCATTTCAACTCCCATTCAAAATATATCCAATCATTTTGTAAGACGAAACGCAAGAACGAGTATTCAGTGTCAACAAAAAAATTATTTTACAAAATATTCGAACAACCCGAGCAAAGCGGCTTAATCGTATCTACACACAATAATTCCAATAAACTCTGATCAACCGGTTAATACAATTTTACTTGAGATACTCTCACCAATACATTTAAATCCGTTTATATACTTACGATTTCTTAAGAAAGAGATAAGACATTGAGTCGGTCTACGCCTGATCAATTTCTTATTGGTTTTTTTTAAATGTTGGTGGTTATTTTTATACCGATTTGATTGATTTTTATTGGGAAGGAGTTTATAAACGTAAGACACAGCACATTTATAAGGTTTGGCTTGACGTATATATACCTACATATACTCGCATCTCGCGCACACGAGTACACGGTATAAGAATGCAGCAGCGCGTACACAACAAAATTTTAGTTTTTTGTATTTTACTTTCTTAAGACGAATATTGGAATAATATACGTAATATACATAAGAAATTTAAAAGAAGAAGAACTACTTGATCAATTGCCGGCAGGTAATTTTATTTATTTTATCGTTTGAATATATACACAGATTTGGTGTACAAAATAAATCTGGATATTAATCAAACCAAATACAAAAAAAAAACTCAAATCGAGAATTTTTAAAGTTGATTCAGATTTTGCGGATTAACGAGGTTATAATTATAGCTGGCAAACGATGTTGCAATAATAATATTTTTTTATTGTATGCAATCGAGTTGAATATGTTTAGACGAGCTTTGCAAATCGATGCATTTTATTATGCACGTATTTATTGCAAAATTGTATAGAGCAAAAAAGAAAATATCAATTTATCAGGCAATATTTAATTGCATTAGAATTGATGATTAAATTTGATATATACAAATGATATGTCTGAAAAACTCATGTCAGGGCCATTCTATATAAATTACATTAAATTATCTAAAATTTGCTTAATTGTATATGCTGATGGCAACTTAACACGGCAGCAACCGATTTACATCCTTGCTATAAAACTATTTTAGGTCTGGTTACTAAAAAATAATAAAATTAGTTTATCAATATTGGGTTTAGCAACTTGAATCCTTTTCTCAAAACTATTATTGTTCCAGCACCTACGTACACAAAATAACGAAAATTGTAAATTAAATTTTAATAGTCAGTTATTAAAACGTGATTCTTCGATGATTAATTGTACCACGTGAATATTCATGAACCATTATGTACAGTTAATAATGCCGCAAATGTCTAAAGGGAGACTGAAGCGAGATCGAAAAGCAAGCGAAAATATGAAATACCGAGCTCATCACAGTGCTCACAACGCACAACGTAATCCAACAATTCCTCCAACGGACCACAACAATTCTTCCCATAACTACTTCATAACCCACAAAACTCCTTCGAACGAAGAATATTCCAACCCAAAAATATTCCAAATTCCTAAGGTTCCCAAAAACCCAACCATTTAGACCTCAATTTGGATATGCAAATTATCCACCAGAATACCCACCTAAACCACAACCAAAACCAATACCAATTTCAACCGACCACAACATATCCGAAATCCCATAAAACGACCATTCAACTCATCTCAGCAAAACCATCACCCGAACAATGCGCAAAGAATATATCACTACGAACAGGTCGTAGAGGGCCCAGATCTGCAACAATATCAAGACGAAGTAACAAACTACGACGCACAGTATGAACAATTGCTCGTAGAATATACTAATGCAAAAAATATACCAGACTTAGTTGAAGAAGACAATATAGTAGAACCAACCAAAGACCACGAAACTACAGAACAGTTAGACGACATCAAATTTTTAGATTAAAAGCTCCTCGTTTCCTTACTTAGATCAGCAGAGAGCGGTAAAATAGTAAAAATTTTAATAGACACGGGGTCAAATAAAAATTACATCCAACCTCAATATGTTGGAAATCCCATTCTAAATGAAAAAGCGTTCATAGCGAACTCAGTAGCAGGGAGTGTAAAAATCACGCACCACGATAGACTTGTTCGGTCCAGATAGAAGATTTGGAGGAATAATCGGCAATGACAGCTTAAAGCAATGTCACAATTCACACGAACGATGGTTTTATGACCATCCTTCCCAATATAAGGATCCCACTAAAACAACATACATCTGCCGCTGTTAACAATATTAATCTAAGGGTTCACACAAAAAAATATTAGGCAACATAGTTAGCGACAATCCTAATTTATTCGCTGACCCGAATGAAAAATTAGGACTAATAATGGCGATCTAGTTTACTCCCGACCCTATCCTTACCGTATATCACTTAAAGATGAAGTAGAAAAACAAATCCACCTTAGTAGCTGGTGGAGTAATTAGGCCATCCAAATCATCGTACAACTCCCTAGTTTGGGTCGTCCCCAAAAAGAAGACGCTTCGGGGGAGAACAAATACAGGATGGTTATTGACTACAGAAAACATAATGAGATAACAAAACCAGACAGGTATCCCGAAAATGACATACTAGCAAGTCTAGGTGAAAATAAACTTTTCGCCATAATTTATTTGAAGAGCGGATTTCATCAAATTCCACTGAGGGAAACAGATATTGACAAAATAGCTTCCTCTGTATATTACAGGAACTATGGGTTCACTCGACTTCCATTCGGCCTGAAAAGAAGTCGAATTTCGAGGTTTCGTCATCACCAAAGACGGAAACCAAACATATAAGAAAAAGGTATAGGCTATAGCAGAATTTAATACGCCTAAAACAGTGAAGGAACTCAGATCATTCTAAGGAATGGATGGATTCTATCTCTGTTTCAGCAAGGATTACGCTAAACTTGCCAAACCCTTGACTCTGAAGAGGGGAAGATGGACATGTGTCCAAAACCGCTTCAAGAACTAAGCAGGTGAATTTTATTTACGAGCAAGTTTGTGCCTTAAACGAAATAAAAAATTCTCTATTTTCAAACGAGGTCATACTCTCCTTCCCAAACTTCCAAAACGATTTGTAATTGACCACGGATGCCTCAAACTTCGCAGTAGGTGCAGTTCTTTCACAAAACGGAAGGACAATCATCTTACTGTCTAGGACGTTAGACATAGAAATGTTGGCAATAATCTGGGCCCTTACGATGCTAAAGAATTTCCTATATGCAAGCCGGAAAGTTCAAAAATTTACAAATCACCAACCACTTACATTCGACCTCAGTAATAAAAATAACAACTATAAAATGAAGAGGTGGAAGGCTATACTCAAAGAGTATAATTACGAAATGAAGTTTAAGCCAGAAAGAACGAATGTACAGGGTTTTTCAATAAGAGCACTTCAATTTTTTTTTTGAATAAAACACAAACTGTTCGACTTTTGAACTAACTTTTTTTTTATTAACGAATTTGAACATATACATTTAAGTATGAAACTCGATTTCTTTTGCATGACCACCGCGTGCACGTTTTACGAAGTCCAATCTTTGAACCCAATTTTCGACCACTATTTTGCATAAATCGGCCGAAATTCCAGCAATTTCACAATCTATATTGGCTCTGAGCTCTTGCAACGTCGCCGGCTTATTGGCATAGACCAATGACGTCACATAACCCCAAAGAAAATAATCTAGAGGTGTCAAATCACACGAGCGCGGCGGCCACTGGACGGGCTCATCGAACTTAATCTTCAATAACGCGATTGTATCGTGTGCTGTGTGGCATGTGTCCTCGTCCTGTTGAAACCACATGTCGTCCAAGTCCATTCCATTCAATTGCGGCCAAAAAAAATCGTTTATCATATCGCGGTATCGATTTCCATTAACAGTAACGTGGCGATCGTTATCGTCGATGAAAAAATATGGCCCAATGACGCCGCCGGCATGTAATCCGCACCAAACAGTGACTTTTTCGGGAGGCAACGGTGCCTCATGAATCACGTGTGGGCTGCTTCCTGTCCAGTAAGCGGCGTCGCTTCAAATGGTCAAACGGCTTTAGTTGTTGTGTCAGCTTGATCTTATACGGATGTAGGCCAAGATCTTTACGTAAAATTCGCCATAATGATGTCACAGAAAGGCCCAATTGTTGCGAACGTCGTGTGAGCGACACATTTGCGTCTTCTTGAACTGAAGCCCTCGCGGCTGCGATGTTTTCAACACTTCGAGCACTTCTTACTCTCGAGGGCACCAGAACATTATGTAGCGAAAGCGTAGACTCATATTTTGCCACTATACGGCCGATTGTCGAACGGGCTGGGCTGGCTTGTTAAATGGATCGTAAAATGGCCGTAATGCTCTTAAAGTAGCAGCAACAAAACGATTATTTTGATAAAAAATTTGCACGATTTGCAATCGCTGTTCACGTGTGTAGCGTTCCATGATGAAATGTATACTAATGAAGTTTCCAAATGACAAAAGATTAATAAAAAATATGGCGTCGTTCGCCGTCCCTATCGGAAAAAAGTTGAAGCGCATCTGTTGAAACACCCTTTAGTAGCAGAAACGCTCTCACGAAAAACAATCCCCACTGAAGTAAACGTAATGACTTCAACCCAACACAGCGACGATAGTTCTTAACATGATCTGATCCCAACGATTGAAGCTCCCATTAACGCCTTCAAAAATCAGCTAATAATGAAAACAGGTAATGTAGACTTTTACCACAATAAATGGTCTAAACACAACCGAGAGAATAATGGGTATAATCCAAGAAGTGTACCCAATACACTTTCGAAATTATAAAATACGCTACACCCGTAATATAGTAAGAGACATCACGAACGAAGAAGAACAGGATGAAGTGATATTAACAACTCACAGAAAGCTCATCGTAACGCTGAAGTGAACAGGGAACAAATCATCCAACAGTACATCTTCCCAAGGATGAGTAGAAGGATGAGGAATCAAGTTCCTTGTTAAGCGATGTAAAACATGTAGCGAGAATAAATACGACCGTCACCCGAATAAACAACTCATTAATCCTACTCCTATCCACATGGATATTTAGTCAACTGAAAGTCGACTTGTCCTCACGGCCATAGATAAATTGTCATACCAATCACGTCTAGAGCAATAGAGGATATCAAGGAACCGCTCGGAGATATCCTACTCTCATTCTATGTACCCGAAGTCGTTGTAATCGACGAACCTTCACTTTGATCAAATTCAATAGTATCAATGATGGAAGATTCCTTAAAGATTAAAATATTCAAGATTCCTCCTTACAAGAGCAAAGCAAATGGTCAAATAGAAAGATTTCATTCCACTCTTTCAGAAATAATGAGGTGTCTGAAGGCAGATGGAATCGAACGATCCTTTGTAGAATTATTAGATCAGTGAATGAATACAATCACTCGATTCATTCTACTACAAAGTGGAAACCCGTAGAGTTATTTTTGGACGAAGTTCAAAATTCGTAGCAAGACTCGTACATAAACAAGAACGGCTTATCTCAACAAAAAAAAAGTGAAATCTATGTAAGATAGAACATTAGATTATAGGGTCAAGATTAACAGCTAGATACAAGCACGAACAAATTAGAGAAAATCGTAACACGACCGTAGTAACCGAATCAGGGAGAATAGTGCATAAGAGTAACATAAACCATGACGTTGTTTTAATTACAGATACGCGATGCGCGGTATTCTCGCAGCATCAAAGCTTCATAGATAGAATGCACGCGATACTGAACAACGAAATTTACGACAGCACATCTATTATATACCCCCCCTCCTCCCTCACCCATCAACAACATCACAAAAATGGCGAATAAGATCACAAACACCATACTTAGGGAAAATGAACTAACGGATCAATTGGTACTAAGTATCCAATATAAATTACGGTTGATGAAAGAGGAAATAATTGCGATATTCATTGGGCCAACGAAGGAATGATAAACTCTCTTGTCTTATCCGATTCCGAAATCAAATTAGCCATACAAACAATCGAAAAAGAAAATTTGCCTTACGCAACACCGGAAGAAGCTTCGGATTTCGCACAAATCACAATTATCAGTAACAAATTATGCCTCCTTTACATTGTCTATATTCCCGAAACTGTTAAGAAAAATCAGAAAGCAATTGAAATTCCATACGAACACATTTTAAAAAATCATAACAAAATCTATGGTATTACTGGTAAATGTAAAACTATCAATTCACTATCAACATGCAGTCAAAAAAATGTAGTAGATATAAGTAACACCTCATGCTTGCCAAACATGCTCTATAGTCGATAGTCTAGATGTAACTAAACGAACATCCAACATCTACCAAACGTCGAGGAGGTATCGGAAGGTTTCACTTTGCTTTAGCTGTATGGACCCTATTTAATAAAATTCTCCAATGCAAGCATAACAGTTAGTAACCTAAAATTCATTGCCAATGAAAAATCAACAGTACAAGCAATTCCAGCAATCCTTCAACCTACACCTGAAGAGGAACAACAAAAGGAAATACTATCTGTACAGCTGATAGAAGACTGCAGCAGGAAACATTCCATCAACAATCGATGGGCATTGGATTGTTTTCAATAATCATCATTATCACAATATTCGTTTTAGCCGTTATACTAAACAATAGGAAAACACTACGAATAACCAATTCCATCAATCATGAACGAGTAGAAGAAAGTTGGTTACTCCACCCAAGACGAAAAGTCCAGTTCCCTCCCCCCCCCCCCCCGCCCCCTAGAAAATTTTTTACGATACATCATTTTTCTAAAACATCAAATGGAACATTCGATTTTAACGAGGGGAAGAGTTAACACATCACGTTGGAACGTTATCGCGTGTCAGCACATTCCAGTTGAACCATTTAGCTTACAGTTGAACTGTTTAAGAATAGTTAGTTGTAATCCATATTTAGAAACGGTAAGTTAGAATTAAGTAATTTGTAATTAATAAAATAAAGTGTTAACAAAATAAAATTGTCAAAGTGTATTAATAATATTTAAATAAATAAATAAATCAATAAATAAAAATTAATAAAAAGGGAAAGAAAATAACGAGCCAAAAATTGATTTTTTTTGTGTTAATCCAAAGTGAAAAAGTTAACTTGTATGTGCAGCTGGCCCAAATTTCAACCCAAAAAAATGCGATGGCAACAATAAAATGATGATTTCTATAGTATCAACCCAAAAAAATTGTATTTCACGACATTTTAATGGAACTCAGCCCAAAAAGTCAGCGCAAAATTTACTATTACAAATTAATTTCAAATTCAAATTAAAGACAAACTAACTGTGAATAATCAAAAATTAACAACTAACAAAATTTTTTAAATTAATTTAAAAATAAATATTCAATTTTGTACCTTCAAAGTTCAGGCATAAACTAACGATGCCATTATGTTTTCCCATTAGTTCTGGTTCTAATCCATACTACTGCGTCCGGGCCGTCCGGTTCTAATAAGGCTCTCGTGGCCATATATGGCTCAATTAAGCCAATTAAATATTCGCCAATTTTTACTCTGTAACTTTTAAGTGTTGGTATTGGCCCGCGATGTCATTACATTTTGCGATTAGTTCTGGCCTATTCCGTATCACTGCGTCGGGGCGTGCAATTCTAACAAAACGTTGCGAGCTAATGCCAAAACAAAATGGTTGTACAAAGTAAAAATTGACGGGAATTTATTTAGCTTAATTGGGCCATATATGGCCACGAGAGCCTTGTTAGACTATTGGAGACTTTGATCTACATCATGTAATAACTAGCATGTGGATATTCAAAAACATAAAATTTGTAACACACCCATCGCAAAACATGTTCAAGCCCCGTTGGAAGAGAGTACGGTCTAATTCGCATGAAATGTTAGCAGATATTTCCATGTCGCCTGCTAATAAAATGGAATCAGCGAAATAATCAAAATAACGGTGGGCCCAAGTGGCTACCTTGAGGCACACCAAACGAAAGAACGAAATACTCTGAGTAAGCCAATAGCCAACCTAAAGGAAGAATGTCGCATTTAAGATCGCTGAGCTATTTCAACAATAACCGGGGATTGAGTTTATCGAAATCTTTAGCGAAATCGGTATAAACCCCATCGACCTGAATTTTTGGAGCAATCGAATTGATTAACTTACTTTTAAAAACTGCCAAATTAGTGCACCACATTGCTTCGAATAGAAGAAACTTACGTTGTTGACCATTGACTCGAAGGGTTTTGGAAGGCAGGACCGAATAACAATATAGTCACATCACTGCAGGATTCATTTTTGTAGATTGGAATTACATTTGATATTTTCCAAACATCAGACAAAACGCCTTGTCTGAGACTTGGCATAAAGGGGCGGCAAAACCAACTGCGCAAAGCTTCAACAGAGACGCTGGTATATTCATCAAAGCCTGCAACACATTAAGCTCAGAAATAACAATTTTTTGTTTATTAGAGGTAGGTGCCAGTGGAGTTTGTGAGATATCCTTAACAAAAACGTTACTGAAGTAATTGGCAAAGAAATTGCAGGTAACTGCCCAATAACTGTCCAATTAACTTCAGCTAGGAAATTATGTATAGAACCGTGGTTGGCATTCGCATAATCAAATACAGAGCAATTCGTAATGAACTTCATGTTATTTGAAAATCCGCAATCCGAAGCCAGGATTGAAATTGGAGTGTGATAAATACTCGAAGATCCAGCAAGGATAGATCGCAGGGCTCAAGTTTGTAAGATCGATTTTTGTTGGTGTAAAAAATTAAGTCCAGATAAGTTCCGCAACCGTTTGGTATATTGTTAATCTGAGAGACGCCTATTTTTGTTAGGATTAGCTGGAATGAAAACATTGTCGTCCATCATCACTAACTCTGTAAAGTTGAAATTGCGAAAAATATTCATGTCGATGTTCTCTTTCTTAAATGGTAATAAATTACAAAAACACTGTCAAAAAATCGTGACAAACAGCCACGGTCGGATTAAGTGGAAAGTAAACTGGTTCGGAATATAAAAGTTCACAGCAATAAGACTTACGCATTGCAATAAGAACGCGGCCACTTTTACGATTTGTACTAAAGCTGTACCGATCACGACGAAAAACGCAAAAGTTTGGAGGGAAAAACTCCGCATTAATAAAATCGGCCGTAAGCCATGTTTCCGTTATAATTATTATATCGTAATTGGATTCTAAAATTCCAAGGTAAATTTTTTTAGATTTTTTAGACCGCATGCCACTGCAGTTAAAACAAAAAATTGACTTGTTATTGATGAAATTGTTGATACCATCGGTTGGTAACCATCGGCATTCCAATTTATTTGCTCAAAATATTGTTGTAAGTTATGGTTTCCGGGTTTGGTAATTTTGGAACCTGATATTCACATTGGAAAACCAATATTATTTCTGTTGCTTTGTGGTGAATATCATTAATTACGAAAGGTGTTGGTGATTCTTCTGTTTTTATTAAAACTGGTTCATTAGTAAAAATAAGGACCAAAGTTCGGTCTGGTCCTTTTTAATTCGCAGATTTGGCTCAAGTTTGAGCCAAATATGGTGTCGACGAATATGTACTCATTATCCGAATTCACGTTTACAGGCATAATATCCTTGGTTCCTTTATCATAGGTCCAATTAATATTTAAGAGATTGAAATCCCCGTTTATTAAAATTATGCTGGAATCGGCCGTATTGGTAATTTCCATAATTGTGTCGCATCACTTGGTATACGATGATGTAGGCAAATCGGGTGGAATACACGTCCCGTAAATTCCTAATGACAATTTTAACACATAATTGCTCAATCGGTGGATTCGTTAAATCTACCAATTCATTAGAAAGTGATGTATCGACGGCTATGAGTACTCCGCCCCCGCATTTTTTTTGCTTGTTTGGGGTGAGTGATCACGTCTATAAACCACATATTGACTAGGGAAGAATTCCGAACTCAAAATTTTATCGTTGAACGATGTTTCACAGATAATATAAACCGGAAAGAATATTTTTAAAATATTTTAGTTACATTATTAAAGTATGTCTGTTTAATAGTTTTTTGTGGATGTGACAAGGTGAGGTGCCATGATTACATTCCGAATTTGTGGCACTATTTTTCCTACCAAATGCCTTTAATGTCGTTTTGGTCGTTTATCCAACGGGAAGGTAACGCTCTTTCATACTGAGTTGACATATTGAATGGAATATTTAAAACCCATTTGATGTTGTTAGATGGATAGTTTGTAATATAATCCCACACCGACCTAAGTCTGTTAACATGGTGGATAGCATCCAAAGTAATTGTGAAAAGCACATCTTTCCATTGTTGCAAGTAACCTGTTAAAGTTTCTAGAGCGTAGATTAGATCGCTGCAATCAGTTTTAGATTGATGAGTAACCACAATAACGTATTTACCCCCGATTTTATAAAATTTTGTAACTGCATTGACGAATTTTATGTAGAAGTTTTACAATTATCCCATTTTTCCTCTACGGCAACATAAATTAAAATAGATGAAGTTATCAAGTGTTTATCATTTATCCAGGTTAAAAGCTGAGGTTCAGCAAGTCGGAATTTTTGAGATGGAATATTATTATCAAACTCATATCCGTTAATTCTTCATTGTGGTTGTTATATACGCCTCCCTCTAACATAAGTTTAGATTTAAATGATAAGGCGATTGATCGATTGATTGGACGTGAAACAGCGGGTGTGACACTATTTTTAAAAGAATTTAAATTTGCTACTGGATTAAGTGGTGCGTATGAGCTGACCAAAAAAATGCACTTCTTTTACCCCAATCAAATTCTTTGACAAATAGTCCCGCTAGCCACAGAGTAGGTGATTAGTGATGGTGCTTTGAAAAGCTTCACCTGAGATATTGATTTTATATGATACGTATCATATTTCATTCCAAAGCTTGCTTTTGGCACTATGTGTTGGGCAAACAGATCATCAGTATTCGCGATCTTTGTCACTAGTTTGCAGAACTGTTCATCCGGTACTGAATTATGTATCCGGCTAACGAAAAGCACCTTTACGGGTTGCGCCACTCGAATCGAGTACTCGCTCATTAATTCCACGTCATTGGCAGTTGTATTAATATTAGAGACAGGTACGGTTGATTGTGATGCTCCGGGTATAGGTTATCATTTCTTGTTGGCTTTTGATGATCTATAATTTGTCGGTTATGGATCGCTGATGGCGATGTTAGTGATGTTATTGTATGGTTTTTGTTCATTAGATTTGGTGTTTCGGTCTGAGTGGGGGCTTAGGACATGGATCTTGTGACCCGACTCTCTTCTAATTGAACAGAAGATTGGGACAAGGCGCATACACCATTGTTGTTATTGTCTCTTCTAATTGATTCATTCTTTTGAGAACATTATCGATTAAGGTCTTCTCTGATTTTTTTATTTTTAAGTGACTTGTCGATGTTGGATAGGATGTTATTTAATCCATTTTCACATTTGCTACAGAACCACTGCAAACTAGGCACATCGTTCATCACTAATTTTATACCTTTCCGTATGAAAGGGTAGTTGCAGAGCTAGGTGTCGTAGGTGTCATCAGGTGTTGATGATCTTGATAATTTGGAACTTCGTCTAAATGGGTTAAACAATGATTGGCTCACAATCATTTGAGGGACATAAATCGAGTTTTATAATTATTTGTGATCCTTTACAAAATTACTCTGAAAATTTCAAAACAATTTGTAGGACTGCCCAGTACAAATCGATATTGCTTATAACTAAGTCTTAAGAAAATTCTAAAACTTTGTGAATGACTTCTTAATATCGTCCCCAGTGTTTTACGTGCTAACTTTTTGGGCCAGCTTCACAGATATCCTTATAGATATTTTAATAGATCGTCTTATAGAGGTATAAAACAAACACTGGCATGTAATTGAATTTTCGTGTAAGTAAAATATCGTTTTAATATTTAAAGCATGTCTTGCCACTTAACCGATGTGCTCATATCATAAATGGTAATTGGACTTTTGAATGTGAGGATACGTACCCATTTCGTAAAATATACTCCACAAAAATAACGCTTGAAAAAGATACAGATAATTACACAAATATTCATCATTATCTGCTACTTTACTTGTATATCATCCAGAAAACATCAATGATCCTGACATCGTCATTAAATTTACATCTTCAGTTTTTTATGTATTTTGAATCAATCCATTGAATTCATAATGAATAAATTCATCAGAACAGAGAGGAATGTTCATTTTATGACGATTTCAAAACGCCCATATAGACAAAACCGAAATGACGTTCATTAAAATAATTTAACATTTGATCCTTTTGAAAAAAAAAAAATAAAAATAAAAATCTGTACAGAACAGGCGAACCAAAAAATAAAATTGTTAGATTTTCTATTCCAATCACTTCAATCACCCATCCATCCATCCGCATCCACAGTCTCGTACACTGAGTATCATCATTATAATTAAACAAGAAAAATATAATTTTCCCACTTTGCAGGAAGTTTTTTACGGAATTCGTCGTACTTTGTGTGCTGTAGAAACAAAAAAATATATCCTTTTTCTACTTTAACCTCCTGAAGATGATTTTATTCTCGAATTGAATACAATAATTATTTTAATAATCATCTTGATGATATATTTTCGATATACCCACACACACATACACACACAATATTATATATTTTCAAGTGGTTTCTGTAAATTTGAAAATTGAGCAGGAAAATATTATTAGACGGAAAATCTATTGTACAACAGAAAAGGCAAAGTACAGCACACAAAAAGGTTAAAAAGGATGCTTATTGATGCGTTGATTTTTATTATGATTGTGTATATATTTTCAAAATGATACACTTGAATGTGTTTTTTATATGTACAGGATCAATGAGGGGGACCTAAAAGGAATCTGGTAAAAATGTATATTGATTATATGAAAGTTGAATAGGAAAGATTTAGTCGAACATCTGGGGATCAATCAAAAATATATAATCGAAATGTTTAAATCATAATATGTCACCAGACCACTTGAAATCAAGACAAAACACATAAAAGAATCCTAATCCTTAAATATATTTTGTAGAGCAAGACTACGAAACAGAATAGAAAATTTACTTTCTCCCACGATCTTTTTGGTATTATGCAATTTATTCGTATAAGGATCACAACGAGGATCTTAGTCGTTCTAATCCGATCACATTTTTATTTTTTATATTTCAAGGATCCAATAAAATCTCAAGTATACCTTATTGATTTTGAAGTATGTGTTGCGATTGATAGTGCTAAATATCGACTGGTCTTCATATCAATAGATTTTTGCTACAAAGAATGGTTGATATACTTCTAAAATCAACACTATTTTGCACACCTGAGTATACAAATCTCTCAGATTGCAACTACTTAAGAAAGCAGTTTAAAACGGTTTGCGCGAAAAGAAAATTTAAATTGGATCTACTTACGCAAAAGGCTCGTAAATCCTGTGTAATGTGAAACCACTGTGAGGTTGCAAAATATTTGTACCATTCCAAGGTTGCTCTTCCACTCACCATAAAAATAAAGAGGAGCATTAGAAATCTCCGTACCCCATCTAAATTGGTATGTGCTATTACAATAAAAAAAATAATCTGTAAATTATGCGCATCCCCATGTCATATTACAGGGTGGCTGACACGAAGTGTTACCAAAACAAAACGCCACAGAATTTTTATTTTTTGATGAATTTTATTGAATCAAAGTAAAAACTGTTCACAAATGTTTTCGAATTGCATTAGCAGGTTTCCGACAAAGCTATGCATGCAGCACGAAAGTGGCTCTGCGGTATTTTGGCCCATTCCCGGCGAATGGCTTGCTTGAGATGATCGACACTTTGGTATTTTTTTGTCCCAACCTTGCTCATCAAAATAACCCAAACCGATAAATCTAGCGGATTTGCATCCGGTGAATTAGGTGGCCATTGGGCAGTGGAAATGAACCGCGGAACGTTGTTTCTCAGCCTATCTTGAGTGACGCGCGCTTTATGACTTTCGGCGCTTTCGGCCGTTACGGCGGCCCAAACCATCACCATCGGCGGCGCTTGGTTTCGAGTGGCAATTCGTTAGTCCAAATTTTCAGTTGAGCGGCCGGGCAAGTAAATCCGGTCGTTTTGCTTGTTCACATATTGCTCAATAACGAACGGTGACTCATCGGAGAAAACCAAATTCGGCAAATCGCCACTTTCATGCAAGCATAACAACTCCTTTGCTCTTTCCACTCTAACTTTTTTTTTGAGCCAATTTGGCCTTCACCTTCCAAATGATATCAGGCGATGTTGCACTCCGTTTCGGTCCACCATCATGGCGTTTTACAATGCTGCCAGTATCATTATAACGATTTATGGTAAGATACACAAACATTTTATTCACATGCAGATGTTTTAACTGGCTAACAATCTGCGGCTGTGGTTTTCCAGCCAAATATAGAGAAATCACACTATTACGCGTGAATTCCATTGCGGATAACTTTTTTTTCTGAATATTTCCCACTAAAATGCTTTTGTACGCTTGTAAACAATGCAATGATCTGTCATTAGTGTAAATTTGAGCGCTTTTTCATCACAGGTTTGACAGCAATGACAGTCTGAAGTTAGTAATACTTCGTGTCAGTCACCCGGTATGTTAACAGCTTGAATTTCTTATCCACTGATTATCGAATTACGATATACGAATTACGTAAGTTTCTTTACTAACAATTGTGACAAGATATCAAATAATATTGAGCGTCTACATGTGTAAACTTATTTGTTCACATTATTAAGTAGACAACTATGTAAACAATGTAAATTATGTCAATAATATATAATTAGATTTCTCAATAGAAGTTTGCCTTTGTTTTAAAATATTTTTATGGATTCCACTCTACACAGGTGTACCAATCGAGTGATTAAGTTGTACACCACCAATTGTTATCATCCTAACGATGCAGTAATCATGAAGAACACTGTAATTATCGACGGTGATAATCATCAAGACAGAGGAGTTGATAACGTGGAATTTTCGCGAGTACAACTAAACGTACAGAAAATCTCGAACAATTTGGTATGCAACCCACAGTTGTATAGATTAACACTGAAAGGAGAACAAATTGAGCAGTAAACAGTAATACAAAGTGATCAACAGTGGACTAGTCAATTTGTTGAAGAAGTTAGCATTTGGTAAATAAAATTTGTAACTTTAAACACTGAGTGATTTATTTGCTCAATTCATTACGAATCCGTATCGAACGCCTACAATTCGTAATATTTGGTGTCAGAAGTTAGATTTTGCAAATATCAGCAATGGTTTTAACCATAAACACCTATACTTCTTAATTATGGGGCCAATAATCGGAGTCTCCGGTATTCAATCTAATGCAATAAAACCGAGCCCCAATCGAGGTTGCAGTGCGCAATCATCATCACGAATGACAAGACCTTCACCGATAACAGATGCACATAAATCTAACGCTCAATATGAACTCTCCATCAATTAAAAATGTATGTTAATGAGAGACAACCACAGGATTTCAGTTTTCCATTTGAAATACAAAAAATAGGATCTAATCCCGTAGGGAATACTTTCCAATCCGTCTCTGAACATGAGATAGGCACAAGCTGCCTCTTGTGGTTGCTGCAATGTTACATTATATTTTGGAGGAATTTCAAGAGTTGACTATTTCATCTCAAATAGATTTTGCTCCGGTATTATATTCATGTCATGAGTTCATAAGGACTTCGATCTCCACAACCATTGTAGTGAATTCCTCGTAAGGAAACGTGGTTTATGCAACCGCACCCTTAGTAACCAAATTTCGTTGACATCGTCGCCGGCATGCGAGGTCACAACTACGTTGAAATGCTGATTTGCTGTTGTTATAAATTGTTTTGAAAGATACATCCAAATTTGATTCTTGTTTTGTTTAGTATGATGAAATAGACTCTTCAAGTGATTCTTGGCACCCATAAAAAAAGTGCTACCGTTGTCACTGTAAATATCCGTACAAATGCCTCAACGTGATGAAAATCAACTCAACGCAGCAAGAAACGATTCAGTGATGAGATATCCTAGACTCATATGATTTTTTGCCCGCACGTCCTCTTCTCATATACATTTTGAATGGTTCTGCGTAATCAATTCCTACGTTTAGGAATGTTATAGTTAAATTGACTCGATTGTACGACAGTTCATCGACAGTGATTTATGCTTCGAGCAGGTGGCCAAATTGTGAATAACCTTATTCACAAGCTACCGTGTCCCTGTCACTTAATACCTCATTTCTATTATTTTTGACAACAACGCTGGGCCAGCACAACAATTTTTAATGTTGAGTTCCTCTCGAGTGCCTCATTAAAGGCTGTTTATTGGTATAGATTCGGTCACCAGCTCTTAGTATTTGTTGTAGACCTATAATTGGATCCAACGATTTTATTTTACTGTTTCGTGCAACTAAACGATGTCTGTACAAAAGTGCAACTTTGATGTCATATCACAAACTTGACTACAGTCTTCAGCGAAATATTTTGACCAAATACATTGTACTTCGTTTAAAAAATGATCTTGTCTTTTGAACTGTCCAATGATCTTCTATTTTGATTAACCATTCAGACCCACTTCACCAAAGATTAAATCATAAAAGTAGTTTTGGCGCTAATCTACGAGCGGCCCAATCTGCTGGATTACGTCACAAAGGGATATGACAACAACATAATCACCCAATCGTAAATAACATTTCTAATGTTCGATTTGCCTCATATGTTTTTAATGTTCTAGGGTGCTGTACCACCCTAGAATCAGTAGTAGAATAAGTCCATGCAAGAATTTGTTTAACCTTCTGCTCTTACACGTCAAATGCTAATGTCTCTTTGACCAGAACCACTAGTTTTGTTGACAGAAATGCAGTTCACATTACAGACGTCAGTATTATTCATTGCTATAGTAGAGTCACTTCGGTTTGGCTGTTATTAAGCTAATACAAATAATCCCATTGTCAACTATAACATTGCTAATAATGATAGCCACCAAGGCTTCCTGTGAGGCGCAGCAGAATGTTTTTTATTGTCTTAAGCAAACGAAGGATTTGATGTTTTCGGTTTCTTTTAGTTAACTACTTACCTTGAAGATTTAAGGTGGTAGCTCCTGGTCCCAAATTATATTTCCAAACATAAACTATGAAATAAAATTTTGGCGGTGATTGTAACCGGAGATGATCATCCAAGTAGGTCAAATAACAAATTTCCTCTTTGGCGCCTGAATGACTCATCTTCTTAGTTGACAGAAAATGCTTCGTTTGATGGCCATTTCAGAACTAATATTTTAACAGTATTATCGGTTTCCAAAGACTTTGGAGTAAATTGTTAGTCTGTAATCGGCACTCCAAACAGAAATCTATGGTTATTGGAAATCCATTTTCTTGAGTGCAAGAATGCATCGCCCAACATTTTGGTTAGTTTTTTTCACAAATTCGTCGTTCCTGGTACAGTACTATAGCCAGGATTAAATAGTTGACGTACACGTTAGTAATGAATGCATCCTGGTTTTTTGCAAATAGTTGTCGTCAGCGAATTTTTCCATCACTCTCTGGCCAGAAATAGAGCAGATGCCTATATACGTTAATGTTTTAAGCAGATTTCATTTGACTCTTTGCATGGGATTATCTGCCAGACAATTATTTGTTACTTAAAGTCCTTTGCATCCACTAGTATCTGGTGATACATTTTCTCTACATACACCTTCATAAAGATCCCGTGTTGTCGAAAGATACCAAAATGTTATAAAATGGCTGTTGTACGCTTACGGTCCAACCATCAGAGCATCATTGAGGGAATTTCCCGCACTAGAAAACACGTTGAGGCCTTTGTTTCTTTCCTACTGACTTCTTCCATGAGATTCAGGTCCTTATGTTTGCTTTTGTGTTCATTTTTTAGCATTACTGAGCTACAATGGTAATTTGGAGTAGTAATATGTTTCAGCTTAATTTGTGGCATTCTTAAAGATCTGTTGCTTATCCTTTTAATCTGAATTGAGAAAATGTTTGGCCCTGCACGCTAATGGTGTCGGTAACCTTCCATATGGCATCGAAAATCATTCAACATCGCGATGTTGCTTTGCAAAATTATTATTCTTAATTGTTTTGTAGAAAGATCTTGGATCAGGCAACTAAAGTCCTCAAATTCACCTTTCTGGTGCTGGTGCCAAATTTTTGGTTTGTCATAAAATATTTTCCTATCGCAAGTCACGAAGAATACTAAAACTTTACCCGATATATCTTTCGAGTCTCAAGGCTACCGTTGTGGTGGAAGTAGACATATTTTTTTTGTGGCAACCGACTCATTTCAGTATATTCGTCTAACATAACATTTTAAAGTTATTTCACTTAATCACAATATTGTCACTAGTAGTTTACATCAAAAATTCATGGTTTTGGCAATAATGAGAAATTATTTGTAGTAATAGTTAAACGTGTCGCTAAAAATATTTGGAAAAAGTGGGATAAAAACTTACTGCCCTTCTGTCTACCACACCAGTCTTTGGACCAAGTGGTTACAGGAAAAATTAAAATAATTCTGATTTTTAAGAAATTTGTTTATGTAGAAAAACTCTGCTTCTTAATACCAACCACCAAAAAAATTGTTTATACGTCACTCAATGAACAATTCTCATCAATTTTAGAAAGTTCCAGCCTTCAGACGATTTGTGTTAAAATATTTTATACAATCCAACCTCTAGTTTACAAGTTACAGGTTTTTCACATGATTAAACACTCGTTTTGATGAGGCACACTACCATTCATATGTGGTTGCTTTTGATGTAACAGAGCTTCTATAATGTTTGCTCCTTCGAAAGCAACCGTCAAACATTGGTTTAGTGAGCTTAAACATGGCCATACAAACGCTGAATTGGACGATTAATTTTTTTTTTAATAAACCGACTCGACTCTTAAAAGGTTTGGTCAATTGTGAAATGTAAGTTCATTTTGAATGGTCTGGCTTTCAAATAGGATCAAAATATGGCCCAGTTATCTTTAACCAACGGTTGAAATTTCTTTAAATAATCCGACACCATTGGACCACCATCCCGAACACTGGAAATGATATGTCATCTAATTCTGCCATAAAAAATGTTATGTCTTTTCGCAAATTTACCAAGGGCTATTCCTTACTGTTTTTTGAGCAAAAAAAAATTCCAAAATTTATCACGCTCAATTCTTAAAAGGTTTAGGAAATTGTGTAATTTGGATCAAACATCGAAATACCGCACATCCCATAAATAATTTGTTCATTCGTACTTAGTCAGTTTGATGTTCTGAACACTGGAAGTGATATGTCATCTGATTCTGCCATACAAAGTTTCAGGTTTGTTCGTAAAATTATTACGGTTTTTTGTGCAAACAATTTTTATCAAGCCTAATTTATGGTTTGGTCAATTGTGTAAGGTTAGTTCATTTTAAATTAAAAGGTTTTTAATTTTGATAGATGGAACGGATTGGAACACGAGGTCCAGTTTTCATGGAACCACCGAATGAAATTTTTATAAATGATCTGAAACATCGAAATACCGCACATGCCACAAAACATGGTAAACGACCACCCGAATTCCGCAATTATTCCAAAAAAGGTAAAAAGGTGCATAAAGTAGATGAAAGTTGCGACATTTGTCCATGTGAAAGCTGTGTTCAAAGTTGTTTCACTCGCTCACATTGAACCAAAATCCGTAACACGGCGCTGATTCAGAGAGCTGTTTGGAGTTAGTTAATCTTAATAAACAGGATTTTTTGGGTCAGTATATGACATTGTTCGCTATTAGGATCAAACTAGCAATCAGCTGAGTGAACAGCAGCCGTTGATAGCAGTCCGAATCAACCAGGAACACAAATGTTGGCCGATAAGGTTTCAGCCTTCATATTTTAGGATGCGCAAGCTTTTTCATCCATCGACTATCTTAAGAACGGAACGACAACGTCGATATGTTAGAGAAGCGTTTTGTTGAACAAGTCACTATTGAAGAAAATATGCCCCTTTTCAAGTTGATGATTAAAGTAGAATTAAAAAAAAAAATTATTTTTAGATTTTATTTTCTATTTGTCAACGGAGCTTCACTGAGCTTCACTGAAAATTTGAGCTATCTAACTATAGCCGTAAAGTAGTTTAGCAAAAATGTTGTGTACATCGAAGCTTTCTCTGATACTACTACCGTCGAAAAAAATCTTCCATTTAGAAATCCATACACTTCCTTACATATTATTTCCCGCATAAACTGACTAGCATGTTTTACAAAACCATGTGAAGAAATAAAAATAAATAACCAGGTAAAAAGGTTCTTGTTTCGGTGCTATTTTATGTACACATTAAATTGAAACATTATTTATGGTAACTCCATGGTTTCCCAAACACTTTAAATTACTCACTGCAAAACAACTAACTGTAATACATAAAGCAAATGTTGCTTGGAGTAGTACGACAATGATAGGAAACAACATCATCCCAATGCCTTTGTCCCGGTCTGTCATTATATCTCATCAAGCAACAGAATGTCTCTTATTGCAGCTCTAGAACCTGGGTAGGACTCAATGAAACAACCAGCCTTTAATACGAACACAACCAATTATGTAACAAAATAAATAAAATATTCATCTCAAAACCATGTAGCCCTAATCCGAAAGATTTCTAGTGTTGGTGGAATATTTCTAGTTTTATCGAGCGTGATTAAAAGTTAAATAAACATCATTGCAATACTGAAATTGCTGAAATTCATTTAAGGGAACATGTCAAGAAATAAGCCTCTTTAAACTCGGCCAAAATTTAACTACTAGTGCACACGTCTCAAAATCATGGAGCCTTAATTCTATCAATTTTTAGTTTTGACCAACGAAGTTTTAGGACGCACATTTAAGAAAATTACTAAAAGTCCTAGCCCATACTTTATTTTCAGGAACTTGCAAAAGAACGATCAATTTCTAGTTTGGCATAAAATTAATTTATTATCAAGTTTCAAAATCATGTAGCTCTAATCCGCGCCATTTTAAGCATTGGCGAAATAATTTTGCGTTTATCGAGTGCACCAAAATATTAAATAAAAATGAATGAAATTTCTAGCGAGTACATTGTCGCGAACTTGCTATGAAACGATTAGCTATTTAGCTTACCATCAAATTTGTTATTTGTAAATGTATGCATCTCAGAATCTACTAGTTTTATTGTGCGTGTGTGAATTTGCATGGTCGTGCAGACAACATGTCTGTAGCATCTCTACAGCCCAGACGGATTTTCAGATCAGGATAAAACTTCATAATTATGTTGTTCTAATCAATTGGGAGATACTAATGATTCTTGGCGGAAATCGGTCAAACGGGAGTGGCAGCGTTCATCGGAGCTTTTGCGTTCATCTAAATTAATTTTGCAACAATGTAGGCCCAGACCAGTTGATTGATTGATCGGGATCGGGATTCATACTAAAGCTTTTTCCGTAAAGTGATTTTTGGCCGGCATCGGTACATCAGAAGTGTCTGCTTTCATATAAGCTTTTATTGTTTTTTGCAAATATTTTGAAAAGCCAAATTTTTTCTGTTCTGTTACTACAAAAAATAATTAATGATAATTTAAAAGTCAATTAAATGTCAATTTTGGCTTTTTGATTAAAGCTTACTCCGATATTTATCCCACAACCAAATGAGAAAGCAAATTAAAATGTAGTGTGTATAAACGAAAGATACCAATGTCAAAAAAGGAAAAACGACGAACCTGATATTACACACCAAATGGTAAAATAATTTATACAAAATTGCATAAGCGAGCAGTATTGCAGCAGCGTTCTATGAATGTTTGAGTAATGCTCAATTTCGGGTACTGAGCGCCACTAAAAATTTGAGCTCTACAAGCCGAAAGTAAGTGGAAATTTATGATGTTGCCAAATTTCAGGTAACTTTTGGTGTTATTATTTTTCAGGCCGGAATTTTTATCCTCTTTTAAGGTTTTAGCGAAAACAATTTTACACAGAAATTCGAAAACACAAGCTATTTAATGTCATTAAAGCGTCTTTGTTCCTTGAAAAGGGAGGGAGTAAAACTTTTGTCCGAAATACTCCAATCCATAACTTTAAAAGATTGCATTCAAAAGCTCTTATTTTATAAACAAAGAAAATAGATTTTTGGAAAACAAATGTGAATTTATTAAAACCTGATATTAAATCAGTTATTGGCAAAGAGTTTGTATACTTGGCGTTTTATCGATAAAAAAGCATTGTACCGTTTTAATTTGTGCAACACAAACAGGTGAGAAAATAATTGGATTTTCCATTTGAAAAGATAATCGTGTTTAGTATACAGCATCCCATATCTGCTATGATGTGATTCAATGCACAACGGCGGGAACAAAATATTCAATTGATTGACAAAATTTATTTGTATGTAGTTCGGTCTAAACGAAATCTTACTTTTAAGTAAAAAAAATGATTAAATTCTTGTTGTTAGGCGATGTTGGTAGGTATTAAGCACTGATATGATTAAAGTTTTGTAATTTTGATTCGATTCGTTTATATAGCAGCACAGACACAGCAGCACCCCACTGGGAATATATAACCAAAAGAAATAAAACGTCAATATGATTGAAAACAAATTAAAAAATTTATAATTTAACATTTTTTTTATTTTTATAAATTTGATTTCATGTCAGACTAAATAAAGATTTCTTACGAATTGAAGAATTTTTGTGCTGTTAGTTGGTATTCGGTGTACATAAGATAAAACGAAACCCCATACGATATTATGAACATAACATTTTTGATTTCGATTACACAAAGTGTCAAGTCTTACATATAGTCGTGTAGATATTTGTATACCAGAACTGAAACAGGTAAAGTATTTTGTAGTATTATTGATTTGGGATTGACAGTTGGTTAATAATATATGAGATATATGTATAAAGGATTTGTCTCGTATGCAGCCTAGACCACAATGGGTTAATAATAATAATAATACGCGTGATTTAATATTTGTGTCTTTGTTGAAAAAACATAATAATTCTAATTAGAATATTTCGAACCTTTTTTCTTATAATATTATGAGTAGTATTTGGTTTCTCCAAGAATTGATAGATTTTGGATTGCATGAAACTATTTTCGATCGGATCTAAATTATATCTATGGACGAAATTTTTTTTTCATATATAATTTGAAATAAACACGATATTGATTGAACTCTTATGATACTCTATATACTATTTTATTCGATCTTGAAATAATTTTGAGAACGGTTAGATAATATGACTATAAACGGCCTTCCACTGTTGTTGAGTCATTCGATAATCGTCCTAATTATTCTAAAATTATCAAATATGTTTTAGGAATATCGTCAATTTGTGGTCAATAATGTCTTTAACAGTGAAGTTACTAGAATATATTGAAAACAAATTGGCCAGTAATGGCCGGTAACTATTATCAGGGGGATGGAGGTGGGATAATAATAAGAACTCAAAGCATTGTAAACTTGGCTGCTAATGATTATCGGTTTCAAGGTGATTTTCTATTAAGTAGGGGCATATTCGATATCATTGCGCTTTGTTTGTCTTAAACTATTTATATGAAAGACATTAAAGGAATGCAATTTGATTTATGCATTATATTCTGGTGGTTTATTCTAAATAGTTGCCCTCAATTTCTCTTTATACTTGCAAATCAACTTTGGGCGGAAAAACGTTAAATGTAGTTAAAGTAAAGAATTATCTTAATATGATTAATTATTGAGTTCTGCTATTTCTTAATTGGTTATGCCTAGTACGCGCAGCGTACGAGATGAGATACGAAATGAAACTTTCGCTATGGCACGTGCAGTTTAGCTAGTAGCAATTGCTACTTTTTCGTATTCGAATATAGATGTCTCTATTTAACTCTGCATATTTGTATTGTATTGTGCGGATTGTATGAATTTCCAACGTTGTACTCCCGAACGCGAATTTGTGTAAAATCTTTTCGCACTTTTGCAATGGCTTATAATAAGCTAGCGGATACCCGGCATGTGTTTCTAGGCTAAAAAAAGAAATACATTTAGTTTATTTGTTGGAACAAAAGGAAGTTTGGTTTGTTTATTAACTTTTTTATCTTAATTCTAGGGAATAAACAATATTTTGAGTTTTTCGGTGGTGTGTAAACATAAACATTTTTCGGCGTTCCAACTCTGGAGGAATTTTTTAAGTTCAAAACAGCGATTGGCTTTGAGCCTTGTTGATGGTTATGGCAAAAGCCGGACACACAGAGAACTGTAATCGCTTGAAATCGAAGGGCAAATCGGTTGAAACTATAGGAATTCGTGGTATCAGCACATCTTCTCCTTTACATTTGCCGCTAATGATTGTGGCTTCGATTAAATTCGGCAATAGTTTTTTAACAGCAAGTCTTGTTTCCTTGCACAATTTCGGTGGATCTAAGTTGGGAACGAGCATCAACGGTGAACCAACTTTTAAATTTAATATGTGTGGTGGCATTCCAGATGGTTCCAAAGAGATTCCAAATACTGGATAGTTGGCAGCTTGTTCCTCATCTATAACTGCAGTGTGTCTGCATGTGTCAATCGATTTGTACTTGACAACATCACCGGGTGCTTCAATTTAATTTGATTGTTTATTTTGTTGACATCATCATCTTTCGGAGTCAAAATTGCTCGCTCGCTTTTTAAAATTTTTTGTAATGTCGGGAAAAACTTTCTGCACAACATTTTAAATTGATGACTGCATTTGGCAAAAGTTTGGTGGAGAAGATATTTCACGTGTAGTCGGATCAATCGGAAGTTCTCCATCGCCCATATCCAAAAGTGGTTTGGCGAATATTTGCGCAGCACCATCTTGAAGTAAATGTACCCGTATATTTATTGACAATGTAAGTTTCTCTACATGTCTCCAAAGATATATCGCTGTAAAACATGCATTTAGTTAATCGGCAGGTGTTGATCTTGGAATCACTGGCAAAGTTTGTCGAAAATCACCAGCAAGAAGCAATAAAGCTCCATCCATTGGTCGGTCATTTGCTCCAAAATTTTTGAGAGTACGATCAAGAGCTTCTAGAGATTTCTTGTACGCCATAATGCATTCATCCGAACATCATCATCAGAACTTTTACCGATGTTGGTGTTTCGGTATGGTTTACATTTAATGGAAGCTTAAGAGCTGAATGCGCTGTAACACCATCGAGTACCGTTGATGCGATTCCAGACGATTCTACATCTAATGCAATTTCTTTTTTCGATCGAATTTCAGCGAGTATCAAATTGAGCAAGAATGTTTTTCCAGTGCCTCCAGGTGCGTCAAGAGAAATAATTCCACCACTTTCGTTTGCTACGTGTTGCATAACTTGTTCTAAAATTATTTTTTGAACAGCAGTCAACAGTTGCTTCTGAGCATCGACGTTCACGTACCACATCTCTGTCGCGAACATTGTATCGATCACGTGTGGGTGCTGGTAGTCCAAGCTATCAAATAGTTTTGTTGTTGATCGAGGTACATCTATCCTCAAGTAGTATGAGTGCTTCATTGAAAATGTCATCCGAAAACTGGATTTCCACATTCGGATTCGTTGTACGTGCTTGTCTCAATATATCGTCATTCATGCTTTCTTTATTCTTTTCCCAACGCATTTTCGGATCAGCAGGCGCGCAAGTCGTTGAAATAATTGCAAACAGCGTGCGAAATTGTGGCGGAAGACACGTGAGCACTACTTCTGCCAATGTCGTGTCCCAATGCCGATCGTTTTCAAGTAAGCCGAGTCGATAACATGCTTCTCTGTACAGTTCATTAACAGTTTTTAAAGCTTGGAATGATATTGGAACTTTGACTGTGTGAAGCAATATCCTCAAATAGTAACATTCAGCGTTATTTGGATGTACAATATATGCTCGACCCAATGCTTCAGATGCACGATCACCAGCATAGTCTAGAACAACAACGCCTCGCTTTCTCCTGTAAAACATTTTGCTTGTTGTGTTCCAAGTGTAATATTTTGGAACTTAATGATACAGCCAGCAATGCTTTCGCAAAATTATCAGCTTGACAGAATTGAAAAAAAAAACACCGTAAGTGTTGTATTTTGTGGCTGTGCTGCTCATTCTTCGGCATTTTCTTCGGGAAACTAAACACGTTGACCGTTTTGTAAATGAACAGCAAGATGTTGAACAGTTGGATATCGTTCGTGAATACTATAATCAAGAATTCGCCAGACAGCGTTATTACTGCTGATGTAATGATCCATCTGATATTGAGTAATTTCATCGTTTCGATTTGAAAGCCCGAACACTGCCATGCCACTGCCTTTGTTAACATATTTGCATATGTATATATAATGGATTTTACGGAGTTGCAGTATTCCACATTGATATGAGCTTGAAATATTTTTGACAGTATTGGACTGTATGGAACAATCCATCTGTTATCAATGTCAACATCAACGTTTCTTACTTTATAATGGTGGTGGTGAATACTCCATCTTCTGGCCTTCGTCGTCTGTATTTCGGATCCTCGTGGATATTTTTTCGTGCATTTACCGTCTTTCCTGCAAGGCGAACTCATATTCAATGATCCGTATGGGCCGTGAATCATGTTCTTGCAGACAACGTCAAAAAGTATGAGATCTTCTCATTGATTCGGTAGTTCAGCAGATATAACACTATCGATTTGAGTTGCAAAAATTTTTTCTTTCAGCCAAATTAGAGTATGAGCGTGCGGTAAACCCCGTTTTTGCCATTCAATCGAATACATCTAGCATTCCATTTCGCCGTAAATACGGGTTTATATTATGAGATCCATGAGTTTCATTAGTTTTTGGTTGAAAAATCTAGCAGTCAGATCATGTCTGTGATGCGATGACTGACCAGGCGATAGGAAATCTTTGATTTCAGTTCAAGCTGAATTGCACGTAAATGTGATGAAAAGATCTGGTCGCCCGTATCTTCGCACATACGTCGAACATATACAAAGCATCTTGAGCCATACTCGCTTTCAATTTTGGCGTACATGTCAACAATGAACTGATGAAAGAGTTCACGGCATTTCAAAATGTGATTGGATTGTAGAGCTCTTGTCATAATGCGATATGACAGACAAACTCATTTATGAATTTTGGACGATATTTACTTCAAAGTAAAATAACAAACCTTTTTTTGTTGTTGCTACACCAGTGCCAAAACAGTATTGGATATTGAAGATCGGTGTATTTCAGAGACGCGTTTCATATTTGTATTTCGTCTTTGAATTATGATGTCTCACCAATCGAATTCCGTTCCACCGGAATAACGACTGCTACTTCGTTGATCAGCTCTTATGACCCAAGGCGACTTTGAGGTTATGCTGGTGAAATGAACGTTGCAAATTTGAAATAATTTCACGTCGTGTTCCGTTGATAACAGCGCAACGTTGATCAACTTCTACTTCTTCATCTCCTGTGAAATAAATTTGCAAACACTTGAAATCTGGATCTGGTGTTGGAAGAAGCAAACCGATTTGGTGGTAAACTTGTCCTTGCACTTTGAATGTTGGCGATAAACCTGGAGAAAAAAACAGATAAAAAAACGAAAAAACAGACAAACTTATGTTTGTAGCTCATGTTTGACGAAGTCATTTGAAAGCTCGAATTGTATTTCCGGATGTTTTCCAAAAATGCTTGGAAAACGCTGTGTTGCCAGAAACGTAGCTTATACGTGGTTTAGGTGACTCAACCAGCGGTGACAACTTGTGTTTATCATTGGAACAACACATGCCGGGTGACTCCTTTTGAAGTTTCAGTACGTGGCAGTATAAACAAAGAGAATCACAACATTCGGATGATTAGTGTAGTCGCCGTCTTTGTCATAGTTGAATGCTGCCAACTGAACATCGATTATTTGTCAGACGCAATCAGACAGGTTTCCCTCTGTGCGTGGACAAGTCACAAGCAGGTGACGGTCAGCTTGGAGATCCTTCAATAGCTTTATATGATTGGAGACACACCACAAGTTGGGGTATTATACCTTCATCTTAAGGTTGCAACTTTGAGGTAAAGGCTTATGAGAATGATGTTGCAATTGGTGTCTTCGTCACATATATTTGCACCTTAACAGAGAACGCTTACAAAGTGCGCTTAACATTTTGTACAAATGTGTTAACAGTTTCGGTTTGAATATATGAATTTGCACAAAACTGAGTTGGTGTTTTTTTCCAGGAAAGCAAATTTGGAGCCTCACGTTGTACATATTGGCTGTAAATTTCAAATATTAGGCCCATGGGATTACTGTTTAGCTTTAAATATTCTGAGAAATCTAAAGTCTTTGGTAAAAGTACAGCAATCAGCTGAATGTGTATTAGTGGACTATTAGGAGCACATCCACTCAATCACTCTTTCATCTTACACTCCCAGATATTATTGGTAAAAATATAGCAGCGTGCTTAGCTTAAGGCCTAAACACCATCTCCATATGTAACTGCAGCAATAAACGACAGTCATCTATTCTAAGAAATTGAACCAATATACCATCTCGTCACCAACGTTTGAACATAGGTTTAATACTGATACTACTACCAGAAAGAACTGGATGGGGAATTATTTACTAATACTGAAGTTGTTAATTTGTTTAATAATGGTTTAAAGATGGATGAGAAGGTTGCGGCAGGGTATTATGTGAAAAATTATATATAAACCTCTTTAATTTATTTCCTGGACCAGTACAGCGTTTTTCAAATCAAACTAATCGCGATAAGGGAAGTCACTGACTTGTTGAGGTGCAAAGTAATATATGCAAGAGATATTCGCATTTTTACGGACAGTCATAGGTTCTAATTAAGACAGAGTACGGGATTGACAGCGTCCACGACGTATTCATAAAAGGATACGGGCGTACTCTGGACAATGTTATGTAGAACGAACCGTTGTGGTACCCAATCCTTTAGTAGTAGTGAAGCAGAATAGCTAATTAGTCAATCAAGACTATGCAATGATAGAAACAAAAGGAAATAATACCCAACAGCTGGTATACCAATATCAACATTGGTAAATCCATTCTCTGTGGACACTGCCCACTCAGTAACTTAACAAACCGATGCTTTTTCTAACGTTATAACTAGATGTACTGGACAAACATTACATGAAATAAGTGATGCCACCGGGAATTTTACTTTGCAAATAGCCGAATCTAGTAAAACAACTATTGAACTAGGAAAGGAGAATATGGATCTCTTGACGAAACTAAGTGAAGAAATTGAGTATCTAAAGCGAGAAAATGAAAACCTAAAAATAAACAGGATTCAAAAGAAGATTGCGATATATAGGAAGCATTGAACCAGACAAACTCATCTACCCTACTGATGAAGATGAATTACCAAGAGAGACGGACTGGATCCTAAAGAAGAACAAACAGTCCAGGAAGAGTAAGAAAAGAAAAGCTGAATCGTCACCTGAGGCTGAAATCCGGAAAGGAAACCAAATTATCAGTAAAAGGGAATCACTCTTTTTAGGCTGGTATTTGACAACAAAACGAATGTATATACAATTTTCGAATAAAATTAATCCTTCACGTGACGGTGAAAATCGAACCAATGAGGAGAACCACAACATACATACCCCAATGCATCACCCAAAGATATTGCGGCCGGGATCCAAGATGTGTAAAATGTTCAAGTAATCATATTACTCAGGCATGTACAATAGGTAGAGATGTGCCAGCCAAGTTTATAAGTTGTAAGGGCCAACATCCGGCTAATTATTGAAGCAGTGAGGTTACTAACTAACTACAAAACTAAGAGATAAAACAGCAGAACAACCGCAAAATCACGAAAATCATAGGATTCAAATATCAAATCAGATGGATAAAAACCCACAACCAAGCAACACAGGGCAAAGAAGTTTATTTGCTCAGGTATAGTGAAAGGTTTTTGGGTTCAACCAAGCATATGGGCTCTGAAAATAACCAAATGGCTAGATGACCAAAGTAATCAGAACAACATGATACTTGATCAACTGAAGAAAATGCAATTCCCTCAACGCAATTCAACAAAAAACGATAAGTAATAACACAACTTTCAAAATAGCAATCTGGAATGCGAATGGGAGTATGCAACATATTCCAGAAATAGAAATATTTTTAAATTCAGAAAAAATCGGCATTTTCTTAATATCTGAAAGCCACCTACTTAAATTTTCGTTTGTTAAAATTCGGGGTTATAACTTATATCACTCCATTCATTCAGCGGAAAGAGCAAGTGGTGGTCCGGTATTACTAATAAAAGAAAATATAAATCACCATTTAGAATCAAATATCGAAGAAGAAACAATGAAAGTCACTACTGTAAGGATCCAAACTTAACACAGACAGCTTACTGTCTCTCCAATATATTGTCCTCCCCGGCATAACTTGAAAAGGGAGGACTACCTTAAACTATTTAAAATGCTTAATATTGGGGATCTCGACTTACCACGTCAAAAGATAAAGAATTGCTTCAAGCAGGGCAGACGTCAAACTGTGAATTTTACTCTGGTGGTCCCTCAACATACTGGCCCAGTGACGGAACGAAGATACCAGACCTAATAGACTTTTATGTAGCAAGAGGTATATCCCAGAACTATACATTCACATTGAAGACAGTAATTCTCTTGTATCGGATCATTCCCCGGTTATCATGACAGTCAGTGAAATGGTAATTCAGAGTGCCTAGAGGTGATTAACAAATTCAAAAACAAACTGGGATCTCTTTCGTGAGGTATTGGAGGAAAAAATCAATCTTCAGGTGCCGATAAGAAATCCCCACCAGTTGGAAGATGAATTAGAACAACTCAACGAAGCAATTCATTATGCTGCTTTGGCAAGTACCCGCATTACACAAAATAAGAAAAAGCTTAACATACCCGACCCAATGGAAGTTAGAGTGTTGGTAATACAAAAACTACGGGCACGTAAAATCTGGCAAATAACTAGAACACCGGAGAAGAGAAGGCTGATCTGTTTGCGGTGCATTATACGGCCAATGCAAATATAATGTCAAACCAAAAGCTAGATGATTTTGATATGCGCCCAGTAATTCTCAAAGAATTAAAAGAAGATGTTAAAAGCAATTTGATTGTTAAAAAAGTCCCAGGGTATAACTTGATTACTTGCCAAATAATCAAGGCTCTATAAGGCAAAGGATTTCGTAAGCTATTACACATAATCAACGCAAGCTTTCGGTTAAAATATGTTCCGTGGCAATGGAAAGTAGAAGAAGGAATCATGATAGCAAAAACTGATAAACCACCTAACGATAAAAAATCATGCAGGCCAATTATGTCAAAACTCTTTGAAAAATTATTACTAAAAAGACTTAAACCAATAATTGAGGACCAACAACTAATTCCTCCACTTCAATTTGGATTCAGAGAAAAGCACTCCACAATTAAACAGGCGCATAGAATCACCAACATTTTTGAAAGAACGTTAAAACGTAAAAAAGTATGCTCCAGCATATTTCTGGACGTCGCCCAAGTCTGGCACAGTGGACTGGAATTCAAGCTGTACAGAGATCTGTTGAGGCAATTCTATGCCATAATAAGATCTTATTTATCCAATAGACATTTTCGTGTGAAATATGAGGATGAATATTCCGAACTAAAGAAAATCTCTGTCGGTGTCGCGCAGGCGAGTGTCTTAGGACCAATCCTGTATTTATTATAAACAAGGGATATTCCAACAAGAGAGGCACGACGAGCAAACTCTAGAAGATTACCACTGCGGTTTGTAACTGGACTAAGCACTGGAAAATTTAGCTTAATGAGGCGAAATCCACGCATATTACCTTTACATATCAAAAGGCTTCCCACCTTCCCACTCGATGTCAAGCTCAAGCGAGCATGTCAAAAAAAATAATAAAAAATAAAAACTTTATATTAAGTTCAGACAAATGTATTGGCTCATTGGTAGCGGCTCTGAGCTTACAATGCACAACAAGCTGCTGCTATATCGGCAAATACTGAAGTCGTTATGGGCCTACGGTATTCAACTCTGGTGATCTACTAAGCAATAAAGGTTCTCCTAAGCATCGTAAATGCTCAGTGGTACACAAGACATGAAGACCTTCACAGGGACTTACAGATGCAATACATCAAAGATGAAATAAAAAAGCATGCCGCCAAACACGAAATAAGGCTCCAGGAACATGGAAACCCCTATATTCGCCATATGATAGATAACCGTGTCGTTGAAAGAAGACTTCAAAGAACGGGGCCACTTGACCTAGTAAACATACCAAATTAAAATTATTATTTTAAATAGGTTTAATTAATTTTGGGACTAACCATTTGGTTTCGCCCCAACAAATCAGAATTGTTTAAGAAGTGTAAAATTTGTAAAAATTTGAAAGAGAAATTGCTAGATGGGCACAGTCTCAGTTATAATTAATAAAGGAAAACAAATTAAGATGCTCAAATCATGTTCCCTTAGGTCGAAAGTAATCCAGAATCAATCAGTTCAATATCCACCACTCCCCGACACGTGGGCGAATAAAGTAATTAACTGCCTAGATTATAATTCAAGCGTAGTCTAAGTAGATCGGGCCAAACCAAGCATTTCAAGATTCAGCCGCAGCTGGTACGCCACACTGTTTCATAGGTAAGAATATGCGCAGAATGGGAGTCTCCTCACATGATTACTTCGTAGTTGCGAAGTTGAAGAGCTAAGGAATAAACGTTTTCCCGTTTTTTCACCTGTTCCCGTCTAGCGTTTAGCAGACTTAAAATCCTGGAAGCTCACCTCCTAAATGACTTGGCTGGCCTCAGTAAAATGAATATCTATATGAAGATTGTTCGAATAGTAGGTGAGGAGGTTACGTACTTGATTGTGTTTATGCAAGTCCTTTAAGGCCACCATTCTGACCTAACGCAACCTAATGTATTCCATAATTCTACAAATACGGCGTGAAGATTTACCGCCTTCTAGCCGATTGAAATATCATATTACGATACGAGTATAATTATATGTATAATTACCGATTCACAGTCGATAAATCAAAACACACTACATACCACGGGTCGTGCTTGTATATTCCATCCACAAATATTTTATTTACATACGGGCATTATATTGTCACCCCATCAGCACAGCACACAATCGACAAAATTTTAATAATCCGACACAAAAAAAAACATTTTTAACGTGACATTATATCCCGAAATAATAATAATGATAATCCAAAAACAATAAAAATGCATGTAACACAAATAAATATTAAATATGCATATTGTATCAACATAATTAATTATTATGCTATTTTGATAGACACACATTATATGCGACATACACACACACACACATCATAATTATATTACGAGAGATGCAACTCGAACTATGTACGTAGCGTATATACTATGACGACGAGTCGAGTGCACCAAAAATAATGAACCAAACATGAACAATTTGTATGCTTGTAGGTTTTGGGTGCACATTGGGCTTTTGTTGTTGTTTCGATTTTAATTTTTAATAATAATAAATTTTATATGTTGATATGTGACATAATAATCAAATACATTATCACACCATCGCATCACAACATCATCATCATCATCATCATCACTATACGTATAAATTATATGGATACATAAAATTATGATTGTTGTCATTAATAATGTAATTATGTTTATTATTATGATTACTGTTACGACTACAACTAGTACGAGTAGTATTGTTTTCGTATTAGAACCATAACGATTTATTTTTTGTTGACAGTGCGTATCCTGTTGTTGTTTTATGTTTATGCGTCAGACGGTTTTTACATTACACGTTATTAGGTGCCTAAATATTTATGTTCGTGTTTTGATTGATTTTCGGATTTGTATATGGCCCCAACATTAATCCGATTGTATCCTCACGATCGCATGGTACATGAATTACTCATATCACTCAAAACTAAATTGTTTTCTAATTTGAATTGGAAATGTAAAATTGAATTTTGACCCAAGTGAAACATGTCCCAAAAAATCCCAAATTTGTTGCATGCAATAAACATTGCACGTTTTAAATAGGAAATATGTTCAACAAATTTCAAAGTAGGTAGGGTGAGTTTTCGGGAATGCTCATGATATGGTCTCCTACCGGGACAAATGTATCGAACGATTCCTGGAATCAGCGATATAAGCAACGGATCTTTTACAAACGGTCGGTTGCAACAAATTTCAATTAGATAATCTGCTCAACAAATTTCTAAAGATTGACAGGTGAAGACAGACGAATCGAATGATTCCTGGGGTCGGCGATATAAACAACGGGTCTTTTACAAAGGGGTTGCTCCAACAAATTTTAATTAACAAATTGGTTCAACAAATTTCAATTAACAAATTTGTTTAACAAATTTAAAACATTGACACGAAGGTAGGTTTTCTAGTACAAAGTGAACCCATTCCAGCCGTAACAACTTCTTATAAATATATTAGGGCAGAGCACTTTTAATGCCATTTTGAAGTATATTACTTTTGAATTTATAAATCACATCCACCACCACGGTGTGTAGTCCTAAATTGATTTTACCGAAAAATTCATGATTTTCCAGCCGTACTGTTAATCAGTGTTGTGCGTCTACGCACGCGTATTTCCGAGTTGTTTACATGATGGTGTCAAAAATAGGGTAGACAATTGACTTTTGAATATATAATGTCGAGAATTGGTAGAATATGTAGACAATTCGTAGACAATGTTGTTTATTGCTTTTCTGTTGTTGTTTCCATTGTTTTTCTATACCAGCCATATTATAGTCTTCCAGTTAAAATTGGGGTTTATCTATATTTTGTAGGAAAATTCCATTTTTGTAAAAAAACTAGGTGAGATTAGTACAACCATAAGCGATTTCATTTTTGTTCGTGGATTTGATGATTGTTCGATGATTTTATAAACCCATACCAAACAATTAGCATTTGTTTAGCATACACTGGGAGCTTACGTATCTTTCATACCACGCGTTTACATGATCCTGTTACGTTTGCAAATTTGTAGTATCGATTCTGTATTGGCAACCATGTAATTCTTCGAAAAGGAATCCGGAAAATGGAAGAATCTTCTATGACTTTTTTCTGTATCCGGCGGGCTTTAGAGTAGAAATTAATCATTTTCATTCTTGTCAAATCGAGTTACTTTTGTAACGAGACAAGTGAAATTTTGATTTGCAATCACTTTCCAGATTATCATAACGCTATACGAGGCTAAATTCGGATATGGTTTAACAGAAATTCGTTGTGTCAAATTTGCCGTCAGTCATGATCATTTTCTAATTTTAACATCCGTTTCTTGAGCAACGTAGTTGAGATTACTACAAAATTTATAGGGTAAATGAGTTTTTTGATTGATTTTACGTTTTGATTGTGTTTTGACCCAAACTAAACAGAAATAAAAAAAAGTGGCGTACAGAAAATGTGGTCTTTCCAGACTAAAATTGCCTGATAACAGCGATTAAACTTGTCTGGAACAAGAATACAGGTAGATATTTTTTAATGTTAGCGATATCCACTTTCTTCAGGTTAGCTCAGCATTACATTTGATCGAGACATTCACCAACTGATTGGTGAGTTATCTTGCTTGAAAAGAGGGGCGAGTAGCAGAGATATATAAGACAACAACAAGTTCATCACCAACGTCAAGCGACCATTGTTTGTATTAATACAAATTTGGGTCGCCGCTTGGGAACATCAAAGAAAGTGAATATAGGATTGAAACGAAACCTCCCCGGCATGTCAGAACACCTCGCTCAGAAGACATATCACCTGGCCAGGGTTCAATGAAACACTCATTCATTAATCCGATTGTAAAATGATAACAGAAACGAGTACTAGAATAAATAATGCAAACCAGGAAGTGGCGACCCTCGGCTATCGTACATGAAACGAATCGGAAAGTTTAACATCAAAAAACTTTCAAGGCTAGCTCAATTAGAGAAACAAATGAAACGTTACAAAGTCAAAATTCTTGGCCTCCGTACAGTGAGAGGGAAAAACAGTGTTGAAATAAGCCAAAGAGAAGGAAATTACCTGATTAAAATTACCAGATTTATAATATAATCGGGACACGATGAATAAGGCGTGGGCATAGTAGAATAGAAACTATAACAAGGATACACAGAAAGTGATCAAAATAAATACAAGAAGGAGATTTCAATGCGAAAATTGGGACAGATTACACCGATCTTACAACCAACATGGAAACATACTCTGTGCTTAAAAATAATGGAGGACGACTTATCGAGTTCTGCGTCACAAACCAACTATGCATATGAGCCAATAAACTTCCACACATAAATATGCATAATTACACATGGAAAATTACCTGATGGCAGAGCAACGAATCAAATAGATCACGTAATGATCGTCGGGGCAATGAGTGGTATCGACATTCAAAGTGACCTTACTGGTTCTCAACATATTTACAATTCAAAATTAAGCCTGTCGCTGTAAAACGGATCAAGAAAAAAAAGGTGCGCAAGCTCCTCAGCCTATATTGAAACGCTGGAGCAATGATAAAATTTGGAAGAAAATTGAAGAACGCCGGCAACTAAAGTTGCAAATTTGCCAACAATACGTTGAAACTGAAACGTCAATATGAGAAGATACGACACGATAAATCAAGAAAATGGTAAGATGTGGTCGTAGATACATACTGAAAACATTCTCATGGCAGAAGAAGAGGCTGTAGCAATCCGAAACATGCACGTACTTAAAAAAATCGATCAACTCCAAAGGCTCTAACACCATTAATAACAGTAGTATGAAATTCCGGTATAATACCGCGAAAAAAGAAATAAGGCGTGAATATAACGGTTCCCAAGAAAGGTGTTCTAAGGAGAGAATGAAAAAAATAGCAGGATATATTCCCCGTCAACATAACCAAACCATAAAGATTAGCAACGGCCATCATATACATAGTATTTCTCCGACAGTCAATCCGAAATTAAGAAAGGAACAAGCTGATGCCAGACCAGCGCGAAACTACACTGATCATATAAAATTAACACAACACGCAATCAACATTGATTAATCTAACGAATGAAGTTCACCACTGTACCTGCATGTGGGCTTTGAACGTTCGTTCAACACAATGGAAACCAATCATAATCGAATTCAAAGGCCAGCAACCTGAATCAATCATACTGTAATAGCCAAGGAGTATAAGGCAAGGATGCGTACTCTGGTTACTTCTGTTAAAATAGTATAACATAATGGTTGAGATTAACACAGAAACTCAATGATCTAGATTACGCCGCCGATGGCATATGACCCGCCGCTATGCAACATAAGTACAAGTAGCAAAAGAAGTTGGTCTTAAAATAAATATCAGGAATACCAAGATGATAAGGCTAAAGACACCAATAGAAGAGATCAATGAATTTTTATACAATACCTTGGTTGTACACTAGCGAAAACGAGTGGCACAGATGAAGATATAAAGAAACAAATCAACAAAGCCAGAACAACATTCAACATGTTACACAAACTCCAGAATAACTCATCTGACTTATCCCGCAACACTAAGCTAAGAATGTTCAATTCGTGTGTGAAATCTGTTTTTCTGTACGGTTGCGAAACCTGGAGGCGTACGCATAAGATCAGAAATAAGAAAATTTGTAAATATGCCTTAGAAAAATACTGAGGTGCTTCTGGCCCAACAAAATAACAAATATTGTGTTCCTTAGGCAAACGAATCAAACAGTGAATGCGATCGAAATAAGAAAGAGCAAGTGGAGATGGCTTAGCCACTCTGAAGTCGAGGAATGACATGACAAGAAGGTCTCTGAAATGGAACCTACAGGAGAAAAAGAAAGTCGGACCCGCTAGCAGAAGTGAAGGAACTCGGAAAGTCATGATGGAATCAAAGCAATAGCAGCAACCAATATAGTTAGGTGGTTCAGCCCAGTAGACGCCATATGATCCTAATTAGGAGATAAAGGGAAAAATATTATTCCTTGAAATATCCAGTGAGCCAACGTTCACATTTTGGTATTTATTAGGAATATGGACTGAGGAACTTGTAAATATAATTATTATTTGCCTGAAATATTTTTATGCTCTATACCATTTTATTGTGGTAAAGATGTTGAACATTGCAGTAGGTACATTAACATTCTGATCTTGCTTTGGTTTAAATGTTTAACGGTATATAAAGTTCTATATGTAGCAACACTTCACTAACACCGCCGATTTTAGAGGTAAACCATATATATTTTAAAATATTTATCAAGAGCCACGGTCTATTTTATGGAATGGCACAAACACTTTTAGATAGTCACGCAGGCTATGTTTTTATTTCATAGCTATTTGTTTTGGTTTCCACACCTCACACAAGAGAAGCATTGTTAATAAATCTCTGAACCAACCCCATCTGTGCACCAATAAATTTAAATGTTTTTCGCTTTATGGAGAAAAATAATTAGCTCACATCGCTCAGAAAATGAGGGATGTGAGAAATGCTTATATATCCCACAGGTTTAAATAAAGCGGAGACCACTCGTAAGCACTGATTTATGTATCTAACCTTCACGAATATGGTTTTTCTTGTTTTGGATTTGCAAAGTATAACGAAAAACTGTTTTCTGAAGACATAGCTCCACAAAACCGGGTTCACTTCTTCCGACAAAGTGAAACGAGCAAAATTAGTCTCTATACCGAGCTCACTTCGCTCAAAATATATATCACAATAGAAAACCGTTGTCTGAACTTTGGTTTGTTTTACGCCTTGATTTGTTTGTTTGGTAAAAATATTGTATCGCCCGGTTCAAACGATTTTGGCTTTTCCCTCCGCCAAAAGGACGTTGTAAAAACTTTTTATGCTCTGTTTGTCGACAACCCATATTGGCGAATTACATGAGTTTTTAGATGGTTTAATGATTCCGTCTGTTATCAGCTGGTGTATTTGTTTCTCGACTTCTTGTCTCATATTGAAAGGATATGGGAAAGGCTTTGTGTATGTTGGTTCTGCGGTAGTTGCTTTAATTTCAGCCTTCCTAACAAAGGGGATGGATCAAATTATGTTAACCCAGGTAATACGAAGAATTAAATAAGTTTGCTGATTCCGATACTTTTGAAGAATTGTTGTCTGTTTATGTCAATGTCATCCCCTACCGATCTTATTTTGAATTGCATGTATGGGGGAATGACATTATCGGCTAATTATCGAAATTTATGTTCGCTCCCGTATCTTTTAGGAATTTAAGGGTACTCCTGTTTCTAGCTTTTATATTCTATGTATGGTACGCTGAAAGGCTTGTTCATCTTCGGTGGTGTCGTTAACTAGTTGGTTGTAATATTCTTGTTCGGGTTGTGTTTGGATATGTTTCGATATGGTTGACCGTTTGTTGTTTGCGCGGTTCGCTAAGATGTGAATGATCCCGTTTTCCACTTTGGCTCTCCGCTTTGATCTGTCGATGTCCATTGTCCATTCGTGTTTTGATTTTGAATGTGGTTTTTAAATCAAAAAAAACTTTACACCACCAAGTTATCCGAAGGCGCCAACACCGATGGAGATTAATAGATCAATTAGCACTCGATAATGTTGTGTTGTACGTTCATTTGTTCGCAGTTTTTGTGTGTTGGTGTAATACATTTGATTGATTGGAGTAGTCACTCCATTGCTGATGTTTTTTTGGTGTATTGTCAGGTTTCTGGTATTCAGATTCTGGATTTCTAAACGGGACGTGTACTTTGTACAAATGTTCGTTTTCATATGTGAATTGGCACATTTGCTTCTTAGAAAATTTTCTAAGGCAACATTGCTTTACCAAATTAGCTTTTTATCATATCGCTTTACAACGTTCTTCTAACCCATATGTTTAGAAACTTTTGGTGTTTTTATTTATTTATCTATCTTTATCACATGTTCATCCATTTTTCGATTTTTGACAGTATTTTGCCAAATTTAATAGTTTTTAATATATTAGCCGTTTTCGACTGGTTTGCGACTGCCTTGAAAATTACACCTTATCCTGCTGGGTGTTTGGCAATGTCAAATTTACCCATCTCGGTAAATAAGTAAAATATTTCTTACAGAAAAAAACTTTAATTCTTTTTGAAACGAGAGTTTCGTTTTCCGATTTTCTGGCGAGTTTTAATATTTTTGGTAAGTAAATTATAGTTTTCTAAATATCACTTATAAAATGGGCTAGATAACAAGCATTTCCTTTCTTGATAGTTATTTCGCCAAGCCAATCGCGAAGGTTTGTTCCACTGTTTCTTTGTTTGTACGTGTTAGTGTCAATCATGGCTACCGTTGTGATACCGAAAGATAGCCGTCACTTGAGACATATAATCTATCGGAATTGTTTGAGTAGCCAATAATGTGAATCGAGTCTGGTAATTACGTTTGATAGATGGAAGAGTTTAAGTATGGATAACTAGTTTTACTTGCAATTAGTGAGACTCATATGGGACCAGTTAATCCGGAAGTTTGAAGTGCAGCTTTCAGTAAGGATGTGTCGACCACTGTGAAGGTGGGTGGATATGCTAACTCATACATAATGAAAATTGCATGATCGACTCAAGAAGAAAATGATAGTTGTCATGGTTGTGGTGTTCACTGCATACTATGCGTGTCGGTGAATCATGGCAAATGAAGACGAATTTTACAGTTGGAGCTGCTCGAAGACGAGTTTTACAGTTGAAGCTGCTCTTGTTGTTGCTGCCGCTGATGCTGGGTATGCCGTTGTTGTTGCTTTAAGCTCTGTTCCTTCTGTTTTTCTTTCGCGTAAGGTGCTATCGCAATTAAGGGGCAAAACTTGGCCTAAAACTAGTGTGACGGTGCACGTTCCTTGCTTCAGTCGATTCGCTTCAGTCAAACTACGCGAAGTAAATTAACTTGTAAATGCCTATATTAAACAATATTCGGAAGTAAATACGAAATATACCTAATTCACTTATAAGACATGAATTTACCGAAAAATCGCTAAAACCACTGAGTGTAATATTCTAAAGTAATATGCCTCAAAATCGCATTAATAGTGCTTTGTCCTAAGATATTTATTATAGTTTACTACGGCTGGAACAGGTCTTTTTACTTTTTACTAGACCTAATCCAAATGAGTAATCTAGAAGAACGTCTAGAAAAATCGTATTAAATCTGCTTTTTCCTACGATAATTCTAAGCGATTATTTCTTCTAGAATCGATGTTTTACAGACCCATAATCCAATTATAAAACAACAATTCTCGAAAAAATCTAATGGGACACTGGATGTATTCCAAATTTTTATACAGGGTGGCTGATGAAAGCTGCTACCAAAAAAAAATTAATAACTCTGTACCAATTATTTTTTATTTTATAGAATGATTTATCAATTTATCGAAAACGGAGGATTGGGACACTGAAGAAATAATTTGGATTGTCCGCCGCTATCACGCATTGGAGTCCGTAGTTTCGGTGCAAAGAGAATATAGGCGCGCGTTTAGCGGCACTCATCCTAGCAGATGGACTATAATAAGGCTCGTAAACAATTTTGCTGAGCATGGGTCAATCGGAAGAAATCCGTATCATCCAAACCCTTCAGTTAGGACGCACGAAACTATCGCTACTGTAGCTGCTGCCATACAAGAAAATCCCAGAGTTTCGACAAGGAGCTTATCTGCTCAAAAGAATATCAGCAGACAGCCACTGCAGACAATTATGCACAAAGACTTGAACTTATTCCTTTATAAAATTCAAATAACAAACAAAGTCAACGCAGCAGACTTTCCGATTCGCTTGGAATTTTGCCAGAGATCCTTCAAATGGTGGAAGAGGACGAAAACGTTTTAAACTGTCTTTTTATGTCTGACGAGGCCCATTTTGATCTAAACGGCAATGTTAATACACAAAATTGTCGAACAAAGTGCATTGTCGGGCCTTAATTTTTCGAAGAGAATGGTGTTACTCTTACGGTCACTGCAGACCGTTACTTAAAAGTGATGAAAGAGTTTTTTTTATCCAGAACTACACCGAAAGAGAATCACTTTCAACTCTGTCTGTAACTCCTCACATAGCCCGGCCAGTTATGACGGAATTGCAGAAAAAATTCTCCAATAAGCTGATTTCAAGAAACTCCACATTCCGTTGGCCCCCAAGTCTGGCCTTACTGCGCCTGATTTTTTTTGTGGAGTTATTGCAAACAGGAAGTTTACAAAACAAAACCAACAAATTTGAATGATTTAAAGCAATTCATTCGAACGATAATTGAGGAAATTCCCGCTGCAACTCTTCAGGCAGTAATGAATAGTTTTTTGCTGAGATGTCGCACATGCGTCGTCGTGCGTGGTGGCCATTTCAATTCCATTATTTTTAAAACCAATTAAGAAAACTTAATAAAAATCAATTATCTTTCAAATGAATCAAGAAAAAATAAATTATACGTGAATTAATCAACAAGTTATTTGAGTTTCTTCAAAATCGCATTAAAAGAGCTTTATCCTGAGATAATCTCATTGAAAACATGAATTTCCGAAAAATCTTAGGGAACACTGGATGTGGAGAGGTTATACCACAAAGTACCCCAAAACCTCAAAAACGCGATTAATTATCGCTCAGCAGCAACTCACAATTCACCCACGCAAAGATCAAGAAAGCAATACGTGGGGAAATATAATAATAAAGGATGACTCACCTGTGACCATGAATCACCTCAGACCTTGTGTACGCTATGCAGCTCCCGTCGATTTCCCGTTGCCGCGTACACTTTCTATTGTTTTGATAACGCGCATTGCATTCTCAGAATTAGAAGAACCGCTTCTACTCAAAGGCCTTATCAAGCCAAACCGGATCACACACGACTGCAAACACTAAAAAAGGAGAAGAGCTCAACGGTTTTTATTTATTCGCGACACCACTTAAAGAAAAGATACACTCGCACAAAGAAAAGAACAGCTAGTTTTTACCAAAACGTCCAACCAAGCAAAGAAATTATATTTGCTCTATATGCTCTATCAACTCGATATCTGTAGATCCATCCTACTGGGCAATCACATTTTAATTCCCCCGATCCGCCCGACTAGGCGATTAAATTTTGTTGACTGTCATCACTCTCCCTTTTCTTTACCGGATTCATCTTCCACTCATAAAAATTTGGCATTTAAGTTTTGTCGTACTGCCGCTTACTCATATCTAAATATTCCATCTTAAATTTTCAAAATACTTTTACTAATAATCGTAGAATGTTTTTTTAGCCATTTTAATTTTTCCTCGCCTGGATGAATGCTATGCGCGCACTTCGTCCCTTATTATTTATGATGGATGCTCATCTCATTTTATTGATCATAAAAGAAGAAACAATAGACATTAATAATTTTATTACTTTATGATATTTTATTGTCGGATACCTAACAAAATTGCACTCATCCAATCTCCAGCAAGTACAACCAATTCGTATGATACAGACTTTATGTTATTTTGTCAACAGTCGAGTTTTTCAGGTGAGGATTGAATTCAAAGATCGAGGCCATCCGACGCTAGTTCATGCGATTGCACGAATCCTACTGGCGAATCAGACACAACCCGTTCGCTATCAACGTTTCTCATAAACCCATTCCAGACGTCCCTTAAGCTAGCAGAACCCATACAGCAGAACATTAGAAGATAATATGAATAATTATAGGCGATCAAAACAATAGACTAATTAAATGCTCCATTAAAAAAATTTGGGCTCCGCCCCTTCTAACTAAAACGATAGGTTCTGCTAGCTTTAGAAAAAGTTAGCAGAGCCCATACCAAAAAATGATTTAAAAACAATTGGAAAATGAAAGGTTAATGTTAGCCCATTTAAATTTTTATCTCCTGCTCATTCTAGAAAAAGCATATTAGCTTAATCTATAATAAACGAGTGGAGTCCAAAATATTTTAATCTGATAATTGGTTAGACCATACAGAGCCTAAAATTATTTGTATGTCAATTGATCTTGTTTTGGGTTCTAATTTCGGTTTTGGTCCGATTTTCGATTTGGGTTCTGCTAGCTCTGAAATGATAAGCTTTTCCTAGAATGAGCAGGATTTACAAATTTAAATAGGGCATTTAATTAGCCTAAAATTAACCTTTAATTTTCCAATTGTTTTTAAATCATTTTTTGAAATGGGTTCTGCTAACTTTTTCTAAAGCTAGCAGAACCCATCGTTTTAGTTGGAAGGGGTGGAGCCCAAAATTTTTTAATAGAGCATTTAATTAGCCTATTATTAGTCTATAATTATTCATACTATCTTGTAATGTTCTGCTGTATGGGTCTGCTAGCTTAAGGGTCGTCATTCCAGGCAATCGTTACAAACTTCAAATCCATGAAAAATTAGTATTTCTAGTAGAATATAGAGAAAATATTAAAACTACTGAGAACTTGTACTTCCTTAGTGTGATTGTGCTTTTAAAGGTTTAAAAATTTAATACGTGGGCTATAATATCAGATTTTCCAAACCTTTGAATATACTAAGAATCCCAATATTCGGAGATATATTTATGGTTTTGTAGCGCCCTAATGTACCTTGCTAAATTTCAACAAATAAATTTAAATATTCAACTTTGCACCAAATTTATGATTAATCACAACCAATTAATCCATTCAAATTTTAATCAAATAAATCAAACATAATTTTCATTTACAAATGGAATAATATCTAGATAATCATCTTAAATTTAGAGATTATAATAATTTATTATAAATTGATATTTTAGGCAATATACACTGTGGGTATCAAGTTGTGCTCGCCTAGACCTACCACTTGACCAAACAAATTTTATTTCAATCAATGTACATGTTGTGATGTAATGCTGTCTCTTATAAACTTTATTCATACAAAATTGTTTTTGTTATTATTTTCTATATATATAAACATTGATCAATAAATTAATGACATAAATTTAATAATAATTTAGTTTTGGTTTGGTAAAACAAACAAGCAAACAAACGTTAATATTTAAATGATTTATCTGAAACCATAAAATTTATCAGCAGTAATCGAATCTTAAGTATGGTTTAAAACCTCTCTACCTATTTTTTTTTTTTTTGGTTGTATTAATTTATAATTTTGTTATTAATATTGTTAATAAATTTCTTAAGAAAAGAAAACAAACGAAACCAAATAAACAAAAAAAAATTATTAATTTTTGAATATCATACTGAGATTCGATGGCACTTTACATATTAACAAATGGCTACCGAAGTTGCGCGCACGCATTTCTTTTACAATAAAAACACAAAATATAATATTATAATTAATTTAAATAAATAAAATTTGTGATTATTATTAAAAATTAATAAAATATTAAATTATGTGGGGGCCCCCCCACGTCGTAGCTCTTCTTACTAAAAATAGTTTGGTCTTTTCTGTTGTGTCGGTAATTTTTATTGTGTTTTGTTTGTCTTGTTCGAAGCAAGAAAAAAATTGGTCGTAAGAAATAAGAAAAATTGGTTAGCTGTTGGGTACTGTATCTGTACGTATAACAACAACAATGATGGTAAATAGCTGGGGTGCTTTTAATTCGATTGGAATACATAAGATTACCTGAATTAATAAAATCTAAATAAAAATTGTTGTGGTCTGGGATTTGTATAAATATTGAACAGTAGCAGTTAATGGTAGTAAATAAATTAATTGTATACGAGTCGTTTTTTGAAATAAGTAGTAAGTTATAATTAGTATAAAGTAATAGTTAGTATACTCGTAGGTTAATGAACTTATACATGAGTAAAAACTTGGTTTTTACCCGCTTGTTCTCATTTATAATTAAATTTATAAAGTTTTGTTAAACTGAAAAATGGTCCAAGCCCCCAACCAGAGGTAAGCGCACTTTTCATTAAATAAAGCAATCTGATAAAAAAAAAACTAATTCCAATCTATGGTTGGAATTATATATGGTCCCTCGAGCCACCACAACAACCGGCGGCCAATAAAACTCATCACTTTGTAAAGGGGTTAACACTGGTCCATCGAGTGCTTGCAACAACCGAACTAGCAAATAAGCCAACAAAACGCAACAAGTGAATAACGAGAATAAATTTTAATATCAAGCGATAAACAACATTTCCAATCGTTAGCTTGCACAAGTAATTTGATAACGTTTGGCTTTATAACCCAAACAGAGTTGTTAAATTTACACAAATCGGAGAAGTTGCTGAAGTAACAAGAGGAGGATTTACTGTCAGTTTATCGTGAACAATTGATCGTCAACGATTTACCGTACAACAATTTATCGTGAGAATAGATCGTTTATCACAATTAGTGTCCTGGATTTGAAGTATTTTGAAACATAAAATTTTTTTCATTATGTTATTTCGTATACGAATTCGGTCCTTTCTTACCCAATTATGATGAGATTATGTTGGTGAAAATGAAATTCTCAAATGATATTTGGAAGAAGTTCTGGAATATTGACACCTGGGGCGGAACTCGGTAATTAACCGATATTGGTAATATTTTGTACGTTGAATGGAAATGGGGTTCTTAAATGGAACTAATGGAATATTGCCACCTGGGACCGACTGGAGATAGATGCTAAGACTGGATGTCTCACCAGAAACCTGTTTACATTATGAGCCCAAGACAAACAACTGCTTACGTCGCACCTAACCTGGAGAGCACAAGCTGATGAGGTATTGGTTTTGGTGCATCAATAACTCGCCCTGATATGCAGTGTCAATAAGCAGAATCAGGATTTCTCTGGAATCGTTTTCAATAGACCACCAAATTCATTTAGAGTCTTCTAGCGAGCGTATTAATCAAGGAATTTTCGCCATCATATTACCTTCAGATATAATTTAAATAGATGGACGATATATAACTGAAAATCTTACAAATTTACGAAAATAATGAATTGGCAAAATGCAATGCGATTGCTACCAAACATTCTCATTTTTAATGAAGTACGAAAACTTCGTAACGAAGAAAAAGTTTTGTTTTTTTAGCATTCTAAAATGAAACAATCAAAACGGAAAGTTTCCACCTGCAGTTTGAACAAGTATCTCAATAAAAATTTGATATTTTGGCACTAGAGGAAAAATTGGCAATATCACCGTCGATTATAACTGGAACACACGGAACGCACTTTGTGGAAGCAATAGCGAACAAGCTGGAATTTGGAATTGGATTACTCATCGCTAACATCATCAATTCGTAATTAATTTCATACCTGTTAGCCATCATATTTTCGTACTCAAGTTCCTTGAGCTTCACTATGCCATTTCCTTTGTCAATATCCAAGCACCAAGTGAAGATCAACTCTATTAAATCAAGCATGCTTTCTACAAGCATCATCATGGAATCGTGAGCAAAATACTACAATATGGCGTCAAAATATTACTGGATGATTTAAATGTTCAAATCAGAGGCGCTCACGAAGTATATCGCGGCACCATCAGTTCGACAAAGGGACATGAACCATTCGTCTAAATTCGTTGTACAATCCGTTGATTGCAGGCACGTATTTCCTATATAAACGCATTCATAAATGATTGGCATTTCACTAGAACTGTATATATCAGTAAAAAACCTGGTGCCTAGTAGTGGCGAAAAACATTTATTATCTACAGGGTTTTTCAATAAGAGCACTTCAACTTTTTTTTTTGAATAAAACACAAACTGTTCGACTTTTGAACTAACTTTTTTTTATTAACGAATTTGAACATATACATTTAAATATGAAACTCGATTTCTTTTGCATGACCACCGCGTGCACGTTTTACGAAGTCCAATCTTTGAACCCAATTTTCGACCACTCTTTCGCATAAATCGGCCGAAATTCCAGCAATTTCACAATCTATATTGGCTCTGAGCTCTTGCAACGTCGCCGGCTTATTGGCATAGACCAATGACGTCACATAACCCCAAAGAAAATAATCTAGAGGTGTCAAATCACACGAGCGCGGCGGCCACTGGACGGGCCCATTTCGCGAAATAACACGCTCATCGAACTTAATCTTCAATAACGCGATTGTATCGTGTGCTGTGTGGCATGTGTCCCCGTCCTGTTGAAACCACATGTCGTCCAAGTCCATTCCATTCAATTGCGGCCAAAAAAAATCGTTTACCGCGGTATCGATTTCCATTAACAGTAACGTGGCGATCGTTATCGTCGATGAAAAAATATGGCCCAATGATGCCGCCGGCATGTAATCCGCACCAATCAGTGACTTTTTCGGGATGCAACGGTGCCTCATGAATCACGTGTGGGTTGCTTCCTGCCCAGTAACGCATATTTTGCTTGTTGACAAATCCATTTAGCCAAAAGTGAGCCTCATCGCTGAACATGATTTTTCGGTGAAAATCTGCATCATTTTCGATTTGCTCTTGAGCCCAATTCACGAATCGGCGTCGCTTCAAATGGTCAAACGGCTTTAGTTGTTGTGTCAGCTTGATCTTATACGGCTGTAGGCCAAGATCTTTACGTAAAATTCGCCACAATGATGTCACAGAAAGGCCCAATTGTTGCGAACGTCGTGTGAGCGAAACATTCGCGTCTTCTTGAACTTCTTACTCTCGAGGGCACCAGAACATTATGTAGCGAAAACGTAGACTCAAATTTTGCCACTATACGGTCGATTGTCGAACAGGCTGGCTTGTTAAATGGCCGTAATGCTCTTAAAGTAGCAGCAACAGAACGATTATTTTGATAAAAAATTTGCACGATTTGCAATCGCTGTTCACGTGTGTAGCGTTCCATGATGAAATGTATACTAATGAAGTTTCCAAATGACAAAAGATTAATAAAAAATATGGCGTCGTTCGCCGTCCCTATCGGAAAAAAGTTGAAGCGCATCTGTTGAAACACCCACCACTGAACATATATACAACGTCTAATAACCTTTTATTCATCATATACATTCAAGTCCGTCATGTACGTTCATCATATACCTTATGTCCGTTAGATTATTGAAGCACTTCATAATCATATTAACTGCGTATATTTCGATAACACTAATTCAGCCATTTCTTAATTTGGTCACGGATCAGTGGTAAGGTGGCCATATTCCAGAGTTTCTTCCAAAAATCATTATAGAATCCCATTTTCAGCCATCATATTCAATCTTATCATAACCGGTTAAGAATAGGCCAAGTTCCTTCCCAGATGACTATATTCAAGAACTTCTTCCAAAAACCATCTAATAATTCCATTTCCATTCAACATACCCAATCCCAACATAATCAGTTAATAAATTACTGAATTCTGTCCCAGATGACCATATTCAAGAACTCCTTCCAAGATTCATTTGATTATCCTATTTCCATTCAGCATACTCAATTCCATCATAACTGGTTAGAAATTACCGAGTTCCGTCCCAGGTGGCCATACTCCAGAACTTTTACAAAAATCATTCGAGAATCCCATTTGGATCCAACATACTTAATATCATCATAATCGGTTAAGAAATGGCCAAGCCCCTCCCCAGGTGATCATATTTCAGAACTTCTTCCAAAAATCATTTTAGAATCGCATTTCTATCCAACGTACAAAATATTATTAATATCGGTTAAGCAATGGCTGAATCCCGTTCCAGGAGACCATATTCCACAACTTCTTCCAAAATCATTCTAGAATTCGATTTCCATTCAATATATCCAATTCAACATAATCAGTTAATAAATTACTGAATTACGTCCCAGGTGGCCACATTCCAAAACATCTTCCAATCCTTGGGATCCCATTTCCACCCAACATACAAAATATTATCAATATCAGTTAATAAATTACCGAGTTCCGTCCCAAATGACCATATTCGAGAACTTCTACCCAGAATCATTTCAACTGGAAGAACTTCTTCCAAAAATCATTTTAGAATCTCATTTCCATCCAACGTACAAAATATTATCAATATCGGTTAAGAAATTGCCGAGTTTCATCCCAAATGGCCATTATATAGTCAAATTTACAAACTCCGATAAACTGGCATACGATAAATTGTTCACGTTAAATTGAAACACTATAAATTGTTTACGAGAAAATGGCTGTCTCTCCAAGAGGAGATAGGCGGAAAAATATCGGCTCAAGCAAGAAATTACAACAAAGACGGAGATAGTCGAAAGACGAAAACGATCTCGAAAAGAGGATAGAAGAGCTGAAAAAGCTATACGCAGATTTTCTTGCCAAATATGACGAGATAATAACGATGACGCCTACGTTAAAAGAGGATGATATAGAGCAACAATAAAAACGGTTACCGAAACTAACGACAAATTACTTACCGAGATGCGTTATCGCCTGAACAATGCGACACTGCCAACTCCATCCCCATTGTCCAGTATGGACAACCAACAGCAACTCGAATATCATATCAAAACGCAGTCAAACAATGGACCAGGTAGGGACTACCGGCAACAGTTGGACAATTCCAGCAAAGGGGTGGCCCACATACCGACCAAAACCTGCTCAAGAAGCAAGATGTTCTGATGAGGAGTATGCATAGAAAAATAAACTCTATTAAGGAAGCATTGGACAACAACAACATTGCAATGAAGTACATAAAGCTGAAAATGGATCAATTATCGCAAGAAATAGGAGTAATTGATACACTACACATAGAGCTCTTAGTAGAAATGGATACACAGGAGCAAACAGCTCCCTACTTCAAAAACCACTACTATGACTCTCTCAAGGACATAAAGAAGAAACAGCGAAACCTGCTGGAGAAGCCGCAGGGCACACCTAAACAAAATACAATGGTCAACAGAGGCGAATATGCCAAGACATTTTCACTGAGCTGACATATTAAAGTCAAATTTACAAAAAGGTGCGGCCCAGTTAATAAATTTTTTCTCAACAACTGGTGACAACTATACAAGGTCCTGGGAAATACTAGAAGCAAGCTACAACAACGCCAGGTTACTGGCAAATAAGTACTTCAGCTCATTGTTACATCTACCAACAGTACATGTAGTATCAGCGGGAGAAATTCGATCCTTGCATGACACTGCAATCGAAATGCTACACAACATCAGTAAGCTAGATATGAACTCTACCTTCGAAGCACTAGTAATGTTCATTCTAGGCAAACAACTAGACCCCGAATCCACTAGGTTATACGAAACAACTTTAGGACAACCAAGAGAAATTCTACAAATGAAGAAATTCTTTGACTTTATAGAAAGGAGATTTCAGTCACTAGAGGCCATGGGTATCAACAAAGTGATAAACAGACCACAACAACAAATGGCGCCACTAAAGCAGGTGAATGCCACAATGGTAAGCAGCCAGTGCATATAGTACACGGATGCCAAGGAAGGCATCAACTGCAGGGCTGCGATCAATTCAAGCTGATGTCTACATTAGACAGAAACAAACAAATTCTTCAGCGAAACAGCTACTTGTGTGCGTTATTTAGCACAACATCTAAAAGAAAATAACTGGTGCGCGGCCACAATACGGTGTGTTGTATATCAAAGTCATCATCGTACTCTCCTGCATAGTAATAACTTGGCTTCAACGAACAAAGGAGCGACCCAAACCTTCATAGTTAACCAACAAGGTTTTTAATTAACGTTATACAATTTTCATTGTCCTCTAGAACTCATAGTTTATTTGCTTTTAGCCACTACACACCGAAAGACAATCGATCTCTAAAGAGAACTCTTTAGTCATAAACCAGTTAGGAAGATCTTTTGTTTTTATTGGACACCCACCTCCAAGAAAGTAGGGATCCCAGAACAGTGGAACAAAATCTAACTAACGACCAGAAATAGAACCCAAAAAACCAGAAACTGGATTGTAATAAACCATGGCGGTTTTGCTAGTGCTGAACTAAACGTTCGATTTGTCACGTTCTGTTGAAAACGGCACTATCATTCAAAAGGAAATTATTGCGATTCTTAAGGCAGCTGTCATACAGTAATTTAAACCAACTATTTGGCTCCATCAATGTGCCTGTTATGTCAAAGTTTATTTGCAGTGGTTTGCGTCTGCCCGTATTTTAGAATTAATCTACATGTTGATATTAAAAATAGAGTATACGATTGAGTTTTGCATCGCCAATGTCGACAATTGGTAAAGTATGTAAATCATTTGTAGATAATGTCGATTATTGCTTATTTTGTTACTCAATTGGTGTTTTTATAATTAGGTTGCCATCTCCCCGGCAGTGTTCTGCGTCTACGCATATTTTATAATTGTCTACATATTGGTGTCGAAAATAGTGTAGACAATTAATTTTTGCGTCATCTTTCAGATTTCCTTTTTATTGGGTTTTAAATTGGGGTATACTTACATATATCTTGGAAGTAAAAATTAAATTCTTCTAATAAAAGTGGTCGGATTGAAATATCTTGGTCAATTGGTGTCTTTGATACAACCATAAACGATTTCATTTTCGCTCGTGGTATAAATTTTATAAATCCAGATTCAGGAAAACAAATTATACTATGAACAGTTGGCATATCTTTAGCGTACACTCGTAGGTCCCGTTGCTGTTATACCAACCGCTTATACGGTCCTGTAACATCTTGTTGATTTGCAGTGTTGATTCTATATTAGCGTCGTAATAATCCTTCGAAGATGAATTTGGAAAGTGAGATAATCTGTAAGATTTTTTAAGAATGCTGCGGGCTTTATAGAAATTTAGAAGTTTGTGCTTTCATGAGCTTCATCGATTATCATATCGCTGTGGCCAATTTCGGGTATGGTTTAAAAAAATAATGAAAAAATCTCATTCATACGAAACGAATAGTCACGGGGTTACTACATAATTTCTAGTCGAAGAGTTTTTTGCTCGATCGGTTTTGTATCGACCCAAATAAAAAACAAATACAAAATTAATGTTGCGTATACAGATATAGCGGCTACAAGACGAGTTTGTGCACAACCAATTGTTTCATAAAATTTCAGACTAACATTTTTTGATAACGGTATGCAAGCGATATCCATTACAGCTGAAAATTACATTTGTTCGAGGGAAAACAGTGCATTCAATAATTCGAAACACAAAGCACAAATCAGAGCTATGCCCCAACAGTAGAAAAACCAAACCAAACAGATTACGGAGTTATTAGCATGAAATTTCTTACGCCATTACAAGACGTCTTGTACGGTAACGGATAAAATCAATATGTGAGGTAAAATTGTATACGGTTTTTTTGTCCCGCCTGATCTTTCCCGTCTAATGTTTTCCATGTACGTGATAATTTAATAAGTTGATTGAAAATTGATAATTTTATGAACAATTGTTGAGGGATCTGCTTCGAATAATTGATTGGTGTGTGTTTGATATTATGATCAACGGGTGATTTGGCCTGTTAGTCCACGGTAAATTTATTCAATAAAACTTTACAAACACTTTGATAACATATTGCATAATAGACTGTTTAGGCTGGAGTTACAGTAAATTCAAAATCATAACGAAACATCAATGTATTATCCAATGTATAGTATGAGTTCCCGGAAAATTTGCCATTTGGCACTATTTCGGGCAGTTGATTTTCGTCGATGACATAATCTCGTACAGTGTAGTTTCCCTGAAAACGTATATTAAATTAACGATTAAGGAATTAAAAATTCAGTCGATGCCGCTTAATTAGGACACACGGGGATTGTTCCGATTAAGCGGCTGGCCCAAATATCCGAAGTTCCACAAAAATTTTTATTTTTTATTATTTTCTGTTCTTGTAGTCGATTTTTTTTCTATACGATTATTGTCCCGATTAAACGAAATATTGTTCCGAAAAAGGGAAGTAAATTTATATTCTATATTTGCTTGATTTTATTTCCATTCTTTAAGATTTATCCCAATTAAACGGCTGTCCCGATTAATCGGAGTCCCGCATAAGCGGAACCGACTGTACTTGTATACTTACTTTTGGGAATGGACATTGATCTTGAGGTGGAAAATTAGATGCTTTAACTAAACGTGGATACATGTCTTTATCAAATTTCAAACAATCACAAAATCGTGCTTGTTTTGAATAAATTGGAATTAATTTATTCGAAAATGCCACATTGTACACATTAAAATGAAGTGTACCCTGATTGCCAATATTTTTAAATAAATGAAGTGTTCCAGATACTACAAATTCATTACGTGCCCTTTTCGTTATCCGCATTGTTCCTCCATCAACAAACGTTGGATCCGTTTCCGAACTTACTTCAAATTTATCGATATTCACTTGATAATTTCTTTTCGCCTGCAGATAAATAAATTAAATTTTACTTTTCACAAGGACCACTTGTAGCTTTACTGCATTTGCTTACATTACATGCGTAAAGAATTAAGACAATTATTAAGCTCTGATGTTTGAACATTTCACGGCACTACGTTTGTGTGTTACCATTTCAGTATTTGATCTATTTATAGCTTATTTTTCATAATCGATTCAATTAATTTAATTGCAATGAAGGACAACCTGTAATTTTAAAGATCGAGTTCGTGATAGGCAATCACCATCATAACACTTTTATTTACAAAACCTAAACGGTTGCGTGCTATCATTTGATGTTTTTATTTGTTCTGAAATATGCTAAATATTATCAGATTATCGTGATCAAAACAATTTAAATTTTAAACCATTTCGTCAATAGACTTTATTAAAATTGTTCCGTTTACTGTCATTGAACCACAAAATGACCTTATTAAAGTTAGCCGAAAGTTTCCAGCCGAAAGATAAGGCAGATAGTGTCTTCGCCATCACAGCCGAAATATGATAATGTAGATATTGTTTTTGCTATCCAAGCATTGCATCCATTGCTATCCAATTTGCATCCATTTAGCATCCATTTTGTTGAGAAATTCTGAAAGGGATGCAGGGGTGTAATTTTGCAAAAATTCGCTAGTTTCCGTCTTACCCAGGTTATATCACTAACATAAATTTAATAAATGAAGCCAACAAAATATATATATTAAATATAATTAAACCGTTTTATTTGGACTAGTTATGACTGTAAATTGACTGTAAAATATATTTACACTTCTCAAAGTACGTAGTTACACTACTGATTATCCAACTTACTTACCGCTAAGAGGAAGATACTCATATTCAAACATCAAAAATAATTTGTGATCATAATTCCAAGCAACAAGTTATTCAATTTAAAAGAAGAAACTGTTTTTTAAGAATTCTTGAAAATGAGATATCCCTATGAACAAACAAACCTCAGTTTTGTGGCCTGTTAGATATGGACTATGCCAGTTCGAATAAATTATCAGGAGCTCCTCATCCAGGGGTGGGAACAATTTATACAATTTAGCTTCTAGAAAACATTACAAATTGTCTAAATAACATGATTTCGTATACTGTTAAGCATAGACATCTCTACGATGCCTTGTCATTGACCATCAAATCACCACTACACTTGTCATCTAGAAAACATACATAAATAAAGTTTGTTATTGCTAAATTAGCTTGCCATTGTGAACTTATTTTTTTTAACAATTTATTTCGTTTTGCAAAACAAGTGTTTATTGATAGTGTACATTTTCACCTCTTGGGCTGTTGAAAAGTTTTTGTCATTTTTAGTTGGTCGGAGCTCGGGGCGGGCTGCAGCTATCGGAGGGGTCACAAGTGGTGGATATTGGACGGCCTATCGATAGGTAGGTTAGCGGTGAATCAAATAAGCCGTCCCCAACCGCAGCTCTGCTGGGAGGAGAGTCTCAGGGAACTGGGGAGTGGTTAACCTCTGTTCACTAAATCCTGAGTGCCTATGATACCCAGTATGGAAGGGCGAACTGATGGCGCCATAAAACCATCGACCACAAACCACGGTGAACTGAGCGTCACGTCTCAATGCGCCCCGGGTCTTCAAGTAGTGAGTAGGGAACCCTATAAATGGTAATCCCCTGTATGAAATGGGTCCTATTGGGTTGGGATTCCATGTGAATGGCGGAATGAGTAGGTGAATGTGGAATAAGGGCTGGGGCGCGGAGGGGCGAGGTGCTCGGCGAGCCAATGGGCTGGATTAAGGTGTTACGCGACCCGTGCTGATGATCGACTAGGCTGGGGGCCCATTTAACAAAGCCCAGTATTGAACGGAGCCCTCTGGATACCTGGCGACCTCCAGTTGTATTTAGCCTTACCCGTGTATACGGATCTCTACACGGGCGGACCATCTATTTCTCCGATACTCGTGGGAACACACTATGGATAAAAATATTAAAAAACGAAAAGAAGTGGCCAGCACTTCTCAAATGCTGAAGGAGACGGGGGGGTCTGTGACTCCAGCCGTCGGTGGGGCTAAAACTGGTTCCGAGGCTTGCAAGCCAGGAACTAGTGGTAGCGGGAAGAAGGAGAAAGTCACTGCTCCTTTGGTTCAAAGGTATCGGTCAAGGCGTTCGGCCTACCGTGCCTTGGATAGACTGGCCACAGTCCCGGAGGAGCAGTGAACGGAGGAACAGAGGCGGAGGGCGGAGCGGGCGAAGAGCTGCGTCGCCAATGTTAGCAAGGCTAAGAAAGAAGATCTTGGGTCGAAAAGACAGAGGTCTAGAGAGGAAGAGCAGGGGAGTTTGGATGCCGAAAGAAAACGGGCCAAGCTCCAGGCGGAACAGTCGAGGAAGGGGCCTAAGCTCTTCAGCGACGTTGTGAAGGAGGGGGTGGTGGTGCTAGCCGTCGTGGACGAGAGTCACGAAGATGGGAGCATCACCGGGGAAAAATGGAGGTTGGTGTTTAATGCACTGAACCTCGTTTTCCTCCGAGTCCTTGGACAACATCCAGGATCACCGCCAGTTTGCAGGGACGCGGGTTTGTATCAGCGACGGCTGAAGCTGACCGCGTGCGCGAGTCAACGGTCGGCCTTCTTGTATAGGAAGGCGATCGAGGAGGTAGGCGAGGTATGGCCAGGAGCTAAGCTCAAGGCAATTCCCAAGGAGGAAATACCGAGCAGACCAAGAGCAATGGTCTGGCTCCCCACGGAGCCGGCAAGCCTGTATGAATCCCTGAGGATTATCCAGGTTTGCAATCCGGATCTTCCGACAGGAAATAGGAAGATTGTGAAGCAGGAGGAGCCTAAGGGCAATTTCAGATCATCAATTATGGTGATAAATAAGGAATCCCTGGCTCCTCTGTCAAAAACTAAAGGAGTTTTAAACTTCGGCTTCGGTTCTGTGACACTTAAGGTGTTCAGAAAGGATGAGGTCGGAGTCAAATTAGTTACTACACAGCCCGAGAAGGGGGTGGAGGAGGTCCAGCCTGCTATGGGAACCGCGAGGAGCAGTATCTCTTCAGGCGAGACACTGCCGCTAGTGGCGAACCCGAGTGAGGGGCTGACTAGCGAACTAAGGGACCGACTATCCCTTGGAAGGGGGATGAGGAATGCATCGGATTCCGAGGGGGGAGATGTGGATCTCTTTAGTTTTAGGGACTGCGGAGGGAGTGAGACGGAGGATACCGTCGACTCCGTCGGGTCCGCATAACCGACGCAGCACTGCTGTCGCAATTAAGGTAAGTGAATACTGTTATCAATTAGGTTTGTGCAGATAAACTTACATCACACTAAGGCGGCTTCGGCGGCGCTACTTCTCAGACTTGCTAAGTCGGGCGAGGAGATAGTGCTGATCCAAGAACCTTGGATCAAGAATAATAAGATCTGCGGTCTGCGAGCGAAGGGCTACACCCTTCTTTATGCTTGTGGGGCTGAAAAGAGCAGATCATGTATATTGGTTATCCTGGGGTGCGACGCCAACGCACACCATACCATCTGGGGTAGCGAATATAAATGACAGGGGTGAGTTACTTTTTGATTTTCTCTTAAGAACTAACCTCACTATTAGTAATATAGGCCAGGAACCCACCTTTATTATTAATAATAGACAGGAGGTTCTGGATATTACTCTGGTCTCCGAATTTATTTCACCGATGATCAGAGAATGGAGGGTGGCGAAGGAGCATTCCTTCTCCGACCACCGATACTTAACGTTTAAACTTAATCTCAACATTACAAACCAATACGTGTTCAGAAACCCCCGGAGGACGGTATGGCATGTATATAGGGAGGTATTGGAGGGCATCATTCCATTCAGAGTTCCAGGACTTCTCGACACGGGAAGTGAACTGGATTCAATGGTGGAGACTGTAACTAGGGCTTGCAATACCTCTATGAGGGTAGCCTGCCCTTTAACAAAGCTTAGGGGGAAGCGAAAACCTGTTTGGTGGAACCCGGCACTTGCGGAGTGCCGGAAGGTCTGTGGGTCTGCCTTTAATAGAGCGAAGAGATCTAGAGACAGTCAAGACTGGGACTTCTATAAGGAAAGCCTCAGAGTGTACAAAAGGGAAATAAGGAAGGCGCAAAGAAATTCGTGGAGGAGCTTCTGTGAGAGAATGGAACGGGTCTCGGAAACTTTGCGCTTAAGAAAAATTCTGTCTACCAATCCAACTGTTCCAGGCTATCTGTTAAAAACGGATGGCGAATGGACGGTTTCTAGTGAAGAGACACTTGATCTTTTGATGGAAACACACTTCCCGGGAAGTGAGGACGTGACGTCTGCGAATCCTCTGGATGTCCGTGGGTCAGGGGATCACGGCGGGGTCCAACCGTTGTGTACAGAGGCTATTCTGAACACGCGAAAACTAAAATGGGCCATTAATGGGTTCAAGCCGTTTAAGTCAGCTGGTCCGGATGGGATTGCACCAACAGAAATTCAGAAGAACTCGGAGATCTTGCTTCCCTGGCTGGAAGTTATCTTCAAAGGGTGTCTGAAGCTGGGGTACACTCCCAAGAAATGGAGGGAGGCTAGGGTGATCTTCATCCCGAAGGCGGGAAGAAGCTCGCACAGCAACCCTAAGGACCTTAGACCTATATCTTTGTCATCTTTTCTGCTGAAAATCATGGAAAGGATGCTGGATGTATATATTCGTTCGAAAAATGGACCCAGTAACTGGGCTCAGTCGCAACATGCATATCATAAGGGTAAGTCCGTGGATACGGCATTACATACCCTGGTTCGGGGAATTGAGAAGTCACTGGATTTTCAGGAATTCTCGCTGGTTGCGTTTCTCGATATCGAGGGCGCATTCAATAACGTAAAGATGGAAGCAATTTTGGAAGGATTGCTGCCACTTGAGATTGTAGACCCTGTAACCAGGCTAATTACTCATCTGCTGGGTAGCAGAAAAGTCATAGCAGGGATGGGGGAAGTTTCCGTCAGAAGACGAGTCGTTCGGGGAACCCCTCAGGGAGAGTTCCTCTCCCCTCTTCTCTGGAACTTAGTAATCAATGGACTACTATTGGCACTGGAGAGAGAAGGGATAGGTGTGGTTGCTTATGCCGATGATGTGGCGATAGCTGTCCCGGGAAAGCACCTGGGAACAATCAGGGACATGATGCAAAATGCGTTGTCAATCACTGCGGGTTGGGCCAGCAGATGTGAATTGGGGATTAATCCATCAAAAACAGAGCTGGTCCTTTTCACTAGGAGATACAAAATTTCGGCAATGATTCCACCGAGCCTGAATGGTACTACGCTGGTCCTTACTGATAAGGCGAAATTCCTAGGGATTCTCCTGGACAGTAAGCTCAGTTGGAAGCCAAACACGATGGAAAGAGTAAAAAAGGCCACTGTGGCACTCTACTTTTGTAAAAACGCCATTGGAAGGAAATGGGGCCTGAAACCGGAGCTGGTGCACTGGCTTTACACGGCAGTTGTAAGGCCCATACTGCTGTATGGTGTGAGTGTGTGGTGGCCAGCTCTGGAGAAATCATCATATACTAACATGATGGCGAAGGTGCAGAGGGCAGCCTGTTTGCTCATTAGTGGGGCTCTGAAAACCACCCCCACTAGTGCCTTAGAGGTCATACTGCATCTTCTCCCGTTGGAAATTATCGGTAAGCAAATGGCGGTTAATACGGCCGCCCGGCTATCAGCGACCTCTGGTTGGAAGTGCCTGCAAAAGAAGCACTCAACTATAGTCAATTCGGTGAGGCATGACTTGGAGAATTTAGATTATAAAATACCCATGTTGTGCTTCGACAAGAGTTTTAAGGTGATTCTCCCCGCTCGGGAGGATTGGAACAGAGGTCTCCTTATCGAGACCGGGACAGTTAATTTCTTCACCGACGGCTCCAAGCTCGATGGTAGAGTGGGAGCGGGTGTGTTCTGTGGGGAATTAAATGTCAATTTATCTTTTCGTCTTTTCGTAGGATAGCGAAGCAAGTATGGCCTATGCTGAACTTGAAGCTCTCTAAGATCTTAATCACACTACGGAAGCGTGATTTAGGTAGAATTGTAAGGGTACTTACCGGACACTGCCTTTTCGGAGATCATGCGAGAAGGCTGGGTCTAGATTCAAATGATTTCTGCAGAAGCTGCAGGGACGAGGAGGAGGAGGAGACTCTTGTTCGCTTTCTATGCTCATGCCCTGCGCTAGCTGGCAGAAGAGATGATCACTTGGGCAAATACACCATGGACAGCCTCTCTGATCTCGAAAGCTGCAATGTGCGAGATCTCTTACGCTATATTAATAGCACTAAATGGGTTTAAGGAGTTTGATGATGTCGGAACCTGTGGTATCACAATGGGCCATAACTGGCCTAAGTGTGCGATGACAGCCACTGAAACCTACCTAACCTAACCTAGTTGGTCGGAAACTTCACAACAATTTAACGGGAATCATCACAACATCCGACCCCGAAATCCACATCCGGAGATACTGAATAAATTCGTATGGCCTTCTATTCGGAATGAGGAGTTATGGCCCTCTACAACTGACAGTATATAAAACAACATAACGTGTTATATAACAACAACAACAACACGTATTATTGGAACTACTTTTGAACCACTCGCGGAGTATTACATCCAAAACCACGCGCAACAAAACCTACAAAAATCGCATAAATGCAATTAACAACATCGTAGATTAAATCATTAGTTTTCCAAAGTCCAGAAAAACCGCTACCAAATACTAAACACCTTTTTCACGAACATTTCAATAGTGTGCTTAGTATTTGGTCGCTTGCATGTGAAGGATACTGCTTAAGTTTTACTAGTTTTAAAGTTTTTCACATGTTTATACAGCAGTGTGAATTTTTTTATATTTATATTTATTTATAATTTTTATTTTATTAACATCATTTTAAATATTTCGCAGTTATCTTACAAAAACCGTAATAAATTATAATACATTTCCCATTTCATTAATCAATATTCTGTAAGACGACTATTGCGGTTAAAAAAAAAGTTTTAAAAACAATAAATATGAAATCAGTATCCGAGGCAGATTAGTAACAAACACTACTAATGGGGGTAATACACTTGGGTGTACAAAATACGCACATTGATCAATCGTCTCCAGCTAACACCCCAAATATTTAAAGTTGTGTTAAAATCTCTAGGGATACCTCAGTTGGCCTAAGAATTTTAGTGTCATAACATAAAATTTTAATAAATGTCCCTCCCCTGGATGACGAGCTCCTGATAATTTTTTCTAGCTAACATGGTTCCCTAGTAACACCTGATATAACGGAGGTTGTGTTAAGATTTCTTGGGATATTTCAGTTGCCCTATGACCAAATATAGTCTTAACAGAAAATTCTTCAAATTTTCGGCACCCCTAGAGGGGGAGCTCCTGATTATAGTTTCCTATTTACATGGTCCCCTACTAACAACCCATATACATAAGGTTGTGTTGTGAAAAAAATTTAAAAATTGAAGTGCAAAGCTTTCTTTGCTTTTTCAAGTTGCTGCCGGAACAAAAAATATTTATCACCCAATTCGGACACAGTCCAAGAAAACTTTAATATTTGATAATGTTCCGTCTTACCCAGGTAATATCACTTAATTCGTTTTGGTAACGGGTTTCCTGGAGTTAAGAAACATTTTCGGAAAACCATACGATCGCAAATTGACCTATTTACGAATTTTATTTATTATTACTAAAACCTCCGGGGCCTTTACAGTTTCCAATGGAGTGGTGTTTATTTGTTAGGTTTGATCTGTAATACTACTCGTTATATGTTTTTTTGTTAAACTAGACACGGAGGCTATAATATAACTGAAAGATGAAAATAGATTAATTTGTCCGTATATTATTTCCAGATGTCCCATTTATTATGAATATTCGCTATTAAGCAGTTTTACAAATACAGTCAAACAAAATTAATGTTTTTGTTTATTTACAAAGGTTTAGGAAATATTTCGTCTTATTATTTCCTATAGGTTGTTGACGTTTCTTACTTTGTCGTCGTCAGGGACACAGTGTATTCTACGTAAAAAATTACGTACCGAAAAATGTGTATAGATTGCATTGCGTAATAGAGGCTTGTAACCTCTCTTTAGAAAAACAGTCACTATAACAGTCATTGTCGAACACTTCGGTGTCATGCAAGATCGTGATATATTTTGGAGATTTATCCTCCACCGTTTCAAACTTCCACTGGTATATCACAGCGCAACTGCGAACAATTTGGTATTGAATGCAGGACCTATTGAATCCCAGTCACTTAGTTCAATGACAGTAAACCAAACATGGTTTAAAATTTAAATTATCTTGATCACGGCAATCTGATAATATTTAGCATCCGTTTAGGTTTTGTAAATAAAAGTATTATGATGGTGATTGCCTATCAAGAACTCGATCTTTAAAATTACAGGTTGTCCTTCACTGCGATTAAATTAATTCAATCGTTTATGATAAATAAGCTATAAATATAGATCAAATACTGAAATAGTAACACACAAACGTAGTGCCGTAAAATGTTCAAGCATCAGATCTTAATAATTTTCTTGATTCTTTACGCATGTAATGTAAGCAATTGCAGTAAAGCTACAAGTGGTCCTTGTGAAAAGTAAAATTTAATTTATTTATCTACAGGCGCAAAGAAATTATCAAGTGAGTATTGAGAAATTTCAAATGAATGCGGAAACGGATCCAACGCTTGTTGATGGAGGAACACTGCGGATAACGAAAAGGGCTCGTAATGAATTCGTATTATCTGGATCATTTCAGTTATTTAAAAATATTGGCAATCAGGGTACACTTCATTTAAATTTGTACAATGTGGCATTTTCGAATAAATTAATTCTAATTTATTCAAAACAAGCAAAGTTTTGTGATTGTTTGAAATATCATAGTGACATGTATCCACGTTTAGTTGAAGCATCTAATTTTCCACCTCAAGATCAATGTCCATTCCCAAAAGTAAGTATACAAGTACAGTCGGTTCCGCTTATGCGGGACACCGATTAAAGGACGGAAACAAGACCAAGCAAATATGTAACACGAATCGACTAAAAGAACAAAAAATAATGAAAATTAATTATGGAACTTAGGATAATTGGGCCAGCCGCTTAATCGGAACAATCCCGATGTGTACTAATTAAGCGGAATAGACTCTATTTTTAATTTCATAATCGTTTTAATTTATATACGTTTTCAGGGAAACTACACTATACGAGATTATGTCATCGACGAAAATCAACTGCCCGAGATAGTGCCAAATGGCAAGTTTTCCGGGACCTCATACTATACATTGGATAATAAAATAATGTTTCGTTATGATTTTGGATTCACTATAACTCCGGCCTAAACAGTCTATTACGCAATATGTTATCAAAGTGTTTGTAAAGTTTTATTGAATAAATTTATCGAGGACTAACAAGCCAAATCACCCGTTGATCATAATATCCAATACACACCAATCAATTATTCGAAGCAGATCCCTCAAAAATTATTCATAAATTTATGAATTTTTCAATCAAATTATTAAAAAATTTTACCTCACATATTGATTTTACCCGTTACCGCACAACACGGTCGAAATTTTTGAGAATTTACAAAAAACCATCATAAAAATATCACAATTACAAAAAAAAAAAATTAAATTATGACAACCGTATTTACCAGCAGCTATATAGCTGCTCAACATCTGATTGATATAATAAATTTTTTTTAAAATATTCTGCGTCGTTCGCCTATAAAATGCGCGCGTAATTTTCAATCGATTCCCATATCACAACAAACGTGGCACAATAAATTTGTAACAAATACAATTTAAATTAAAAAATAATGATAATTTTCAATTTGATTTATTTTCAAATCAATTTTCAGATCACGTACTTGTGATTTTAAAATAAATTGTTTGTGTTGTGCTCAGTGTATATACGTATACAGTCGGTACTGTATAACGTTCGATATATTGACATATTTACGATTTATTCATTCATACGTTTCTCTGGAATCGGAAATTTTCCATTTCGATGACCTTCGCGGGATGGAATTTGCAAAATTACCCTCTGCAGTAGTATTTATGTACGCAAGAAGTGTACTCGTGTTTAGTTTATGATTTTGCTGGTAGTTAGCGATGTATAATCTATGAAATTTCCCACGCGACTTTTTTCTGTATTTTGCAGAATTGGTTTGGTCTTAGTTGTACAATAGTAAAGTTTCAGTTCATACAATTACTCAAATTTATTTATTTTTAGAATATAAAATTAGTTTACAGTTTTTACCAAACCTTAACATAAAGATAAGAACCGCTACTATAAGAGACCAGGTGGCGACAAGTATTTTTTTATATGGATTGAGCTTACTTCTAGTGTTACCGTAGTACAGCAGTGTTGGGTCGAATTCTCCACACCGCGTAGATAATTAATACCTAGATCGAAAATGTAGAAAATGTAGACAATATCGTTCTGTTAGCAGTAAACAAATGTCAGAAATGATTCGACTATCGATGTTGCGTCTGTTAACTCTTCCCTTCCTAGATTCGGATGTTCTCATTTGAACTTTTTAGAAAAATGGTGTTTCATAGAACTCGGAAGTATGAGTTCTGATGTCGACATTGTTGACCCTGCAGTTTCTATACTGATGGCTAATGATTGATTGTCATTAGGAGTAATTTCCTTCGTCTTGGATGTTGGTAATGTATAGATTATTCGCTTTTGTTGATTTCTTTCATGGATGTTTTTTTCGTAGCGTAGTAGTTCATTCTGATTTGTGTTATTGATTCTTGTGTCGTCTATCATTTACAGCGAGAAGAATTTACACTTCTCTAGTATAGCTGGAAGGACTTGAATTGCTGTTTGTTCTCTGGATACAAATATGTCGTTTCATATGCTGTATAAGATAGCAGAACATTGTGTTTTTTCTCATCGCTAGAGCCATCAGTATCACTAGAGGCATCAGTATCACAAAAAGGAAGTTTTGTCTGCTGATATTTTTTGAAACCAGCGGAATTTTTTTGAAATTTTTAAGCAAGCCAATAATTCTCAGCAGAAAGTTTTACGAAAAAGCAAAGCATTTATGAAACAGAAGAGGAAATATATGTTTAAACGTTTTGAAATGAAAAAAGTGAAATTTTCTTTAGAAAATAGAAAGGCACTCAAAATGTCCTAAAATTATCATAATCAACATAATGCAAATACATGTTGGTAGCACTCTGGGTATATGTTTTTATGGTAGCTGAAAACATAATCTACATACACGAGCAACATAAGAATCAAAACTGACGTCAGTAGTATTCCATAATTTTTTGAAGTCATTCTAATGTGAAATGTTTTCAGTTTTTTACCAAAAGTGGTAAAAAAACCCTGTAACTACCCTGGGTCTATGTTTTTATGGTAGCCGAATTCGTAATCTACATACATGAGCATCATAAGAATCACAATTGGAGTTGAAAATGACTTCGAAAATTTATGGAATGCTACTGACGCCAGTTGAGCCCTCTTATGTTGCTTATGTATGTAGATTATGAATTCAGCTACCATAAAAACATATAGCCAGAGGGCTACCAATTTGTATTTGGATTATGATAATTATGATAATTTTAGTAAATTTTGAGAGCCTTTCTTTATTCTAAAGAAAATTTTATTTTTTTTCGTTTCAGAACGTTTAAACATATATTTTCTCTTCTGTTTCATAAATGCCTTGATCTTTCATAAAACTTTCTGCTGAGAATTATTGATTTGCTTAAAATTTCAAAAAATTTCTGCTGGTTTCAAAACATATCAGCCAAAAAACTTCTTTTTTGTGATAGTGATGCCTCTAGCGGTGAATAGCAGAAACATATTTCATGCTGGAAATTTTCTGCTATCTTATACAGCATTTGTTTCATTGAGCTGTTGAGTTGAAGGCTTAATTAACAAATTTTCGTGAGTTCCTAAAGTTGTAATAAGAATATGAACAATGCAGAGCAAACACTTTTAATTGGTAATGATTTTAATATCTGCAAAGCCTAATGCTTCTTCAGATATGAAAAATGGCGAGTTAGTAAAAGGAAATGTATTATGCTGATGTAGAGGGTGTCCCTTTGTCGCTTCTTTATTATTATCGTCCGTATGCTTTCCATACAATTTTGGTAATTGTTTAAAGTGTCGCTGTTGTATTTTTGTATGTCCAGTACTAATTGAGATGATTTTTAAATTACTGTTGTCAAGAATTTGTACTTCAGCTAATGCGCACCACCTTTCCTGAGTCGTGTTCCTGTCTTCTGATACTGTTTCTGATAGATAGATATGACTTCGTCTGGTAGATAAATTTTATTGGATTCCTTTTTCTGGTGCCGAATTTTAGGTCTTTGGTTTGTTTCAGTTTCTACTTTTGTATGTTAAAACCGAGCCAGTTGCTCGAGATCTGAAGGGTTTTTCAAAAAGAGGTTTCATTTTGATATTTAAAAAAACGAGTATTTTTTAATGGAAATCAATTTCATTGTAAAGAGGAAGGTATGCCATTAACATTTGAAAACGATATCAACCAAATGGCCGCCACAGCTACGCTTGCAGCCTCATATGCTTTTCATGAGACTTTCCATGACCAATTCACACATTTGCGGCTGTCTGTCCTCGAAAACTTAACGAATTCCATCTTTAGGGTCTTAAATCGATTTTGGAGCATTGACATAAAGCTTATCTTTCACGCGGACTCAAAGAAAAAAGTCTAAAGGTGTTAAATCACAAGTTCTCTGGGGCCAATTGTGATCAAATTAGCGCCGTCTTGCTGAAAGAAATCGCGCAGACGTTCTTGGGAAAATTTTAACGTTTGGTAGACCAGCTAACAGACAATCATCCAGAAACACTATATTCAACTGCAAATTAAGTATATTATTGCCGTCTACGCCACTGCTGTGAAAAGTGCTACATATTTACTATCTGAATAATTTATTTAGTTTCATTAAATCAGCTCCACTATCAGTGTGGGCGAGTCACACAAAATGGTGGTGGATAGGTCGGATCAAGGTGTTATGCTAACCGTGCCGATGATGAGCCTGGCCATCCATCTAAAAATAATTGCTCAGTCCTTAACTCTCTGGATACCTGGCGAACTCCAACTGTAGGTAGCCTTACCCGTGTATACGGTTCTCTGCACGGGTGGACCATCATTTTCTCCGTAACTCGTGGGAAAAAGAATGGATTAAAAAGTAAATAAAACTAAAGAAGTGGCCAGCATTTCTCAAATGCTGGTGAAGACGAGTGGGGGGTCTGGGACTCCAGCCGTTAGGGTCGCTAAGACTGAGACTGGTCACGAGGCTTGCAAGCCGGAAACTAGCGGAGAAAAGGAGAAAGTCATTGTTCCTTTGGTTCGGAGATACAAGACGAGGCCTTCCGCCTTCCGTGTATTGGAGCAATGGACGAAAGAGCAGAGGAAATCTGTTAACGGGACAAAGAGTTGCACAGTCGAGGAGAGCAATGCGCATAAGGAGGACCTTGAGTCTAAAAGACAGAGGTCTAGTGAGAAGGAGCATGGAGGGCCGGATGCCGAGAGGAAACGGGCCAAGCTGCATGTAGGACAGTCGCCGAAGGGGCATAAGCTCTTCGGCGACATCGCGAGGGAAGGGGAGGTAATACTGGCCACCGTGGATAAGAGCCATGAGGACGGGAGCATCACTGGGGAGAATTGGAGGTTAGTGTTTAACGCACTGAACCTTGGTTTCCTGAAAGTCCTTGGACAACATCCGGGACCCCCGTCACTTTGTAGGGACACGGATTGGTATCAGCAGCGCCGGAAACTGACCGCGTGTGGGGGTTAGGCGACCTACTAGGAGGTAGGCGAGGTATGGCCAAGAGCGAAGCTCAGAGCTGTCTCGAAGGAGGAGATACCGAGCAGACCTAGGGCAATGGTTTGGAATCCCCCGGAGCCGGTTAACCTGGATGAATCCCTGAGATTTATCCAGGTTTGTAATCTGGATCTCCAGATGGGGAACTGGAGAATTGTCAAGCAGGAGGCGCCCAAGGCCAATTTCAATTATCAATTATGATAATCAATATAGAATCCCTTGGCTCCTTGTCAAAAACCAAAGGAGTTACTAAAAACTTCGCGTCCAGTAGCAACATCGCAGCTAGTGGTGAAACCAAGTGAGAGGCTAACTAGGGATCTTAGTAATCGACTATTTCTAGGCATAGGGAGGGGGACACATCGGACTCTGAGGGGGGGGGGGAGATGTGGACATCCTTAATTTTATAGGGACTGTGGGGGGAGTGAGACAGAGAATACCGCCGACTCCATCGGGTTCAATTAACCGACTTAGCACGGCTGTCGCGATAAGGTGAGTAAATGTTGTTACTAATGATCAGGTTTGTGCAAATAAATTTACATCACTCCAAGGCTGGTTCGGCGGCGCTACTTCTCAGACTTGCTAATTCAGGGAAGAAGATAGTTCTGATCCAAGAACCTTAGATTAAAAACGACAAGATCTGTGGTCTGCGAGCGAAGGGGTACACTCTGTTTTACGGTTGTGGGACGGAAAATAGTAGATCATGTATACTGGTGGACAATAATAGAAATGTTTTTCCTCTTCCGCAGTATTGTAATGGGGACATAACTGCGGTATGTATAGAGACGGAGGGGAGGAAATTCTGGTTTACAGCCACATACATGGAACCAAAGAAACTGGTGCTACCAGATGTACTGGGGACACTTGTTGGGGATGCGGATAGGCGGAAGGTGGGAGTTATCCTAGGGTGTTCGATTTTCTTTTAAGAACTAACCTCATTATTAGTAATATAGCTCAGGAATCTACCTTTATTATTAGCAATAGACAGGAGGTTCTTAGCAATAGACAGGAGGTTCTGGAGTTATTTTGGTCTCCGATTTTATTTGACCTATGATCACATAATGGAGGGTGGCGAAAGAGCATTTCTTCTCTGACCGTCGGTACCTAACGTTTAAGCTCAATCTCTAAATTACAAATCAGTGCGTGTAATTCCATTCAGAGCCCCAGCACTCCCCGACACGGGTAGCGATCTGGATTTAATTGTGGACACTCTTACTAGGGCTTGTAATAAACGTCTTCCACATAAAATCTTCCAATTCTGGTCATAAAAAGTCATTAATCATAGCTCGGTAGCGCAATCCATTCACCGTAACAGTTGCACCGTAGCCTCATTTTCGAATAAGTGAGGTCCAATCACACCGTTAGCCCAAAAACGGCACCAAACAGAGACACGTTGAGGATGGAGAAGCTTTTCAACAATCATTCTTGGATTTTCTGAGCCCCAAATGCGACAATTCGGCTTATTAACGTAGCCTCCCAGGAGAAAATGGGCCTCATCACTGAAAATGATTTTTCGATGAAAATCCGGATCATTTTGATGCATTTAAGGACTCAATCAGCGAAGATACGACGTTTATGGTGATCGACCGGCTTGAGTTCTTGTATTAACTGAACTTTAAAAGCCTATGTCTTTATGCAAAATACGGTGTAATGTCGTTTTTGGAATGTCTAATTCTAAAGTTCGACGAGAAATCGACAAACCTGGGTTTTTCTCTACGGGCTACAGCAGCAATACTCTCAGTTGTTCTTGAGCAACGCATAAGGTTTCGATTCTTCACATGATTCCTCTCGCTGTTGTCCCAACAGCTCAAATTTTTCCACCAGTTTCACTATTGCCGGCCGAGAAGGTGCTTCACGACGACCCAAAAGTGCTTTAGTTTTGCGAACTGTGACTGCAAAATTTTCACCATTTTTTTAGTGAATTTTAATAATTGTAATGCGCTGTTGTAGCGTGTATCGTACCATTTTTAGTAATGGCGTAGTGTTTACTTGGTAACTGTCGAAAGATAACAGCTTCAAAATTGACAGCTGCCCAAATAGCAGGCTATTCAAAATGAAACCTCTTATTGGAAAACCCTATATAGTGGGCATTCTACCGTAGAACAATTCGACTGGTCTGTTTTGTGTAGTGAGATGGTTGGAATGGTTGTACTCGTTAATGAACCTTTCGAGTAGTTGTTCAAAGTACGTTGTACACCGAGTGGAACCTTACTATCTGTCCATCCACCTCGCTCTTGTATGGCGGTATTCTGACAATTTTTATTTTGAAATCATACTCTCCCTAGTAAGTTTGTTTATTTGCTGTTAAGACCAATTTATATTTGGATTTTATGTCCGGAATAATACGGGACAGGAGTTTGCCGGGTAGCGGTTTGTTCGAATGTCTGTCATACTTGCTTTCGTTACAAGTGCTGCAGCGTTTACCAAATAGTCTCATTTGTCCGTGCATTCTTGGGAAATAGTACTTCACGATTATTTTCTGTTGGATTTCATAAGCGTTACGATGCGCTCTCCGATGATCTAACAGGATTGTTTGCAGATTTATGAGAGTCAAATTTTATAATTGTTAAAATGTAGGGGTATACAGCTCTTGGATTTTGCCCATTAAGGGTTCCGTGGGTTGGATGCCGTTTAGCGTATGGCGGTTAAGGTATCTTTTAAAGAAATTGATAATATCTGTTTTTGAGAAAATCGGTTGTGCAGTGATGTGTCGGAAGTGATTTGGAAATGGAGTTAGTATTTGATAAGACCTATCATCATTTTTCTTCAAGATGAATTGATTTCTGAATACGTTAAGAGGGTCATCGAAAATAGGTATAAGGTTTTTGTGCGGAACTATTGTCACTATGGTGTGTTACAGTTACAGTTACCGCGTTTACCTCCGATGAAATGGATATCCTTGATAATGCATGGGTTATTACGTTTGTTTTTCCGGGTTTGTATTTCAACTCGTAACTGCACTCCTCTAGCAGTTGAAGGTCGGCAAAAATCCGAACTTTCTTCGATCCTTATAGAAAATTTCTTGCAGATATCAAATTAGGGTAAGTATGGGAATTTTAACAACACCTCATTAGAAACGAGAGACTCTTTTGTCGTACGAGTATTAAATGCATATATTCCAGTTTGCTGTAAGTCAACGCGCTTTGGCCTCGAGAGATTTTTAGACATATGCCCATCTTCCTCTCTTAAGATGGCTCAGAAGTCGTCGGCTTCGCTAATTTAGGGTATAGTCTTTAATGAACTGCGATATAGAACCTAGACATTCCTAGGAATTATTTTAGTTCTATGACTGTCTTTGGTAGAGAAAACCCTGTTATGCATTTATTTTCTTGGAATACGTCATTCGAAATTACGAACCCTAAAAATTCAACCTGATTTTGTAAGAACTCACATTTATCGAGTTCAATTTTCATGTTTGCGTCCTCTAAAACTCTGAATACGGGTTTTAATTTTTTCGAAGTGTTCTTGTTCATTTTTGATTTCTAAAAGATTTTGGTTTCTAAGAGTGTCGTCTAATGTCCGTTGGAAAATAAATGAAGCATTTCTATGGCAGAAAGGGTGCTGTGTGAACTCGTACTTGCCATTATTTACCGAGAAGGCGGTTTTTCAATATCTGTGGGGATTTGAAGTAACACAATTTTTTGATTTACATTTGAAAATAATTTATTTTTCCAAGATTTTCTAATAGGTCATTAATCTCAGGAGTTGGGCATTTATCTGAGATGTTGAGGCTGTTCAATATTCGATAGTCGATGAGCATTCTATATTTTTCTCGCTCGACGCGTCTATCTTTTTCGGAAGGATACATACGGGAGAGTTGTATGGTAATTTAGAAACCAAATTGTGTCGTCTTCTATTAATTGCTCAATCTGTTAATCTACTTCGTTTTTCAGGCATCGTTACGTTTCTGGCTCAAATCCTCCGGTTTATTTCGTCCCATAAATGCTTAATTATTTTTTCATGTTTGAAAAAAGGGCTGGCCACTCAACCGTCTCAAGTCCAACCTTATCCACGAACAACAGAGTGGTTCGAGTTGTGAGACACTGAGCATTGTCATGCATCAATATGGAATCTTCTACTTTATATCCTGCAGGTGGCACTACATGATCCAAGAGAATGTTCTCGATATATCTTTCAGCGATCAGACCTACTCTACGGCCTCCATCAGGTACTAAAACAAGACCTGTGTTTCCCTCAAGCGATATGCACGATGCACGAACCACCGCCGTACGAGACTGTTTCAGCAAAATAGCACTGCGAAAATCGCTCTCTTGGAAGCTGGTAAACACGGCCTCTCTATCATTACCAAGGATACATATTGTGCACTCGTCAGTGAATAGATCGGACCTCCATTGCTAGATACTCCAATTGATTTTTCGTGAGCAAATTGAGTCGCTTTTTGCAGTGGCGTGTTGTCATTTTTGGCCTCGGACCATCTTTGAGTGAGGTTGGTTGTCTTCAAGCGACTTCTTACTGTCCATCGACTAACAGCTCCATCTCGAACTTGTCTTAGTTCCTGCTGCTAATTGACCTCCGTGAGATGGCAATTTCACAGTGAAATTAGGACGATAAATCGATCGTTCCTTTCAGATATACACCGATATCGGCTGATATGTGGTCTCTAATTGATGGTATCGGTTTCCTGAAAAGCAACAAATTGTGCGGTTTTTCTGGAGTAGTATTCATGATTTTGAGATGATGACGAATGAAACTGGTAGAGATTTGTCAGGCCAACGTCTGATAAGTGACTGATGGCAAACATCGGTCAACGTGGTATTGTACAGAAGTTGAAGTAGGCCAATTGTTTTCATCGAAACTTCGCATTTAGCTACGATTGCTTTAATTTGAAAAGTACTGTATAGGTTTTATTGACAACGTCCTTGTAAAAAAATACAATTGTAAAAATTCGTCTTTTTGTACGCGCAGAGGTTTGGGTCAATTTAGTTGCCCGCGAGTGTAGTTAAAACTAGATGTTTATAAATCCAGATTATCGTTATCAATTCAAATTTAATGTTTTTGGTTACCAGCTAAATAGAAATTCAAAAATCATTATTCAAATTTGAGAATTTCGACGATCAAATGCGACAGCTGCAGCTCATCACCATCAGCTTGCAACCTGCAAATTCTTTGGACAAGCACCTAACGTACCATGCACGGAGTTTCCACTGCTAAACACATTATCAATATGCTCCCTAAAGTTGACATTTACTAACGTTCAGTTTGAAATTATTCTTTGAGTACCAGATTGCAAAGTATTTCGGAGCGGTTGTACACAGGGTACACCGAATAACAATAAATGAATAGCATTGGTCCCAAAACACTACTCTGAAGTACGTCGGAAGTCACGATAAAAGGAGCGGATATGTATGGTCTGAGTGATACTTCATATCGATGGTTTTATATGTAAGACTCCATCCACAGCAGGAACTGTACTGACAAGTCAATGGCCTCAATTTTGAGTAGAATGGCGCCATGAAAACCCCTATCGACTAATTTACTGAAATATATTGTGACATCATCGAACTCCTTCCCCGCCTCAACGGTGTTAAGTGCGAGTGATGTGAATTCAACTAAGTTTATTGTGGTGGACCTCTTAAACAGCCAAGCTAGATATCAGAGAACAGTGGTCTGCAGTACACTATTCTTTCAATGTATCATATTCGATACTCTCAAATAGCGGGGAATGCAGCAAACAACTTTGCAATCTGCCTATAGTTAGTAATATCAAACTTGCAGCCTTTCTTATGAGTAAAGGTTATGAAAGCGGTTGAACCAAATGACCAGCATTTCTACCGTCTAGACCGATCGCAAAATCGTCAATCAGATAGTTGAGTCTTGGAGGTCTGCAAAGTAGATTAAAACACTTGCAAACATATTCGTCATAATTCTTAGGTCGTTCGAACGATATTCTCGTATTTTAATGATGACCCATCTAAATTCTTCTTTAGATTAACAAATAGTCGAAACCTTGTAATTATGTTTATATTTGTCAAGTTTGTTGGTCAACCTGATAAATTTATTGTGGGCCATCGAGCAATTAAAATAGCCATCTTCGGATTGAGTTTTTAAACATTTCTGCCATCGTTTATTTTGGTGATTTTAGAGAGCGCGTAGTTCGCTAGTATACGCAGATGGTTTCGCACAGCACACACAAATTGCAATGTAAAAGCATGCTGGTTTGGTGAACACAGGAAAGCAAAAAGTAAATTAGACATCATTTTTAAGGATTGGGACAGTTTCTGTGGCTGTGCAATTATTAACATCAAGCTGTTTGTTCTTAATATTACTGATTTGAAATGAACCGGAGTTCAACGTTAAACGCAACCTAAGGTGCCCATAGTAATTCAGGAAGATTGAAGTATCCTAGTTGAAGAAATTAATCTTGGGAGTTCATATTATCTGACAAAAAGTTAACATCATCAACGAGTAGCTGGTAGGAATCAATCAGATTATGCGGACGCAGGTAGGCGAATGAACATGTCTTGAGCAGAAATTGTCAAATGTCTTGAAAAATTCAGAACAGTCGAATTCAGAACGCACTGCAATGACAACTCGTAGTACATTGGATTCGAAAAGGGTCTATAATCAAAATCAAACTTCGATATCTGATGTGGAGTGTCGTGGTTGTTCGTAAGTGTTACGTAATAACGTAACTCAAGGCATGCATATTTTGACTTAAATTTAATCAATAAAGCAATTTTTTAAAACTAAGCAAATCAAAGTTGAATTAATAAAATTGTTTATATAATTTGTATTGCAAGTCAAAGAAAAAAATAGTATGAGCAACACGAGCGCAAAATATTTTAAGGCTCTGGCCTAGTTCTAAGCCTCGGAAAGCCTCGGCCAGTCACTTCGCTCCAGCAACAAAATTAATTTTTGCGAACAGCAATGAGTTGGGATAGTAGAAAGTAAAATATTCAGCAATCGTCGCGTTTGTTCCACTGCTAAATTAGCAATGGTAAAGGGTATTTCAATAAGGATGCTCAATATTTTATGTATGGCTTTAAGAATGACTTTACTATTCGAGAAATCCAATTTTCGATTACTTTTTACCGGTCGATATGTTGACTGTGAGAGAAACAATTGTTTGCGGTTTAATCGCAAAGGACTACGTTTTAAGTCAGCCGCAAAAAGAAGAAGTCTAAAGGCGGTATATATCTCACGAGAATAGCCATTCCCTAAAATCACTCGTGTAGAATGTCCATCGTGGCATGCGCTGTTAGTTGTGTGGCTCAGCTGGTTTTTATACGGGTGCAGGACCACGTCCCAACACAAAATTCGCTAAATTAAAGTCGCATAAATGCCAAGTGTTTGTGGACGACGAGAAATTGACTGTAACGAGCTTTTTCGTACACTCTTACGCACAGCAGCGATAATTTCAGTTAACCTCGCGTTTCAGTGACGTACAAGTGTTGGCTGATTGTTTATCGAACCTTTATCGAATGGAGCACTGATTTCGAAAATTAAATTTGGTGACTTGCAAACGTTGTTCAACGCTATAATTTTCATGCTGTATACGATAACGGAAATTACTCAGCGGAAAATAAGATATTACGCTACTCGCCGCAAGTGGCAGCACCACCACAAAAGATAATTTATTTTGTTATAAAATTACCAGCGGATTTTTTTTTCATTTTGTTCCTTTTTTCACTAAATAAAACATTACAGCGAATTAAAATATTAAAAGTGATCCTTAAAATGACAATTTGATTGACCTCCGAAGTAAATGAACTCGGCAAATGAAATCTTGAAATTTAACATTATTCCGTCTTTTACTAGTAACCAATACTTTTGGTTGTTTTGCTAATAGCTTAGGTCATACTGAGACTACGAGGAAAATTTGGGGAAAATTGATGGATTAGAATTTTCACTATAATTTTTTGATTTTCTGCGGCCATATAAGTTATTTTCAGTTTTTGGCCAATATGTCAAAAACCTAAGCTATTAGATAAATTGGAAGTTTTTGATATGTTGGCCAAAAACTGAAAATAAATTAATAAAAAAATTTATATTTTCAAAAGTATTGGATATGAAATGGCCAAGTTTAGTCCAGCATGAGCAGATCCTAGAATTTTGTCATAAGTTTTGACCCATTACAATACTATTTACCAATTTTCATCGTCATTCTTTTAGAATGGCGGAAGACGGAATATTTTTAAATTTTAAGATTTCATTTACCGAGTTCCTTTACTTCGGAGATCAATCAATTTTTTATTTTAAGGATAACTTTTAATATTTTATTATGCTTGGATGTTTTATTTAGTAGAAAAAAGGTACAAAATGAAGAAAAAATTTCCGCTGGTAATTTTATAACAAAATAAATTCTCTTTTGTGATGGTGCTGCCACTTGCGGCGAGTAGCGAAATCTCTTATTTTCCGCTGAGAAATTTCCTATCTTATACAGTATATAATTTTCCATGGTTCCTATAACCTTACAAATTTCGATCGCCCCTGTTGATAGACCCTTAATATTTGCAAAAGGATGGAACAGGCATTTTCGTTTAAATTAAAATATTGCGTGATGGTAAAACTTAATTTAATCCATTAATCAGAAGAAGTAAAGTAAGAGCTAAGTTAAGTAAAAAGCTTTACTTAAAATATTTGGTACAAGTTTATATGGGTCAGCGCGAGTACAACAACTCCAACTGGTGATGAAAATAATAGAAATGAACTTCAAATAAGGTCCAGTAGCTACGACGAGTACTAAATATACTGTAATGAAAGACAAACAAATCGCACAGATGCTCTTTGGAAAATGGTAACCCTTGGTAAGCCAGCTAACCGACAATCATCCAGAAATACTATTTTCAGCTGCAAATTAAGTATATTATTGCCATCTACACCACTGCTGTGAAAAGTGCTTCATCTTTACTATCTGAATAATCTATTTAGTTTCATTCAATTACAATATGAATTATAAACTAATAATATTGGTAGCAAATAATAAAAAAAAATGTACAGGAGACAAATTAAAATTTAATGAAATTTTTTATATCGATAAAATATTGATCACTCTCAAGATAGGTCACACGAACACCAAATGCAATAGCAAACATCGCGTGATTTTATAGTTGAATGAGTTCATCGAAAGCGCTACTAAATAATACTGGTATGCATCTAATCATCTTCACCATCAACTTTAATAATAGATGTTGTTACTTTGCAACCAAATTTAATTTTATTATTGATTGTGTAGACCATAGTGCCCGAGTAATCGCCTACTGGTATTACTTGCTTGAATTTGTCCAGACGAATTATTAAATCTTTGATTGTGTAATTTCCCTGTCGAAAATTAACGAATTATTACGACATTTTAAAACATTGACCCTGCTACTTACTGGTTGTAGTGGGCAAAACTCTGGTGGCATGTCAGAATGCGCAACAATATTTGGATACAAATATTGATCTTTTCCCACTTGGTCACAATATCCTCCATTTGAGAAGAATACCTGGAGTGGTGGCATTCCCATTGAATTTAAACGGAACACGGTGAAGGCTAACTAAAACAAACGAAACAATAATTTTTATTTTTTGTACATATTTGATTGGAATCTTCTGGTCGTTGTTGGCGAATGTGATGAAGGTCTTAAATTATCATCTCTAAATAAACATAATTTTATAATTTTTTTTCCAACGTTTCCAAAATTTGGATTACAAATGTGGGTTTGAAATTTAGTAATCGTTTTTGCAAAATTTCATTACACTTGGTCTGAACTGAACCAACTTTATATTCTTAAATTTTGCGTCACGAGACTTACCATTCCAACATTAGTTAATTTCTGAAATAAGTAAAATTTCCCAGAAAATTCAATTTCGGTTCGGCTTTTTTTTAATATACGAAGCGTTCCAAAATCCAAAAACCCCGGATCAGTTTCGGGCAGCACATCAAATTTATTAAACACGATGTCATATGATAAAGACTAAAAATAATTAAATAGGCGTATTTTATTTAAAATCACATTTAAATACGTGTACCGAATACTTACATATATTTTATGAAATAGGCCACATAAAATAACAAATTTTATAAAAATCATAATTATTTGGTAGAGTCTAACTCTTTACTTCAGAAGTACGATCCACTCGAGTACTTTATCTTGTGAAACAGAGTTGGTTAATTAATTAACTTATTTATATAAAATTTGTGCGCACTAAATTGCATTTGATAGGCGGAAAAATTTCAATTGGTACTTTATCTTGCTAATTATATAGCAAACAATTATGCGAATGGACCGCGCTAATTATTTTTTTTATATCGAGTACATTGTATACCTACGAAAGACCGCGTGGTCGTTGCAATTAATTGGCCAATTTTACTAATAAGCAATTCAAAACATGTAAATTTTTGAGACTGATATAGTAGTAGGTAGTTTTAATTAACGGAAGCGAACTTTTGATCGATTGAATGTTTTATTGAATTAATTTTAATTATATTGTTTTGATTTGTTAATTATGTGATAATAAAGTTATTGCGGATAAAATTGTGTCAAATTGTAGTCCACAGTTCATATAAATTGGAATTAATAATAAAAAATGGCCTTAACAATAGTATCGTGCTGAGTTAGTAATGAACCATACCTGAAAAATATGGCTGAATAGATAAAAAACATAAAGTTTACGTTACTTTAATTAAAACAATTTAACATTGCATTGGGCGAGTGGCAGAGACAAAGATAAAGCGACAACAACTTTAATAACAAAGGTCAAATAACCATTGTTAATACATATTTGGGTGACCGCAAGGAAAGTGTTTTAAGTGTCATGGTTGGAAATATATTGAAATGAAAGGTCTTATTGATGTTCGCACATGGGAAAAATTGCAGGTCAATTTTCATGTGAAGAGTCCGGGAAAACTTCATTGAATATATCACACTGAAAAAAATTTGAAAATTTCTAAGTATTGACTGTTTAAAGTATCATGATTGGAAACCGATTCAAATCAAAGGTCTTAATGGTGCTCGCATTTCAAAAAAATTCCAGCTCAATTTTGATGTGGAGAGTCCGGCAAAACTTGATTGAATTATCGCATACACAAAATTTGAAAATTTCTAAAAATTGACCGTTTATAGTGTCATGGTTGGAAATAGATTCAAATGCAAGGTCTGCTGCTCGCAATCAACTAGACCTTTCATTTGAATCTATTTCCTACCATGACACTTAAAACAGTCAATATTTAGCAATTTTCAAATTTTGTGTATGCGATATATTCAATCGAGTTTTCCCGGATTCCCCACATGAAAATTGAACTGCCATTTTTTACAGGTGCGAGCATCATTAAGACCTTTGATTTGAATCTATTTCCAACCATGATCAAATTTTGTCTATGCGATATATTCAATGGAGATTTCTCGAACTCCTCGCATAAAAATTGACTTGATTTTTTTACCAGATGCGAGCTGTATTAAGACCATTCATTTGGATCTATTTCCAACTATGACACTTTAAACGGTCAATATTTCGAAATTTTCAAATTTTGTGTGTGCGATATTTTCAATCGAGTTTTCCCGGACTCCCCACATGAAAACTGAAATGAAATTTTTAAGTGGTGCGAACAACATTAAGACCTTTCATTTAAATCTATTTCCAGCTGTGACATAAATTGTCGGTAAATATTTAGAAATTTTCAAATTTTGTGTGTGCGATATATTCATTCAAGTTTTTCCGGACTCTCCACATGAAAATTGACCTGAAATTTTGTTCAGCTGTTAGCTGTATTAAGACCATTCATTTGAATCTATTTCCAACCAAGACACTTTAAACGGTCAATATTTAGAAATTTTCAAATTTTGTGTGTGCGATATATTCAATCGAGTTTTCCCGGACTCCCACAAATAATTTAACTGGAATTTTTCCAGGTACGAGCATCATATGGACCTTCCTTTTGAATCTATTTTTAACCATGACAGGTTAATCGGTCAATATTTCGAAATTTTCAAATATTGTGTTTGCGATATATTCAATCAAGTTATCTCGGACTCCCCACATGAAAACTGACCTGAAAATTTTTTAAGGTGCAAGCATCATTAAGTCCTTCCATTTGAATCTATTTCCAATCATGACACTTTAAACGGTCAATATATAGAAATTTTCAAGTTTTGAGTGAGCGACATATTTAATCAAGTTTTTCCGGTCTCCTTACATGAAAATTGACCTGACATTTTTTCAACCTTTAATTTGAATCTATTTGCAACCATGGCACTTTAAACGGTCAACAATTAGAAATTTTCAAATTTTCTGTGTGCGATATATTCAATCGAGTTTTTCCGGTTTCCCCACACGAAAATTGACCTGAATTCTTTTTCCATATGCAAGCATCATTAAGAACTTTGATTTGAATCTATTTCCACCCATGACACTTAAAACGGTCAATATTTAGAAATTTTCAAACTTTGTGTGTGCGATATATTCAATCAAGTTTTCTCGGACTCCCCACATGAAAATCGACCTGAAATTTTTCCAGGTGCGAGCATCATTAAGACCTTTCAGTTAGAATCTATTTCCAACCATGTCGCCAAATAATTTTTAAAAATTTTCAAATTTTGTATTCACATTATTTATTTGCAATTTACCAATAGTAAAATGAACTTTTCCGAACAACTAAAAATTCTATTAAAAGTATTGATTAGTGTTTTATTTTTAACGGTTTGAATTTTTTTTTTAACAAATAGTTTTGGAATAAAAAAATACTTTCGGCTGGAAACTATCGGCTTACTTTAATAGTATCCAATTATGATGAGATCAACACGCGAAGGAAAATAGATCTAATGACAAAAATAAAGCATCACAAGCCATTCGCAATGCGTATAGCGTGCTATACACACAAACACATTAAAATACCTCTGATCACTGAGTCTGCAACTAATAACGCCAAGCGTACAATCATCAATGAGAAAGCTTCGATCATCGAAAATATTGCTACAATCAACAATCATGCTAGCACATTCAACAATAAAGAATCTTCATTCAGCAGTGAAAATAACTCAGAGTCAATTCCACATTGGGTAAATAATATTGATCTCGAATTATTCACCAGTTCGTCCTGTTCATTAGTTCTTATACAAATTTTATTGTAAACCGTATTAGTTAATGTTTCTGATTCGTATGGCAACGTTCATACAGTAAGAGCCTTGCTCGGTTCGGGATTTCAATTAACATTCTTAACCGAAAGTTTCGTGTAAAGAGTCGGACTTCGTCGCAAAAATGCTCGTTTTGCTGTTAAAGGATTTGCATCAAGGAATGCTGGATCTACTAGAGGTGCTTGTGATCTCGTATTACTGTATTGCTGTCATAAACGCTTTCATCCTATCACAATTATCATTTAAATTGCCAGCACAAAATATTGACATTTCACATTGGCCAAAGGATTTGGAATTGGATTATCCAGTATTCAACAAGCCAGGCGGTTTAGTCGGAATTTTAGGAAATGACATTTTCTTTGAAATTATATTGCCAGAACAAATAAAACTTAAGAAACGTCTATTTGCTCATCGTACCGTATTCGGCTGGGTTTTAGGAGGAACACTACAAGAAACTACGGAAAGCATAGCTGTGTCAGGATTTCACATCAGCATCAAAGATAACGAGGATTTAAAAATACTTCAACAGTTTTAGGGGAGTTGGAGGAATTAAAATTTGACACCAAACTCATCCGAAAAAGAAAAATGTGAAACCCATTACGCCCAAACCAACGAGATCAAAGTGGGCGATCAACACAGCGGTGAAAAGATAACTCGTAATGGAAAGACGAATTCATAAAAGCGATTAATTGCGATAAGATTACATCAACTTCATGGCAGAATACGCCTGGTTGAACCAAATGGCACTTGTAAATGGGTGGGTCCAACAATCCAGAAAGTAAAGGGTGGTTACATTTTAAGGGCCGTTGAATGTGAACCACACCTGAACGTCAAGTTTTTTTCTGCATTTAATTTGACATTTCTCAATTTCAGACTAGCTCAATTTGAATTCCAAACGTCGTCAATGGTCAGAATGGTGGCAAGAAATGGCAACAGTGGATGATCAATTTTCGAAGAAAATCATCTTCAGTGATGGGGCACATTTTCACCTCACTGGATTCGTCAATAAGCAGAATTGCCGCATTTGGGCGAATCATAATCCAACAGTGATTGTCGAAAAACCAATGCACCTACAAAGAGTGACTGTTTGGTGCGGTTTATGGGCTGGCGGCATCATCGGGCCGTATTTTTTCCAAAATGCGGCCGGTCAGGCAATTACTGTGAATGGTGTTCCCTATCGTGAGATGATAACGATCTTTTTATGGCCCGAATGGATGTGGACGATATGTGGTTACAACAGGACGGTGCCACTTGCCACACAGCTAACGAAACAATGGCTCTTTTGCGCGACAAATTCAATGGCCGTGTTATCTCACGTGTTGGCGATGACAATTGGCCGCCAAGATCATGTGATTTGACACCGTTGGACTTCTTTCTTTCGGGTTATTTGAAAGAAAAGGTGTACGTCGATAAGCCAGCAACAATTCAAGAGCTAAAGGATGAGATAATTCGGCACATTAACGGCATAGAACCTCAATTATTCCTAAGCGTCATCGAAAATTTGGACCAAAATCAACATCGGCCCTTAAAATTTAACCACCCTTTATTATTGGCATTACTACTACAATTTAGACTTTGTGTCGTCGCAATATCCGCTGATATAGAAAAAATAAATCGTCAGGTGATGTTGCATCCTGGCTGATTGTAATTTTTACCGCATTGTTTGTAGAAATAATTCCAAGATGTAAATGCTAACAACTAAACACGGTTAGTTACGGGACCACTAGCACGTCATTTTAAGTTGTTAGGACACTGCATCAATTGACTCAAGGGAAATACTCATGAAGCTATCGGAATTTATACAGAGATGTCTGAACTGCTATGTCGAACCATCAAGGTTTTTTAAAATAATTCCAGTAAATTATCGTGAATCTAATGTACTAAAATTGGACACCAGTTGTACATTCAAAACACTAAAAAGCTTGCTCTGAAATCCCCTTGGCGATATGTTTTCATTTCAGGCAAATATTCCAAATACCGAAAAACTCACAAAAATAGTGTTATTGTAACAAGCAGCCAGAATTTTGTTGAATCCAGAATTTGCCAGAATCTGTTGGGATAGCTTTCACCTCTTACCATTTCCATCAAAATACTGTTTCAAGATTTGTGGCTACAATGACTTATGTGGGATGACAAATTGCATAAAAACATATCTGAAAAGTGGAACAAAATTAAAGGAAGCCCGAAGTAAATTGAACAAATCGAAATTCCCCACCACGTGAATATAACTAAAACATCTAAATTGGCTCCGATAAACCAGGTATCTCCAACCTTGAGCTATGCGCTGCTCTGCTATTATTCCCAAAGGTAAATTAGATTCATCAGCACTTAAAGGTTGAGATTATGTCAATTAATGCGTATAATGACTCATAAATAGTTTTAGCATGGTTGAATGACCATCCTAGGAGCTGGAAAAATTTTGGATCTCAGAAATTTTGGAACACATCTCGTGGTTTAATTTGTGATGAATTAGTATGTAGTAGTTTATGGTGGAACAATTTCCAACCTTAAATTTATACGAAAACGCATCCAGAGTGAAGTATGATCCTGCTCACTTAGAAGAAAAATGTATTTATAAAAATAAAGTCGTAACATATGCTTGTAGATTTGTAACCAATTCTGGGATGAAATCTAAAAGGAAGTCAGAAATCTAGTATAAGAGAAATAAAGACACGATGTACGATCCCCAACAACTCACGAAATGAATCGAGCCGAAATTATGTGGCTCGGATGGGCTCAGACACAGTTTTACCGCAAACGCCATTCATAAAAGACAATGGAATTCTTAGAGTAGGAGGGAGAATGAATAATTTGATTTGTGCTTTCGGCACTAAACATCCTATTATAGTTCCAAAAGGCCATATACTAAGCAGGTTAGTTATTGACGACTGCTCGGGAGCAGCATTATTAACCAGCTTACTACGCCAAATATTTTGGATTATTGATTGCTGGCTTGTAGCTAAATGTGTGATCTGCTTTAAACAAAACAGCACCAACAAAATTGATGGGTAATTTGCCTAGAGCCAGAGTCCATTCTTCGGGAACGTGGCGATCGTGGACTAAATAGTAATGGTTTTCCAACGTTTAGAAATTATAAAATTTATTTTATTAAAATCAGTGCTCATTTGTGAATATGAGATTTACGCATATAGCGAAAATCCTAACTTACGGCTGATATTCAAATTTTTATCAGAGCCAGTGGACGGACTAGTCGGAAGCTATGATATGATGTTCGCTACCTTTAACAAGTATATCAGTCCTAATTAGTTGTATAATTTAAAAATCCTGGGATGGGATGATTTTAAAAATCCTGGGATGGGATGAAATTAGTGTTACCTGATGAACATTTTTATTTTTTCTGGGATGAAAAACTGGGATAACTTCACACACTTCGTGTTACGGTTATCCAAGAACAGTGTTTCTCCTATGTTGACTCGTAAAGTTTTACTAATTGTGCTCGTATTTTTTCAAAACTTGATAATTTATTTAAATTTCCTTTTGAGAAAACAAGTAACCCCCCGATTTCCACATACTCTATATAGGTAGGCTTCATTACGATTTTTTTCCATCTCATATGTAAATTTTTTTTTATTTCAATTATCCATTGATTAGAATTTTATTCTTGTTTATGTTTTTGATAATTTAATCCTTATTATTTTTGAACCTTAGAGGTATAAAATATGGGGAAAATCCCGTTATCGTAAATTATACACAGAATGGTTATTCCGCGAAAGAAACGAACATCGATGAAGATGTTTATGTATATGCGCGCGTATGTGGGGTAAAAATTCGTATAAAAATGGGTATCCGGAGGCTTTGTATATACATCGATGCTAGAATTCTAGGTATTAAACCTATGCAAAACTTCCAATCAATTTATTTCCCTTTTTGTTTAATATCAATTTCCACTCTAATAAAGATTGTTCCCAAATCTATAGAAATATTCCCACAATTACCTTTCTTATATTTGAGTACCTATTCCCATTTCCTTATTGAGAGAACGCATATTTAACAATACTTTTAAGGATATTTAAATTTTATCATAATTTTTTTTATTGTATATCAAAGACAGTTTTTGTTTGTTTGTTTCTTGCTCTACACACACACACATCCATATCGTCACTCCACTCACTTTTCATTTTCAATTTCACTTAAAAAAAAAAAAATATTTCCGTGGTTTGATTTTTTGTTCATTCCCATACTGCCGCGTGTACTTTTCTTATATGTGATGCATGTTATCCTTTTTTGTACTGTACGAGGATATCTCGGGAGGTAGGAAGGAGGTAAAATTTATAAAAAAAAACCATGTATTGTAAATTTTCTTTTCTTGATAATATTATCCTTGTGTTGTTGTTGTTGTTTGGTTGTATCTTTTGTTCGCAACGGAATCAAACGTTCTACGTACGACGACGTGTATAAGAATCATATTTTAAATAAAAGGAAATTATATAACAACGTTGATGCTGTATACGATAATGATGATGACGATGATGTTGGTTTCGGAATATATTTAAAAAAAAAAAATGTTTGCTGGTTTGATGATGATCACGAACACAAGAATATTTTTTTTTATATCGCACAGCAAAAAAGGCGAAGAATGTGAATATTGGCATAGCATATTGACGCATTTAAATAATTTTCATCGTTCATGTTCGGTTGGTATATGATTACATTTTCCAGCTTGGCATGGTGGTAGATATGGGTGGTAAGCTCGAACCCATTTCATCTATATATCCATCTATCGTCTATCTATCTATCTATATAGGAGAAAATGGAAAATTTATTTATTTATTTATAAATTTTTTATTATTTTGTTACCATAAAAAGATTGTTAAAGTGAAAATCAGTCTATTCAAAAATTTAGAATTAAGTACTTTACTTCTTGGTTGGTGGTGGTTATGTGATACGATATTTTCCTTTTTTATTATATGCATATTAGAATATAGCATAGCAATTGGAATGTGATGTGTGGAGGTGGTTGGAAGAATTTTCTCGTTAAAGGATAAATAAATTATTGAATAGGAAATTTTATTTTATTTCTTTTGTTGATATTCAGCGGTTTGATGTTTTTTTATTAAAAATATAAGAATAAATGAAATTGATACACATTCATATTCGGCGAATTTAAATATTCCTTTGCCTTACATTTTTAATAAGACGAGCACATTATATTTATGTTTAAGAATTCGGCGGAATCACATTATGTCATCCAACGTTTACAGAGAGTTTTTACTAAATTAGTTCCGATGAATTACCAAAATATTTTAAATGGCCAAATAGGGCGAACTTCGCAGGGCGGTTACGTTTGGGCAGCCTTACGTTTGGGTAAATAAAGACGCTAGAGCAGCCACCCTTGGAAGGTGATGACGAATCAAACAACATTCCATTAACCATCCAACATTTATCACATTCGAATTGTCGTTCGAAGCTAGCATTATGACCGGCAATAAAGAAAGTCCTGCTGGACGACTTAAAACCAAGAAAGTTGTTCCAGAATTTACAGAATTTAACATCGTTTCTTTGACGGACACCGCGCTTTACGTAGTCGATATTTATCAAACGATATCATCATCGAAATTCATCGTCGGACTAGGGCATCACTAAATCTGTCATTATTATCGGATCTTGGGAGCACTTAACATCTCGTACAGTGCTCTTGAATAATAATTATATACCTTTAGAGAATCTACAACAATCGGTGTTTTAATTGAAAAGGGTGCCAACGAATCGATCATTATTTTCAGTCAATCAGCAGCTCAGGTTTTATTACGAAATTCGGATTTATAATCAATTTAGATTGAAAAAAGATTATCCATCAAGCAAAATTTCTACGGATTCTTACTAAATTTGGCAAATAAATCGCTTAGCGTTTGAGTTACAAACTTTATTTACACAAACACCAATAACTTATTTAACAATTCACTATTACACTATTTATCACTATTCATTAAATTCACTTTTACTGTTCACATTTACTTTTCGCACTGTTGCGTTTTTTCTTCTTAAATTACGCTGTCCACTGTTAAACGACAACTGTGCCTGCGTCATCAATTTCCCTATATTGATAACAACGTCGTTGTTAATTCCAGGATTTTGAATAATGGCGGTGTAATTCAGCCTCAGCTTGAATACTTTTCCTCTATATTCCGAACATTCCACTGGTGAGGACTAATACCGGAATATTGAAATAAAAGCATGGGTTAGAGTTAGATTAAAAGTGAACTGGACTGAGATGACCCTGTTCATATATTGAACATCTTGCGGCGCAGATATAACGCCTGCTAGGTCGATTATAGATACTCTGCTCTTTATAGACGCAATACGAGCCAAGCCATCTGAGCCAGTATACGCCTCCTGTACTCTCCCCATTATCCAACGCGCTGGTAACAATGTTTCTTCCATCATTACAGCGGCCTTCCCTACAACTAAATTAGGCTGACGTTTCCTCCATTTAGTACGCTTATGTAACTGCTGCAGGTTGTCTCTAGACCGTCTATTCCAAAAATTGATCTACAATCTTTTGTACTAAATGCCAACGGGTTCTTAGCGCGCAAGTATCATTATTACTTTCTGGAACTACTTTTATTGGTCTGCTTATTAGAAAATGCGCAGTTGTTAAAAATTCCACGTCCAAGTCAATGGTCGAGCCGTTAATGTTCTTGCTTCTTCAAATGTCAATGCGGTCTCGCCTATGACTTTCTTCAAGTGAGTCTTTACTGACTTTACCCCTGCCTCCCATATTCCACCAAAGTGTGGTGAAGCAGGTAGTGTAAAGTGCCACGTTGTTTCATCTTGTTGAAATAATCTTACAATTTCTGGTTCTAGAGTTGCAATCTTCTTGCTTTGCTGTTTCAGTACTTGTTCCGCACCAACAAAGTTGGTACCATTATCCGAATAGATTACAGTACACAACCCCCTGCGGCGACTATAAATGCCTCTATTGTTAAGCCGCTGACTACTTCTACATGTATGGCCTTGGTGATCAGGCGCACAAATACCGCAACGTATCCTTTGTATGTGGTTTGATCTCTTCCAATTTTGTTCTTTAGTTGAATCGGCCCGGCATAATCAATGCTCACCTTGCTGAATGGCCGTGATGAAGTTACTCTGCAGGCCGGTAGATCATCTATTAGTTGGTTGAGGGTTGCTTCTTTAAATCTGACACTTGTAGCCATTTCTGTATAATGTGACGTGTCAGATTTCGATCATTAAGTATCAAAAATGTATTGCGAACATTTGCCAATGTTTTAGTTGTATGCCCCCATGAAGTGTTGTATAGTCGTATACACATCTTCAATTATTCGCATGCTGATTGAGCTTTCCTTCGGTAAGAAAATGGGTTGCCTTTTGTTCATTAGTAGTTGCGAATTTTGTAAACGTTCGTGCAACCGTAATATCCCATCCTTTCTGATGACTGGGTTTAAAGCAGATAGTCTCGATTTTTTATTTAATAAAGTCCAACTTCCGCGAGCTTCAGTTCTGGTACTGTCACTTCTTTGGACTGTCGCCGTTGTTTATGAACATGCACGTTTTTGAACATTAGGCAGTACACCAATATACGCTTCAACTTATGAATGTTTGAAATTTTATCAGTTAATTCATGTAGCGTGTTTGCTTTGGATTCAGCAGTTACTGTGAAACAAGTGATATCTTCTTCGCTGTTCTAGTTGTGGTCAGCTTGTGTTTGCGGACTCTTGTATGAGGGCGTTGATAGCCATGTATTTGAATTTTCCTGCAAAAATGTTGGCCCCGTCCACCATATCGAGCCTTGTGTTATGAGTGTAGACGCCCTTTTTGCTAGGTTTTTATTTGTTGGTACGTAATGCGGTAGTAGCTGAGGTAAATTACCTTTAATCTGAGATACCTGATTAAATAAACCAGTGCTGCATAGCTTGTTGCGAAGCATCTGCAAATCCATAAAATTCCGATTGTTTTAACCAATTTTGGTACTTTTATTCTGCTTAATTCATCTAATTCGAATTTGTACTTTTTCCATTTTTCTTCAATTGCTTCTGGTAGTTTGTTATCATACTGTGTATCAGCTCTCCAGGTGTCCTGCATTATAGCTTTGCTGTTATTGATATTTGTGATAACCAGTCGATACGATCAAATAATTTTGAAGAGTCGGACAACAGCACACGTTTCGTTGGTTCTTCTATTGAAAGATTTAGCCTGGTCAGGTCAAATTCAAATGTGTCATCTTCAGGATTATAGAGCATCCCTAGTGTTTTATGATGTGGTTGATTTTTAAATTAATCATTCCTTTCGCTCGTAGGTGTTTAGGAACGTTAGTCATGGCTTCAGCTGCTTCAGCACCCCCAGTCAGTAGATCATCCACGTAAAAATCTCTTTCCACGATCCTTTCAGCTGTCAGATAGTTGTTTCTTTCATCTGCTGCCAATTGCATTAATGTTCTCACAGCAAGGAACGTCGTTGCCGTTATTCCAGAGGTAATCGCTTTTAGTTTGTGTTCTCCTATTGGTTGTGATGGATTTTTTCGCCACTATATGCGTTCTAAGTTCTGGTCACCATGATGCATCCAGATTTACCGAAACATTTTTTCCGCATCTGGTTTTAGCACGAATTTGTGTGTTCGTCAGCTCAAGATGATGTCAATTAGGTCACTTTGAATTTTGGGGCTGATCATCATTATGTCATTCAACGATAGTTCTGAAGTGGTTTTGCTCGATACATCGAATATTACTCCTAGCTTTGTGGTAATACTTTCGTGATTGATTACTCCATGATGTGGTATATCACCAATATGTTCTTGCGCTAGATAGTCTTCCATAAATTTTCTTTCTATTTACAGTAGACTGCCTTTCTTCTGGATTCTCCTAGCATAGATGGTTCTATTTTGAACGGTAAATGTACCATGTATTTCCCATCTGGTAGTCGCGTTGTCGTTTCTACATATAGTTTTTCTGCGATTGAATCCTCCATGGTATGTGTTGCGGTTGATATGTCTTGCGGAATTGCATCATTTTCTATTAACAAATCTAGTTGTTGCTTAATTATTTTGGTGGTGACCATTGACAACATTTTCCTGGTTATAGCTTGTGCTGCCCATTATGATCAAACCTAGTTCGGTTTCTTGGACAATTGGATCTTGTGGGTGTCCTCTAATGATGTTAATGTTTACAATTAGCGGATAGTGGACAACCCCGATTATTACATCAATGCTATTGGACTTGTTGTATTGTGGATCTGCTGGTTACAAATGCTGAAAATGCTGCAAATGTGCCCATTTGTTGGTATCAAAGTCGATGCCTGGAATATTATCAGTTAATTTTTTAAACACCATTGCTCCAAACTTAATTTAAAGGAACTCTGAAACCTTGAAGATAAAGTTAGTTTGACCTTATGACTCCTGATATTCTAGTGCTGACTAGCTTTTGGCACGCCTTGAGCAAATTTGCTGCGTTTGTGGAAATGAATGACTCTTGATAGCCTGTAATATCGCAGGACCTAATTGTATTGTTAAATAACTTTAAGGTACCCGCTGCATATTTGCGTTGGAATCGATGTGCAGTCCTGTGTTATGCTTTACATATCATATGATACACTGGTTCTTCTGCTTGCATACATATGTCTCATGTTCTGCTGATTAACAGTCCCTGCATAATTTTTGAATCATTGCAATTTGCGATCTTTCACTCGAATTTAATTTCCTAAATTCTCCACGTTCATGCTTTTACTTTCCATTGGCCTCTAATGATTTGAACCTTCCATCCAAAAATTTTAAAAAGTTCGTTGTTGTTTCGAATTCCCTTGGATATTCTAAGGAGATCTCATAGAGTCGCCTTGACTCATTGGCTAGTTTTTTTTAGTTAAGGTGAAGATTATTATTGAGTTCCACGTTTGAATGTTTACCCCTGCGTTACATATTAAGTACAAACATTCAATTGTTGTGTCGTGAAGATTGCCCAGTGCCGCTGGGTTTTGAAATCAGTAGTCGTCTGTTGTTATATCTGCTATTCAAAATTTCCCAATCGGCTTTGTAATTTTCTTCTGTTGGTTAATTTGGCCACAGTACCCTCCAACTGACCCTTTAAATTGTTAATTTTATGGGTGTCACTGATCTGTCTATTCTCATGGATGAGTTTGGTGAATGTGTCACGAAATCCAGTCGACTTCAGGCAATCCCCAGCAAATATAGGGATTTGAATTCGTGGCAGCCGAATGTCCGTTGTTTGGTTTGTTGGTACAATTTTTTCGGTTTCTTCGATGCTCGTCGTTATTTGAAGGATTACCGATTGATATCTGTTATCAATGTTCTCGAAGTACTGTTCTATGAAGTACTTTATAAGTTGTTCTTCTTCATCAGTATAACAAGCATCCAAATTTCCTCATGCAGTTAAGCTATTTGCTCCATGAGGTTTTGCATCACTGCTATAGTGACAGTTTTATTGCCGGTTTTGGTCCACTAACGACAAGGTCTTCCGTCTCATCAATCTTACTGTAGAGCCTCCTCATCCGAATGGTCTGTCATTTTATTAATTGATGCAACTCTGAATTCATTCTTTCCAAACCTGTCTCTTTGTTGTTGAAAATGGTGTCGGGCATCGTTTGAGTGTTCTCAATGTTTATTGGGTTTGAAGATGATGTTCCTGGGACCGGTGTAAGTGGTGAGCCGTTGTTTAATTTTGCACGCATTATAACAATAAATTAATTATATTTTCCAACTACACGTGTCATCATTATGAAGTGCGGGTGCTCTGAGTTGACATCTTGCAGTTCTCCTATTTTGTAATCTGTTTTTTGAAATTTGGTACAAAGCTAATTAATAACATTAATTGCTAACATTAATTGTTGTATTCGGTAGGTGAGGTAGGTTTTTGTTTTCCTCTCTGGACCATCCTCTGAGCCGCAAGCTCTTCTTGATTGAATGCTAGTATTTCCATTTCTAAATTTTGGCAGTTCTCGTTCGCCAGTTGATTAATTTTCGCTTGGCGACGTCACTGTTTTAATTGTCTACATAAATTATCAACACATGTAGAATTTTAATGATCTACGCGGTGTAGACAATACGGCACAACGTTGAGCTTAATACAAGACAGATGGCTGCTTCGCCGCGTTGGGCTGCTTTCCCAAGTGTTTTTGGCCATAAGCAAATCTTTTATATTATGGTGACCAATAAAGTAGTAATGAAATAATGATTGCAGTATGAATTCTGAATCTGGAATGAATTGTACATCTGTAAGCAATGTTTAATCCACTTTAATGTTGTTCGTATCTTATACACCATGAACTTCAAACGACACTAATCTACTATGTAAATTTATTAATACTGTAAATAATGTGTATAGTTATTTCTCTAACTAAATCTATCCATCTATCTACCATCCTACCATAATAATGTTCATAAAACTAAAATGGTTATGGTTCGGCTACTTTGAACAAAACTTTGTTTCTATGTTTGCATATATTGTCTATGGCGGATTGTTTCGTTGTGATAAATATTGTAGATTATATTTTATAATGCGAGATAGTGATCTGAATTTAATTCTTAAACGTAAATTATTTTATTAGATCGAATAATTAAAAAAATTTCAAACTAAACCAAAAACTGTGTTTTTATATAAAATATGATTTGAATTGCTTAAATTTTACTACTCCACTAGAATCACTAGAACCACGTTTCTGTCTGAAAATTATAACATATTTTAATATCTGATTCGACAGTGAATTGCAATCGATATTCTGTTTAATCGGCGCTTTGTAAAGAAAGACTATAGACCATCACAATTTCTGACCTAATCATATCGTCATCGGTTCAACACCATGTTGACCGTCGCGCAAGTGGTAGTGAACAGCATCAAAATAAAATTTCTATCAGTACGAAGGAGTAAACCTGCACGTTAAATCCTCGGCACAGGCGACTTTAACTTTGTAAAGACGGAAAACTTTAAGGGTCGTATCGACAGACGAAGCTAAAATCGCGACTGCGACTAAAGCCACTCTTTTATTATTTTTAGACTTTGTGCTTATCAATATCTACACGTATATTGTATTCGTCGTCTGATGACTCACATATTTTAGAAAACATAAAACATAAAACAGAGCGCAGTTTTCAAGCAAGGTTTGACGAAAATTATTACTCTGAAGAAGAGTTTCGCGTAAACATTTCCGTTTTGCCAAACAAAACTTAACTTTTTGGAAAAGCTGATCGTCACACGAATTAACACACGTTGACAACCGAGGGCTTCCACTAACAGTGAGGCAGAAAATAATGGTAGCATTACGTTATTATGCTTCAGGTTGTATTGAAATGGTTTCGACCTAATTGGAGTAACACAGGCTTCTGCAAGTGTTACAATACACAGAGTGTCGAAAGTCTTTGCAAGCCTATCCATGACATTTATTAAAATGCCAGCTTCACAAGAAGAACAGTCTAAAATACAGCAGAAATTTTACAATTAAAAAAAATATTTTCGGTGTGTTGGATGCATCGACGGATGCCATATACTAATTAAATCGCCAGGAGAAAAAAATGCCGAGATTAATCGCAAGAGGAAGGGATATTTCTCGGTGTGACGCAAACTGTAGAATTTTAAACGTTGCTGCTATGTTGGTGTATCTCTGTCTTAATAATTTAAAATCAAAATCACCTAAAATTATTATTAAATTTCAGAAGGCAAGGATCAGCAAACGATCAGACGATATATAATTCGATATATAACTTCGAAGGCGGTTTGAGACTGGGGAATTTGGAAATGCTTTGTTGGTGATGGTGGATATGGATGCAACAAATTCCTTTATCCTCCTCGCTTAAACAGCTCATTTCAGGTTTTTTCTAATTTCTTAATAAAAAATGGGACTTCCCCAAAAATAGTACTTGTATTTCTATAGAAAATTTAATTGAATTTTATTATTTATTAATTATTGGTATAATTGGTAGGGAATAATAATAAATAATTGCGACTAAGGCCAAAAGTCGTAGTCGCGTCCGTCGATACGACACTAAATATCTCGAGTCAGTTATAATAACAACGAATGAAATTTAGTTAGATATACACGTCGTATAGAACATTTTACTCTACCTTTCGTGGCCATTAAAGAACCCTCCTCCAACCATATTTTTATTATCTTTGTAAGGAACATCGGTCTATATATCAGCCCAAATGTTAACCTCACCTGCACGCGGCTCTCCGTGCTAATTAACCAACAAGGCTCTGGCGACCGATAAACCGCGGGATAACCGAACACCGAGCGCTTACAACAAAAAGGAATTTTTACCCCAGGTGGTACCCAAACTACTGAGTTGTTTCTTCCATCCTCTTACGAGGCCGGCTGAAAGGATTTTGGGGTGAGCCAACCATTACAATGCCCATTTGATCGAAGTTCATAAATATCTAGATCACACCCAGACAAACACAATTCGCGACTCAGCAGAATGCAGAAATTCTATGTATTTAGAAAATTTAAAAAAATTGCGTTACATGTTGCGGTTAAAGTGCAAAATCGTTAAATGTGCGAAATTAACATTTTTTAAATCGTTTACACGATTAAAAGTCGTTCGTAAATGGGTCCTATGCTAACGACATATTTGCTGAGCTTTATACTTAAAAAACCATATTATTGTTTATTCGCCCTCGAAAGGAGATGCAGCCACTTACCGCGTGCTTGTAACATTAAGTCAATTTGTAAACCTAATAAATGCCAAAATAAGATCGAAGAAAACAATCGGTTGTGCACAAAATCATCGTGTGGCCGTGCAAAATTTTTATTTTTTTAATAACGCAGTTCTTTCAAAATTGAAATACTCAGCTATTAATAATTCTTTAGCTAAAAAAAGCAAGCTACTGGCACTGAATCCATTTCAGGATCCAGAGAGAATTCTACGAGTGGGTGGCAGACTACAAAAGTCATTGTTCATCATCAGTTGAGTAGAACTTTAATCATCTATGCAGCAGATCTACAATTAAATCAATAATCTCGAAATGCTTTACATGTTTCAGGCTCAAAACCAATCCGGGGAATCATCAACTGATGGAAAGACTACGCTCGGCTAGAGTTCGGCCAGTAAGCCCATTTACCAACTAACGGAAGAGGATGCAACACCCATAAGGCATACATACGTGGAAATAGCAATCTCACTGCAGAAGCATTTATTGCGGCCCTTAAAAAAAATATTTATTTATATATATATATATATATATATATATATATATATATATATATATATATATATATATATATATATATATATATATATATATATATATATATATATATATATATATATATATATATATATATATATATATATATATATATATATATATATATATAGATATATATATATATATATATATATATATATATATATATATATATATATATATATATATATATATATATATATATATATATATATATATATATATATATATATATATATATATATATATATATATATATATATATATATATATATATATATATATATATATATATATATATATATATATATATATATATATTGGGACAATGGCACGAATTTTGTTGGAGCCAATCCGCTGCCAATCAGCTGGAAAGGTAATAAAAAGTTTAAACGGTTAAATTCATCGATATTGTTGTCTAACAAACAAACACGCCAGCAGAGAGAATAACCTGGCATATTCAACCGCCTGCATCATCCCATTTTGGTGGGTTATAGGAAGCTAGTGCAAAATCAGTTAAAATCAAGCTAAAAAAGATCATAGGAAATGAAACATTTACCTACGAATAATTAACAACACTGATAAATCAATTTGAGGCCAAATTAGAGGGTAGGGGAGGGGGGGTCATAAGGGTTCATAAATAATTGTAATACCAGTTCTGTAGCTTTTTCGCTAAACGATTTTAATGAGCTTAACGTACAAAGAAAGACATAAAGTTTTAGGAAAACGAAGCCGTTAAAAGAAGTACAAGCATCTTCAAAGGAGGACGTCTGGTTAGCTTAACGTTATCTTAAAAACTATTTTATTAAATTGCTTGCATACTATAATCATTCAGTCAATCACTCAATTACAAATCGACCATAACGCTCAAAAAATCACCTGACAACAGGTGATTGACAACAAATAATACAGCGCACGAAATCTGGAATTCCGCGTAGCACACATACCGTATTCTTGTAAAGTCACACTTTGGAATGGGAATCGTTTGAGATATACGTACGGTGCATTACTACGTATCACAGAAACAGCCATAAGATACCTCGTGCCATAAAACATCTAATTCGCCATTCGTAAACGTAATACACATTCATAAGAAGAGGTGAACAGATTCCGTGATATCGGTTAGATATTGAAGCAAACTTGCTTCCGAAAACTACGATGGAGATCCCGGAAGGGGATTAATTTTATTTTAATTGGGATTTTGATTGAATCACAAATGGAGTCAGTTCGTTCTGGCTGTCCCAAGGTTCGAAACGGCTGCCTCTATTTACATTTTATTGAGCGCTGATGTTTACGATAATTTGGATAGTGATCAAATGTCAAAGGGCAAGCCAAACACCATCAAAACCCGATTTTGGCTGGGTGATTTCCGTTCTCGCTCAAAAGCGTAATACTTACCCAAAAGTGAAGGAGCGTAATGAGACAAAGAAATATACGAATACGAATTGCTCTTTCAAAAAACCAAGAGGCTGGAGTGATATATACAAGGACAAATTAGGAAGTTCGAGGCCACAGAGAAGAAACTAAAATCCAACCAGGATTTAAAAGAACGGTATATCCATACGAATACTTCATCACGCGGGTCGATACTACTTACCCCAAATTTTTGTTTTTTGATAAAATAATAAAACTTCGATTGTTCTCTTCGGTGCTTTATACTCGTATCTTTGTCGATTCCGAATACATCGATATTTGGAGGTTTATGTTCAACTGATATCAAAGTATGTGAGCTATACCGATGTACGCTACCCAACCGCCACAGTTTTAAGTCGATAGACAGCAACTTGCATCTGTTTTTGACTGTATATACTACTGTTACTACGACTTTATTTGCTTATAAACATTAATTGGAAAACAATACACTTCTGTAAATTCAATAGGCTCATTTAGGCAATACACTCACTATAACATGGTTAAGTATTGATTATGGCCAGTAAATATATATTTGCTGTATGCCTCAATGCTACCATAGCTAGTACCCTCGGTATTGCGTATAGTTGCATAATTTTTGAATGTTAATGATTACTGAAAGGACTAGCGCCCTCTATTATAACCAAACAACTGGCGGATTCTACGAATATAAAAATATCGCTATTACATACGTTTTAATTTCAATTACCGATGGAAGGTGGAACTGGGTATCAGTTGACACTGCCAATTTAAAAAATAAACTTTAAAAAAAATATTCAAACGAAACAGTAAACGTTAAGTTTAGTTCGAAATTTTTTCGAAATGATTATACTTGCGGAAAAAATTGACGATGTATCTTGGAATTGTTTATTAACGACAAAAACAGATTACATACAAAATTTGAAAATGAGTTTGAACAAGTTGAATTATTTTAAACGTATTATTCTCATCTGTTTGGGCTGCAAAAATTGAGTTTGTTCGCTTGAAATACTGAAAAAACCAATTTCAAAACAACAACGGAAATATTAATCTTGTCTACGAATTATCTACATATATCTATTATCGACATTGTCTACGCAAAAATTAGTTGTCTACGCTATTTTCGATACTGACATGTATACAATTCTGAAATACGGGTAGATGCACAACTCTGGTGGTATACCTATAAAGACAAAAATAACAGAGAAATTAGGGTTATGGCCAGAGGTCTCCATCCCACCTGCAGAAAGGAGGAAACAATAGAAGACCTCAAAATGAGAGAACTGTAAATTGAGGACGCAGTAAACACCTTTAATCGAAAGAAAGTTGGAAATAGTCAAGAAACCAAGATATTTAATGTCATAGCAATACTCAATATGAGCGTTAAAATAGAACAAGAACACGAGATTAATACCTCAATGCAAAAAATGTCAAGATTATAACCACACCCAAAAATACTGTGGGCGGGACGCTAGGTGTGTAAAATGTCCCGGCAGACACAACGCAAAAGACTGTTCTGTTAGCCGAACCGAATTTGCAAGGTGTATAAACTGTAAATCAGCCAAGATTGACAAATAATACACGCCAATCGACTCAAAACACTATAACGTTATAAGAGGAAAGATTCCACCTACAACTAGAGTGCTGGCTCAACCCGAGCTTATAGGACCAGATAGGAGGTTCTAAGGAAAGGATATTTTGAAGTGTATGAGCGATAAATGCTCTTGTCGATAGACAAGATTCTACGAACTAGCTTACATCAATGCTATACTAATCAAATGAATATAACACTTAGAATTGTTATTTGGAACGCGAATGAATTGCCACAGCATGTTTCAGAGCTAGGAATTTTTCTAAACCTAGAAAAAGTAGATACACGAGTATGTCTTGTATCAGAAACTCATTTAACAGAAACTTTATTCATAAAAATACGTGACTGTGAATGATACCACCCTATTCATCCAGTACGAAACGCTAGAGGTGGCTCTACCATAATTGAAGAAGAAATTATGCAAGTTAAAACCATAAGACTTGAATCAATCAATAATAGGGAATTTTTTCTCCTCTATTTACTATCCCCCACGCCATCAGTTAAAAAAAGAAGGATACTGTGAACTTTTTAAATCACTGGGACCAAATTTTATCATAGGCGGTGATTTTAATGCAAAGAATACCTACTGGGGATCTAGATTTACAACCTCTAAAGGAAAAAAGGTATTTAATGCAACTATACTGGGGACAACTGTCAATTTCTCTCTGGAAATAATCCAACATATTGGCCTGCTGACATACATAAAATACCAAATCTTCTTGAGTTCTTTCTACCAAAAGGAGTTTTAGAGGACTACACGTACATTGAAAATAGTGAAGGACTATCATCTGCCCACTCACCTGTTATCATGACTCCGAGTACAATGATAATAAAAAAAGATAATTCGCCTAAATCAACAAACAATAAAACCAATTAGGATCTATTCAAAAGATTAGTGGAAGTGCGAACAAATATCGGCGAACCAGTAGGAGCGAAGTTGCAGTTTGAAGATGAACTAGAAGCATTTCTAATAATATCCAACAAGCTGTTTGGGAAACCTCGCCGATTTCTCATACCATCACCACATGGAAAAACAATTATCCTCTTGAGGTCAGAGAACTAGTTAAAAAGAAACGGAGAGTTCGTAGAATCTGGCAGTTGAAGCGTGCTCCGCAACACAAAAATATCCTCAATTTTCTTTCCAATAAACTAAAACTAAAATTAAATAAGCTACTTCGAGGTCTCTCTGAACTAAAGGATGACAATTACTCGCTTTGGAAAGCAACAAAAGCGCTAAAAAGAACCAAAATGCATGCGCCACCATTCAAAAGTGAGGACGGTTCCTGGGCTAAAAGTGACAAAACAGCAAATCTCTCCATTTGCTGCTTATTTAGAAAAGACTTTGCAACCGTTGCCGAGACAAACAGCAAATGAAAATACAACGCTCGTATACAAATAAGATAACCTTAACATAACACCTATGACCTTATTGGAACTTGAAACTGAAATCTATATAATAACTTAAGTACCTGAAAGAGCTCCAGTATATGACTTAATTACTAGATAATTTGTGAAAGCCATTTCAGAGAAAGGTTTGCGAAAATTAGATTGCTTAAATTTGATCCACTTCAATGGAAGGTGGCTGAAGTAACTATGATTTCTACACCAGGTAAACGAGGAAACGATAAAAAACCATATAGACCTATACCGCTACTGCCGTCCATATCGAAAATATTTGAAAAACTGTTGCTGAAAAAACTGAAACCTATAATAGAAGACAGACGCTTAATTCCACCATACCAATTTCGGTTTAGAGAAAATCACTGTACAGTTGAACAAGTTCACAGAATAACGATGATATGCTCCAGTATTTTCTTGGATGCAGCCCAAGCTTTCGACGAAGTTTGGCACCAAGGGCTTGAAACTGCATCGATACCTGCCTAAGCAATTTTATCAAATTCTTAAATCCTACATAGCAGATCGACACTTACGAGTCAAATTTAAAAATGAGTACTCTGAACTAACAAGAATCAACGGTACACCACAAGGGAGCATACTTGGACCTATTCTGACCGAATATACAAGCTACTGCAGTAGCAACATTTGCACGCGATCAGCTATCTTAGCAGTTGGTAAGATATTTCGGAAACAAGAAGCAAACTTCAAAATGCAGCTAACACTGTGAGCAACTGGACTAAAAATGGCGCACCTTATTAAATGAAGCCCCGTCAACTGTACAAATCCAAATATAAACTGTATTCCCGTGGTTCTCAACTCAAACCAAATTCCATATGCAAATACAGCTAAAAACGAAGAGTTAAACATCAAATATAGGAAAATGAACTGGCTCATGGGTAGAAATTCTGAGCTCTCAATATACAACAAATTGTTAGTATGTAGGCAAATGCTAAAACCAGTAGGGACCGATGGTATGAAGATCGGAGACGTCACCGATGAAATAAAAAAACAAGGAAGGAAACAAGTACAGCGATTATCTCGACATGAAAATGCAAATATCCGTCGTATGTTGGACACCACCAATGGAGCGAGGAGACTGCAAAGTCAGAAATCGCAAACAAAAAATTAGAAATTATTGTAAAATTAGTAACCAATGGGTTACTTATCCTAAGTCAAGAAAATAATTTAACCTAGATAAATTACGATCTCTGAAACAATTGTACTATCAAATAAAAAAAAATATTTTTGCAATCTGTTCTGGGGCTAAGGCTCTACCGCCCCATCCAAACGCCAATGTTTTAACCACTTTAAGCCAATGCTTAAACGGCTGGATCGATTTTGATGAAACTTTTTGTGTGTGTTTGAGTGGGTCTCTGGATGGTTTAGTCTTACAATGGGACCCGGGAGGTGGCGCTGCGATCGGGTTCAGTCATTTTTAATTTATTTTTTGGCGATTTTTATTTTTTTAAGATTCTTCGCATATTTGAACATATAACTCAAAAATTTCACGTCCTCCCTCCTACTTGCTGATGAAATTGTTGATCATTCGAAATTTTTTCAGATAGACACCAATCTAACTATGCCAATTTGTTGGCACATGACCCTAAGTAGAATTTGATTATAGGATTGTAATGGGTTTAATGAGGTTGGTAAGGAAAATGTTTGTCATTCGAGCTTGTGTCAGATAGGTACACATCTGGCTATGCCAATCCGATGGCATATGATTCTACGTAGAATTTGTTTATACGATTATTGTTATTTTGATGAGGTCATGCAGGTGAAATTTTTATTTCTCTTAATGTTTTTGTATTTTGCCAGATAGACATCAAACAGAATATTCTAGTTCGATAGCCCATAACCTTAACTTATTCCTAATTTATTTTGAAATTCAAGAACCATCGAATTACAAAATTACGTCAGTGTGTATCTGGCAAGATTTCGGATTTCAAACAATTTTATTGGCAAATACAAACCAATGAATGCTTCTTTAGTTAATTTAATAAAATTTTTACAAGGGTGAAATACCGAAATTTTTGCATTCTAAACGAATCTTTAGTGACGAATCGGTAAAATCAGAAATGTTTTCTTTGACCAACTGTGATGAAACAAAACACATCTATGACCCCCTGTCGGAATGTAAAACTCATGGGCCGGCCCATCTTCCATGCCAGTATAGGCTGGAACGTCCTCGAATTGGCCGACACTGGCGTAAAGATAAGGACGGAAAAAGCAAACCGCGTAAGATTTTGGAGACCCTTGGTCCCAGAACAGATTGCAGGGATACAAAAAAAATCAAACTTACTCAAAGTTAATTTATATTCCAGAAAAAACTCGTATGGCTAATTTTTTATTGATGAAACATCAAAAAAAATTGAATTTCTCTTCAGGAGTTTTTGAATACTTAAGATGTCAGCATAGCACTCAAGTTCGGTTACTAAATAGTTATTATACGTTGAGTTTTATTTCATTTCGTTGACATGTATGCTATACCAGAACACACCCTTATCTGAACCTTTTTTTTAAGGAACGCCATCTAGACTCGTAGAGCTAGCATCACACTGCACATAAAACGATTTAGTGAAGTCAGGATTCTTCAATATCGTCGGGCTTCAGCATTTCATATAAACACCTTACCAATTTTTATCATGATGGGAGCACTAACGGCGTCTTAATTGGACCAGGAAAGTCTTTATCAATCGGTTTCAATTCAAATTGGAATTGAAACATTTATTTGTGATTCTTCATCTAAATGTGTGTTATGTAAATGTTATTATTAAATGATCATACAATCCGTGCATAACATCCAATACCAACCGTTGCATATAGACCTCAATGCTTCTGAATTTCGATCATATGAATAATTTGCTGTTCAAACATCAAATTTTTTAAATTTTCCACCAATTGACTCTAATCTAAGAGTTAAATATCATAAATTCCTAATTTGTCCAGCATCAGTTCTAAACTACTGGGTCTGTATCAGGCACCAATCTACCAGAATGGAACATTTTTCTCCCAGATTACTTGAAACATTCGTCGACTCATCGACTCATTTCAGTGTGACTGGAATTTTAGGACATTTGTAACGATACTTTTACTAGTCTAATATGGCTCAAAGCATTAAATCGTGCAAAACTGGCAAACCATCTTACTGCAGCACACGACCATCAATCATTCAAATGATTATACTTAAATATTCTTGGTTCCTACTTAACAACAAAATTCTTACAGTTCAATACAAAAATCTTCTCATGAAATACGGTCTTAAATGTCTGATTACGCATCGGAACGCGGAAATCGTTGTGTTTTATCGGCTATCCAACCTTACATAAAATATGATCAACGTCATAAAGTCAAAGCCACGCTCGTTCATTATAAAATTACTTACTTTTATTCCGGAAGAGGATGTAATAAGATTTTACAAGAAACCCATCCTTGAAACTCATTTCCAAAAGCACTCTTTTTCAGCAAATTTTAGCCCAGAAAATCCAAGCAGGTTTTCCGAGAGACGAACATTATCTCGAAATCAAAAAATCCGAAAACGCGAATCAAACCAAATCAGCTCAAATTCCAATCTGCTGGTATTGTCGAGATATCGGTTATTTTCAGACTTCCAACCTTTCAAACATATTCTCTCAATTCACGATATTGGTATTCTAAACATCAAATTAAAGCCAAACGTGTACAAATGATTTTAATGGACGACGATGGGAGAGCATGGATGGATGATTGAATAGTGGTGCAAATACAATTCGTACACTAACGTTTGGTCTTGCGCTTACACAGATCGAGGATTCTATAAACAAAGTCTTGAGCCGAACTACATCATTTCAATGTTCTCATCTTTTGATAATTTAGTACTTTAAAGGAATTTGCCAAAATAATATCGCTTGGTGTTATCGCAAGGTAAGAATATGTCTGGGTGCGTGGAAATTGAACTTGGTCACTAATGCGTATAGATTGCTTTCATCGACGGATTATTCGGAAAACTAGGTAAACAAACCGCTTCATAAACTTGTAAAAATGTCACGAATTTTGGCTGGGCTAGAGCAGAAGTAGTATAGAAATCGGAATGCGCATAATGTAAAATCTCAACCAACGAAGTTTGCGGTGAAACTACAGTTCTCTTGCTAATATTATTGGTGTCGGGTTCTTTATAGAAATTTGTAAACGATTCCCACACAATATCGACTACAAGTGCGTACATCCATATGTAAATCTTTGTATGATAGATTGATATATTACCAACGGCGACATTGACATTTATCGCAAAATATTGAATAATGCATGCTCACACAATTCACAATCCCAAGATTGTATATATAATTATGAGGAGTTTTACTACTTTAAATTCTGCAACATGCTATTGACTTTATTACCGTTCGCAAATAAATTAAACACATAATCACTCTATGCGCGCAAGGTAGACATATTGTCGTCTTAAATTTTGTAAGCGCAACACACGAATATTCATTCATAAAAATTCAATATAATACATAGTTGTGATTTGGATATTCAACTGCGTTTAGCATATATACATGATACTGTTATACCAAAAATAATTTATAGTTCTGTATAAAACCGAATTATTATATCCATATAAATCGTTAAAATCTCTAAACTCCAAAAAAACCCAAAACTCAAGATAATTAGATTCTAAATTCATAAACCGATTTGTAATCAAAACCGAATATCCACACTTCACATAATACTGGCTAAATCTACACAATACAGTATTGATTTTCGTAATACGATCACGTCTCTTGTCTTAAAAACTTACAACTTTTTTGTTATGCCAAGACGTTTTAATTTCTTTTTGCCGACAATTTGCAAAAAAAAAAAAAAAAATCATGAAATTTTTATAATTTGATTTAAATAAGTAAATCATTTTGTGTCTGTGTATTTGTGCTGTGATATCAAGAGGAATTGCATTTTATTTCTGAGAATATAATAAACCAATCCTAAATCATTTGTCAAAGAACGGTTTTATGTTTTTGTTGTTGTCGAGTAGTTTTAAGATTTGCAACTTTTCAACGAAATGCGCAAATTAAAAAAATATATCGAAGGATGTACGTAATCGACTTTAGGCTCTGGATCACTATCATTAAGTTTTTTTTTTAAGACGAACAATTCGAAACCGATTATTCTGGTTGGTTAGGTATTGCCAATCAACCGAGCAGCATCGTACACGATTAACTTCCAATATATTTGTATGTAAAATATTTGACTTCTGTTAAATTATTCTTGCCTTCCACTATTTTCAGTTCAACTTTGGAGGATTTTGTTTTGGGGCAAATGATACTCGCGCTGATATTTTTTTTTTGAGAAGCTCAGATTTTATTTTTAAACATATGTCAATCTGTTGAACTGAATTTTAATGGTTTGGTTATATTTGGAAACTCGTATACGTAAAGTGGATTTGGAAAGCGATATAACTGGGGTAAGATATATAGGGAATCCACTTTATGAGGCTGTGTAAATCATCTATCACAACTTCTTCAATCATTAGCTTCCATACTACACTGGCGATATATGTTGTACATATTTATGAAAGTTCTAGTACTTTATCGCCATGATCTGAACAACTTGAGTCCTTTTATGGTTGTTAGTACTAACCACAAGTGTCCTCAGGGATAAGTTAATAGTGTTGCCTATAGCTTATCAAAGCGATCTAATCAAAGCAATTTAAAAGCGAATATTGCAAATGAATTTAAGGAGTGTCACATACAAATACATAAAATAGGTAAGGAAAAAAGTTCGTGGCCTTTTTCCCGATAGATGGCTTTACATTCATACATCTCAATAACCATTGATCGTATCAGGCATTTTTTATGTTTGTTTGAAAGGCGACATTTTAACTTGTACTTTGTCATACAAAACATTAAAATCGGTGAAGTGAATAAAAAGTTGCAACATTTTAAACATGGAGATAAATAATGAAAAAATGCGATTCGATTTTATTACGACAAAGGAACAACGCGGCTCAGGCTTGCGAAAAAATTTGTGCTGTCAATGGGGAAGGTGGTTTATCAAAATCAGCTTCAAAGAAATGGCTCAAGCGCTTTCGTTCTGGAAATATAGATGTCAAAGATGTATCTCGTCCTGGCCGACCAACCACTGGGAAATTCGATGAAATGATCCAGAAAATTGAAGGCGTGCTGCTTATAGCCATGCAATTGGTAAAAAACTAACTATTGATCACAAAACAGTTTTAAATCATTTGAAAATGGCTGGATACAAAAAAGCTAGACGTTTGGGTACCACATGAATTAACAGTCAAAAATTTAATGGAGCGGATTTCTATCTGCGAAACGCTGCTGAAACGGAACAAAATCGAGCCATTTTTAAAGCAAATGATTACTGATGCTGAAAAGTGGATAAGATACGGCAACGTTGTGTTAAAAATATCATGCACGAAACAAAGTGAAGCTTCCCTAACGATATCAAACCAGGATTGATGCCAAGAAAGGTAATTCTGTTGGTTTGGTGGGTTAGAAAGGAATCGTGCATTATGAGGTGCAGCCACCAGGCCAAACGATTGATTTTAATATTTACTGTCAGCAACTAACGCGTGTAAGGCAAGCAATTCAGTGAAAACGTCCAGAATTGATCAGCAGAAAGGGCGTTGTGTTCCATCATGATAACGCTAGATCACACTACTAGAAAAAACATCACAGGCTCTACTAGAAAAATGTCAAAAGTTTATGGATCAAAATGGCACATATATGTCAATGTCACCCAAAAAAGCCACGATCTTTTTCCCTAACCCTTTATATAATTATTAATACTGAAAACAAGTCTCTATAAAGACTATACTACCCAGCTACTGTATCCTCCACTGTTGACTCAACGTGGTCGAGGGAAGGCAACGAAGGAGTGGTACCACCGTTATGGTGTAATAAAAGTCCATTGCACGACAAAATATAGTGCAGGGATTTTAGTAGATTTGGGAGGGGAATCCAAACTATCTCAACTATTTAAAGTTTAAATAGATCTTAGTAGCAAGCATAAGCTAATTTAATTAGTAACTTACCCAGAATTATGGGTAAGGGGTCAAGACGTGATCCCGGTCAGTCTTCGGAAGAAGTTGATGTCCAAAAGACACCTACAAGGTGAAATATGACAAGAATCTCAACGACTCGAACCCTGATGCCAAGCTTGAACGGCTGAAGTTGTAATCACTTTGCCAAGCAGTACTCGTCAAGTACCACAAAAGTTCGAACGACCCCATGAGAATTTGCTGGTAGAAATCGTTTATCTTGAAACGATGGTAGCAAACAAGAAACATAAAACTTACTGAGCCTATGTTGTGTTACTGTGGAAAAGACACCAGAGATGACTGCACAGGATTCAGTTCCTAGTACCAATTCAGACAAAACAGGAAAAGTTGTAAATAATTCATATGAAAATGAAGGGAAATGGCAAATGGTCGGCAAAAAACCCAAGAAACGTAGAAACAGAAAGCGTTGCCTAAATAAGACAAAAACAAAACGGATAATTATCTCAGCTAGATATAATGATTTCAGTCTGTCGACTAACGAGATTACCAAGAAATCATACGTCCTTGTTAATCCAATATTAAGATTCACTATGTAACAAATGCCGGCCCAAATGGTGTTCCGATTACAGTTGACTCTTCCCCGAATTTGAAGGTGTTCACGGAAAATGAAGAATTGGAAGGGGTGGAGCCACCGAACCATTACCTATCAAGGTAGTACCTAAGGGAATTATCTTTGACGCCAGCTCTGAGCTTCATGGTGACATGGTCACGAACTGACTAATTAATCAAAACTGCCTGCATCGGAAGGATTTTAAGCTTCTATATAGAACTGGTGCGAGAAATAAAGAGATCATTCACTGGGTGGTAGAAGTAGAACCAGTAACCAAAAACATGTTGCAAAGTATAGAAGACGGCACGTGGACTGTATACGATGCCATGTGAAAGAGTTTGTGTCTTCGACTAGGTTCTTTAAGTGCCAGCGATATGGTGATATTGTAAAAAACTGTAGGGCGCGCACATAAACCTGCTCTCACTGCGCACAACACGGTCATGATATAAGGGATATCAAAATAAAGGCAAACCTGCCAGTTGCGCAAGCTGCAAGGAAATGCAAAACCAACATGATCACCAAGTAGGTCGCGTTTCATGTAACGCATACAAAAGTGTTGTGCAACGCCTGAGATTAAACACTGCATGATGATTAAACATAATACCAGAAATTGTAACAGTAACCTACGTATCGCCCACTTCAACATGCAGGGCGCTAAAATAGTTGGATCAGAGATATGTGAACGCATCCCCACCTACAACATAGATGTATTATGTATGCAAACACCACACTCGGTCAATGGTCAAACCAGTGGCATGCCTGCTATAGCCAGAGTAGCGACTGGATGCTCTGAGAATACCAAGACTCCAATTAGTATTCATAGTGTTGGCATGAATATGGTGAAGCTAAGTCAGTTATGTGATAGGAACCGATCGAGTACCATCTGCGAAAAATCGAAACGATCCTAGGCTCTTTATCGGGTCAACACAAAAAGGTAATGATCACCGGAGACTTCAATGCTAGAAGTAAAATGTGATATGACAAATAATCGATAAAAACAGAAGAAAAGTAGAGGACTTCGAGTCCAGGAGTGACCTTTTCATAATGAACTTGCAGGGAAACCCAACGACGTTCTCGTCTAATAGGAATTCCAACATTCACTTAACAATGATTAACGGACCCTTGCTGGGCTCGATAGTTGGGTGGTGTGTAAGAAAAAGTTGGGCATCTAGTGATTTGCCATAGTTAGCTGACTATGGTATATTTGCTAGACACTTGGTTGGCTCTTGTGTACAGTGTAGAAGCACTCCTTGAAGCTAATTCGATAGGAAGAGATTAGCTAAGAAGAGCTGAGAAGAGCATACAAGACGGAAAGGGACCAAAAAGCAAAAGAGTTGAAATTTACTCTCTCCAGAGTGACAAGAAATAAATACTTTCATGAAGTATTTAAAGCAAAGCAAAGTGGTTTCCAACGGTACATCACGGAACATGGTAATAGAGAGCCCTATGGGGTCTTGTATACATATTTGCCGCCGGCAAAGCAAGACTTATTGAAGTTTTGAATACCATTAAGAAGACAAATGGAGTCGTCACTGATACGTGGCATGACACACGCTTGGAGTTACTCAACTCACTTCTGTCAGATGAAACACTAGACGAAACTAAGGCTCAAGCAGAAATGCGCGAGATCGCCATCAACAGGTTACCAGTGCTCTTACTTGCTTTAATCGCAACAAGTCACCTGGACTTGATAGCTTAAACGCTGAAATAATTCAGCTGGCATGGCCCATCATAGAGCCTGGTATAATAAATCTATTAAATAGCTTCTTAAAATTTGGCTACTTCCCTAAAGATTGGAAAACGGGTGAAATGGATGTAATCCGGAAACCTGGCGATTGAGATCCATTTTCTTCGAAATCTCATAGACCCATAATATTACTACCGATTATGGGGAAACTTTTAGACTAGCCATTTGCATTACACCACAAATTGAAGAGAGCGGTGTATTCAACACTGTCAAAACCCAAAGTTCAAAATATGTTATGTGTATATTCTTGGATATCAGCGGAGCATTTGAAAACATCACGTGTTATCTCCCTAGAAACATTATCAATCTTTTAAAGGGCTACTTCAGTAACCTAACCTCAATAATCTTAGGTATGTATGGTTCCTATCATAGGTCCTCTAGTCTGGAATATCGTGTTTAACACAAGCATGATAACTTGAACGAAATTGAAGTAGCAGATGACAAAGTCATTCTGGTGCATGGCATCTCGAGATTCGAACTTCAGCGTCAGGGTCAAATCGCAATTAACAAAATGAATCAATGGTGTGAAAAAAATAAAATGTTACTATCTGCAGAGAAAACAGTGATGCTGCAGCTAAAAGGAAAATTTGACTCTTGTTAACCTCCGACAATATCGTTAAATGGTCGAAACATGAAAATGGTCAAGTCTGTGAGATAACTAGGAGTTGACCTAGATGAACGAATGGGCGTAACTTCTCACGCTCTAAGAGTCTGTGAAAACGCTAGGAAGCTACTCCACTCCTTGGCGAGAGTGTGAAGAGAAGGATGGGGACTGAATCACAAAACACATGTAGTATTCTACAAAGGTGTAGTGGAGGCGCTATCACTTGTGCTACGGCTGGTTGGTATCTAAAGATGCTGTTGTCAATATAGTCTATCAATATAGCAACAAAACTGAAACAGAAAAGATGGCGATTGACTTATCGCAAAGAAGGTGGAATACATCAGCGAATGATAGGCATACATTTGGCTTCATTCCTGATATAAAAGCACGACTCAAATTGAAATTACCACTGACGAGCTCGATGAGAAAAGTTATCTCTAGACATGATAAGTTTAAAGCCATACCTACAGAGATTTAAAATAATAGACCAACGTCAATGTTTATGCGGATCGGAAGTAGAAGACGATTGTCGTTTTCGAACGTAATGAGCGGAAGTTCTGTGTTTTCTTCAGGGGTAGTACACTTAAGCTTAGCACTATTGGAGGTCCACTTACGTAGGTTGAATTCTCCGTTCCACAGTAAACAAATAAGATCTTGAACCATCTTTCGGGCGTTTTTAATATGGAGCTTTTGTTTCGTTTGAGTGCTTCTGAAGCTTCTAGAAACTCGCAATGTTAATCTGACTCAAGTTGGTTAATAGTATGCGTAGCCAAAAAAGGAGCAGACTTTCTACTACATATGTGATCATTATTAATCTGTAAGTACCTTCCTCCAAACCTGTTTTTGAAACTGTATGTCCTTTGTGTTCATTCAAATCTGTCTGAACATTTTCTCGATGGCGCTGATCGTGAATATAATTTTGTGAGTTCAGAATCTAAGCAGGAATTTCACCAAAATAAATTATACGATTCCGTCCCACAGCCAATTGATCATTCAAAGAGTTCCCATGCGTTTTCTTAGCCAAACCACCAAGGATAACTCGAAGCTTGGTGGTTGTTCGACTTTCCTAGCTACACCGGAATGCGGCAGGTAATACTTGCAGCCTATAACTCTCCATATTTATCCATAAACTCTCCATACATCCTCTTTACGTAATGTTAAAGACGAATCGATATTCTTAATTATACTCATTCTCTTTAAAGCCATAATTTGTGAATTGTTCAATTTCTGCGCACCATTCTTGAAAGGTAGCCTAACTACGTATCTACCTTATTCGGCTCTGCAAATTTTACTCTGAAAGTGTTCAAGACAAAAGTTTTCTTTTTCTCTGTATTGGACGATAACATTAATCTCTTCAACCTGTCAACTACTAGATGAAGATTATTTGGAACCTCCGCATTTTTGATTTGGCCTTGAACTGCCGTTCCAGCAATTAACCAACCTAAGTTCGTCCTATGAGTAATTAATTTTGTCCTCCAAGTCAAAGATCATATCACTTCCCAATACTACATCAAATTTGCCTTCCTTCTGAAAATTCGCATCAACTAGGGTTTATATGACGATATCTCGTACGAATTAGCGCTAAACCTGGTTTAAGGCCTTCACAAAACTGCCAACCGTCGTTTTCTCCTTTAACTATATAATTGTTGGAAAGTATTGCATTAACGACTAAGTTAGCATGACCACAAGTCCTTGCTCGGTAAAGTCGTACCGATTATTGCACGGATATTCTGACACTTAGAACATTTATATTTTGATTTACACTGATAAGCTATGTGTAAAGAACTTCGACAATTAAAACATCTAGAACGTGTTTTTAGTTAAATAAATTCCGCACATTCGTATCATGTGTGGCGTTTTCTACAGAATGCACAAAGCACTGCTGGAAAAGTGTGCATAGGCTTTAGTTTTGGGGTATAAGTTCCTTAGAAAGTTGACGTTAACAATTTCAGGTTTCATATCTTGCAATGAATCCATTCGCATATTAAAACGGATAATAATTTGCCGAAAGTTGCGAATTCCACATCGGATGTTTCCATTTTCGACATTTGTCTTGACTCTGGATCCACTTGTTGGGTAGCGTTATAAATAAGCCAAGGATCCCAAATCTCAGCTTTTACAAGAGCAAGTGGCTCGCTTCAAAGTCAACTTTTGGATGTAACAGTGGATCCAAAAATATCACAAACTGATATCTTGAAGTTCCCATATCACTCCCCAAATCACTCGAAGAAAATTGTGAAGTATATTTAGCGTTTGATCTAAGTTTAGGGTAGGCTGATTCGTACTAGATCTTCTCCGTGTTGCACTCTACAACTTAGGGACAATCAAATAATATTTTGAATCGAAGCCTATCCGTCGGTGTCTCTTTAAATATTTCCATCGTCTGGGACTCAACTTTCACGGAATCTTTGTATTATTGACCTTTAATATACAATTTTTTTTTTTTCAGGCCAATCGTTTCATCAACACAGATGCAAATTTGGAAAATGACCTAGACCTTTAACTTATCCATATTACAAATTACCTATGCTTAGTATTTTAAGCTGATGATTCTGAACTGGGCAAAACAACTGCAGATCTGGATTACATTGACTTTTGCTGAAACATATTATACCTCAACATTCCAGCTCCTATTCTGTTCACTCAATTTTTGTTTAGTCAACGATACGAGTTTCTGGGCGGCTTCGCAGTGATTTAAATATGAAATAGCCTCATTTTCTACGATTGTTTCATACAGCCTTATACGGTGCTGAGTTTAATATTAGATTCCGCAATATGAATAAAGCGTTTTAAATGTGGTCCCACCCAAACCACCGTATATTCTAATCACATCATTCATAATCTTCGCACAATCATAAATAATCAGCCTCTTCTCCTGTATATCGAGGAAAAAATATTAGGTGACAAAAACTATTTAAAAGCTTAAAAAAGCTTTTCGTTTACGGATGTGTAATATAAACGGTGCGGGAGAAAAATCCCGCCACCGCTACCTTATCGTCTTACTGCGTGATTAAATTTGTGTGTGTAATACGGGAACAGTAAAAATTATTTGTGTGGTTTCAACAATTCGTTACGATAAGAAAGTCTTTTTATAGGAAACAACTTAAGATTGATTGTTACATGTATGTACCTATAGTGTTATGTGTAAGAATGTTCACATTAGAAATTTATGCTTAATTCCATATATCAGCATAACGTAAACAAAACTTTTTTTTCTTATGTGCTTTACTACGGTAGTTAGGGTTTTATGCAAATCAATTATTATTTGATTAAATTGTTGATTATAAAATAATATTTATTTTAGATATGATGTGTGTGTATGTGGGTGGTTTATCTGGGTGGTAAAGTTTAAGGGTGGTTTTTATGGTTTAGATATTATTGTTGATTATGTGGTATAAACATATAGTTTAATGTTTGGTTTTTGCAACATATAGTTATGATTATATGTGTGTAGTGGATTTAAATTGTTGATTTTATATTGAAAAGCATTTAGTTCGTGGATTATGAGAGATGTACTCGTACCCGTACTCCATATATAAAGTTGTTGCTAGTTTATCGAATATATAAATTGGTGTTAGGTGGATTAAATAATGTAGAAAATTAAATGGTATTAATTGGAATTTCAATATTAGTTTATTAGTTGATTTTAATTAATTTATAATTGACTAAGTGATTGACGTATTTCCGGCTGATTATTAATTATACTAGTTTATTCATGGTATGGTACTCAATTCTGTTAGGAGTAAAGTAAATCGGGTTCAAACCAATATAGTGCCAACAATCTTAACTAATAACCTGATTCAAAATAAATTGTTGTTTCAAAGCTGTGGCACAGATTTCATGGGACCACTTTTCTTATTATCCAAAAAAATTAAAGCGAGGTTTTTTGGGCTGTGCGTTAACGGTTTTGACTAATTGAGATTTTACAAAAAACATTTACACATACCATGGTTGTAACTGCTTCGAACTATATAGAGAATGACCTTTGTAAACTTATACAAAATATTAATCAAAATTAAGTAATTTTAGAATTCCCCAGTCAAAACTGCCACTGCACGACATTCAATACCAGTCCCCTCTTCTCATTTTGGCGAGTTATGAGAATCTGCGAATTATGAGAATGGCAGCAAAGAAATAGGACTCAAGCCAATAACCGTTCTCACGCGTATTTCGAAATATTGGAGTATGCTTAGCTGGCTTACTCAATTAAAAATCCACTTGCGCGCAATACACGGAGGATCTAATATATATATGTGTGAAATTGCACAACTTGAGTTTAGAATTAAAATTTTATATGAAGACAGCGGATGGAACCGTAAAAATTCATCGCTTTTCTCTGAAATCGTCATCTTCACATGTTGAGGTAGTAAAGGAGCATGGAGACGAAATTAAACTTGAGTTCGTCTTGAAAAATTTGGTTGCCATTAGTGCAGCAACCGCGTTTCCTATTTATCGATATTTTATATTTCGAATATTTTTAAAGTTCCTCATGTTTGCCTGGAGCACGGTTGTTTTGATTTTTGAGTTGTAAGTTGTTCCTTGCACATCGAAAAAGAATCAATGAAAATTAGTTGCGATTTCATCATGGACTCCGGTGCAATATACTTGTTCAGCTTAGATCTCAACGGATTTTTCTGGCTTATTAAGTTAAAATTTCACATTTCACCAAAAACCCATTGACAAGGTTCACAATATTTTGTTTATAAAATACTAATGTCTATGAAGTGCGGGAGAAGAAGAATAGCTAGTTGCTGAAGATTTATCCATGATTTTTCTACTACCGTTGAAAGCACCAACCACCGCTCTAGTCGCTTTTACTCTTCTAAAGAAATTACTGGTAATTTTAATCAATCCAGACTAAAGAAAAACGTTTATCATATAGAAATTGATGTATCTGATACTGCAATCGATGCTGAGTTGATGCAGGAAGTTGATGGTTTTGAACGGAAGAGAGTGTGCATGAGTCAGAAACTCATATCCACGCAAAAAAGCTATCCGGTATTTGACCGTGAATGTTTGGCGGTACACTAGCTCTAGAAAAGTTTTCGCCTTTTATCGCTGGCGTACGATTTAAAGGGTTAACCGACTTTGTTTTAATGGTCTGGTTGAGGAACCTAAAGGCAGGACTTCGAACTCGCGAATAGAAAGGAAAATTAATTGTGTGTCTTTTGTATTGTATTGGGCTATAGAGCCTATCCAAATCAATACCAACAAGCAGGAAGACCTGGTAAACCAGAAGTAATTGATTGACTAACCTTGGCGACAAATTCAATTTTATTGGCGTAGAAAGTTTGCTCACATTTGCCTGTATATGACGGTTTGTGAAAAATGATAACGACCAAACCAAAGTGCCAGACTTCGATGGAGATTAAGGGGGAGCCAGGAGATCTGACCCGCTTAAAATAAAATGATAACAAAGAAGTTTTTCATAATCATCCGTGATATTGATTTATTTAAGATTTTTTTCGACTTTTAGTCATAGAAAACAAAGAGGCTATTTACTCACAATATAACTACCAGAAAAAGTAGAAAAATTGTCTCCCCCCATTTTTAACCCTAGGGTACAGAGAATTTCTTTAGGTCTCTTCTTAACAGCTTGGTTTCGACCAACGTTTTATCAGTGGTGCCATCGAGTGCCACTCGGTGGTATGCGGGATTATGTCTTCAATGGCAATGCGAATATTGTTCTTGAGAGCGTCAATCGTTGCTAGTTTACCGGCGTAAAACTTATCTTTGACGGCACCCCAAAGATGGTCCAACGGCGTCAACTCACAGCTCCGAGGCGGCCAAATCACATCAGCATTTCGGCTAATTCGATCTTCGAAGACAGTGCGCAAAAGATCAATTGTAACGTGTGTTGTGTGGCACGGAGTGCCGTTTTGTTGAAACCAAATGTTGCATGTCCTCCTCTTCAAGTGTCGGGAACAAAAAATCGTTTATCATGGTGCGGTAACGCTCATCAATGACAGTAACTGCAGCTCCTCGATAATTTTCAAAGAAAAATTGCCCAATAATGCGACCGGACCAAAATCCGCACCAAACAGTCACTCGTTGAGGATGCCTCGGCTTGTCTACGACTATATGCGGGTTTTCCGTGTCCCAAATGCGACAATTCTGCTTCTTTAAATAGCCGCCAAGATGGAAATGCGCCTTATCCGAAAAGATGATTTTTTTGCCAAAATTGGCATCTTCTTCAAGTCGATCGCAAACCCACTTAGCGAACCGAAAACGCAATGGGTGGTCTCTTTGCTTCAATTTCTGAACCATTTGAACTTTATACGGTGTCATACCAAGGTCTTTATGCAGAATTCGTCGCAATATTGTGCGTGAAATGTTCAATTATTGAGCACGATGACGAGTGGACATTCCCGGCGACTCACGCACATTCTCGGCTACAGCATCAATATTTTCGGGTGTACGCTTGGTTGGCTGGAGCTCCCGGCGCTTCATTTCTTCCGAAAACCGCACGCAATTTTCGCACACATTTTGCAACATTACCTTGATTTTCGAAATAATGTTTCAATATTTCGCAGCGTTGTTCAAGCCAATACACAACCATTTTCGTTCAGCGGAAGGATAAAACTAACTTTCCGTCAAATCAGAAGTGACATAACCCTTACTATACTCAAAATAACCGCTAGTTCAAAAAAAAGTTAGAATGCCGTTAAAAATAATATTTTGTCCGAAAAGCCAAAAAAAATCTGGAAAATGATTTGCATTTGATTAGATAGGAACTAATCTCAGTCTAAATTCGGAAAACTTGCTAGTAGTAATGGATAATTTCAGAAAATTTGTGATATGAAAGTCTGCTGGGTCGTTGTCGCTAATACCATACTTGAAGGAAAATGTTTTCCTTGTATTCGATGAACGCTAAGCATAAATTCTGGAAAGCGGCAATCATTTAACTTCGAGCAAGTTTAAAGATTTTCCACAACGATACCTTGGATACCTTGATTTTGAATCAAATATATTTCAGAATATTTTTTTTTAGCTTATCGGAGGAATGATTTGAAGAAATTAATAAATCTTTGAACATAAACCATTATTATTATTAAAGTTGGCTTTAACCCAAACAGGTTCTCCACTCAATGCCATACTTTGCATACGGTGCAAACCGAGGATTATATCCCAATTCGCAACTGTGCTTAGCTGATCTGGTAAACTGGATGTGTGTAGACCAGGGCTGGAATGACAATTGACCTACATTCAATGATCGGAAGTTTATGGAATTAGGACCGAGCTACCTCAAAAGTGGGGCATCTTCAAACAAAGTGGATGCAGTCATTATTCCCTCTCAGGCATTCATCACACATTGAATCTTGAATAAACCCCATTCATTGTAAATGGAGTTTAAAAGGTCGTAACCGGGAAGAATATCAATTAACACGCGCTCTTTGTTAACGTTTTTTTGGTTCACACATAATGTGCCGTGCCTTTCGGCAGCTAAATAGAGCAAATAAACAATTGAGCACAGGTAAACAATTGAGTAAACAATTGAGCACAGGTTTCTGTACACAGAATAAAATCATTGCCTGAAACAGCGAGATTAGAAGCTTCAATAGCAAAACGTGTGAGTGATATCGGTTCGGTTTAAAACACTGTGCAGTAAAGACATACAATCTCTGTTTCCCCATTCCAAAACCCACATAAATTCACAGAGAGCCCATTAAAATTTTGAGACATCCATGATTCTATGCAATATCGAGGTAGATTTCTCGTAACAATTTGTGAATAACCAAATTTTCAGGTGCTCTAAATAAATTGTAAATTTGTCATGCAATCAAACCGGGAATGTTCCTCGCGCCCATTCATCGCAGTCGTAGATCAGCGAAAGTGGGATGAAAGACCGCAGAGAAGGCAGAAACCTGATTGTCTGCAATGAAGGTTAGTAGTCGAAGACTAATATCTGTAATAGCGGAGGAAGCCTTTCAGAAACGTCCGAAAACATAGGTAAAATCCGACACTTACAAATAAACATCAATATATTGGGAGAGAAACTGCAGTGCTACTAAAATGAAGCAATGGCTTTTGAAGTTTACTTTCAAGGCTAGATTTTCAATAAAATGTTCTCACTAATGCAACCATAAGATGTTTTACGACGTCAGTTCTTTTGTACCGTATTTCTAAAACTAGAATAGCGCTTAGCATTAACTCAAATAGTACATTAAAGTTTAAACTCGCAACTAAAACAGCTCAGTCAACAGCCTAACTCTGAGCAATGAAGCAAAGTAAATTATCAATGTCCAGTAACCACAATAGAGGTGACAGTAAGCCTCCGCAAGAGCAACCTCTGGTTGCTTTAACAGAAACATAAGGAGAATCCAAAATAATGGTTAAGGGAATGGCAACATTTTTGCAGGCATCAATGATGGCAGAGAAACATGTACAATCAAAGGCCTCCGCAATATTTAGGAAAGTGCTCACAAACTGCTTAATGCAAAGTAATCTTTCAATTCTTGTAACCAGTTTGTGAAGAAGAATTTCAAAAGAGTTGCCAATTCTGTAAGCAAGTCGAGTGCTACTATGAGTGGAATAATAGATAATTGATGGTCTCGTAGCAGTGTTTCTAAGTTTTTTAAGTTAAGAAAACCAAAAGGCTTGTTCTGAGTTTTTTTATTTATTAATGAAAGGATAAGAATTTTCGAAAGCTATACTGCGCTTGTGTCCGTTAAAGATGAACTTGGTTTTCAATATCATCATTCGAATATTTATTACTCAATGAATCCAGCAGAGTAACCAGTTCAGGAGAAAAAAATCATAATTGTTCAAACTCAGAAGTTCTTGGATAGTTAAGAAGAAACAGACCTTTATTATTAATATTCGAGCTATCTCGTAACATGTGTTGAGTATTAGCATCGTAGCCTACCACAAAATATAATGTAGGCTGGCTCCACTAAACAAAGCTACAAAACTCCTCCTAAGGCGGTGGTGAAATCAATGCTACTAGATTCACTGATACTACTATCACGATTTGCATGAATTCCACGCTTAAAGAGTGACAAATATAGATGTAACGTCTGTTGAACTGCAATCATGAATGAGTGTCGCACTACTATTTGCAAATTTTTAACATGGATTGTCATATAGTCGATCTACAGAAGTGTTAACTCTTTTGCCTATTGCTAATTTTGCGTTTATGAGGTGCACTAAATATGTAAACAGGGTCAGCTGCATATTTTCAAAATCAAAGCTTTTCGGCAAGCCCAATGACATTTAAGGTGATAAGTTCGATGTTAACAATTATTGGTTCAAAAATAACGTATATGTTTCCTGCAGTTGGCCGTTGGAATACAAATTATGAAATCGAACAGTTCTTAATATATTCTAGATATAACTGATCAATACTCAAAAATCCTTCAGCTTTGATATAACAATCATATTTAATAATGCAGTGATGTTCTGACACATGAGTATAAATTCCAAAATAGTTCCCCTTTAGGGACTCTGATACTATATGGTGGAGCGTTTTATGGTTATACCGTTTAGACTAATACTTTATTATATATTTTTTATGACCAAATAATTTGCTAATGGCACAAATGCATATGTGTGGCCTATCATTGATATATTTGTTATCATGCATCGTCATGGAGACAGATGGCAAATTACAAATTTGAAAGTAATTTGATATTTTATGTAATGTAATACAAAAAATTAAATTACGTAAAATATCAAATTATTAAATTAAATAACTTCTAGGCAAATGTTCCTTACCAGCGTAAGATCCCGATAATACGAAATACTGTGTTTGATAATTTTATTATTCAGCAACTAAACAAGTACCTCTTTCCGGTGAGATTTGGGAATCGTACGTTAAAAATATTAAATATTTTTTGAATCGTTTAATATACGAAAAGTTGTCTACTAAGATTAGCCTATTGACGTTGCTAAATTTCAGGCTAAGCAGAAACTCTACTAACGAATTACCCATCTTAAACCAAACTATTTTCCTATTGGGTAATTGAGATTCATTAGTAACCCATTGCTACTTGAAATGGGGGTAATTAATGTGTCGTAGGCATGGGGAGTGAAAAATTATATTTTTCATTTTGCTAAAATTTACTGATATTTTGTTTAAATGAAGAAAATCCAAAAGTGAAATAAAATCATTCCTCATATATGTGACATTGCTACCTGACAATCTCTGGATTTATAGAAGAGGGCCGTACCGTAAGCAAACATCATAATATGACCAATGAGTGATAAATTGGCGATATCATTCACATAGATTAAAAATAATAAAGGGCCAAGGACATTTCGTTATGGAACGAAGTAAACTGTGATCTATACAATCAAAAGCTTTACGAAGATCAAGAAATAAACCAGATATATAGTTTTGCGTGTCAAATTTACGAGTAATGTCTGTTAGGTCCAAATCTGTACCTTGTCGAAACCCATAATGACGAGAATAGAAAAAATTAGATTTATTTAGCAAATCGATCATTCGGTTAACAATAATTTTTTCTAAAATTTTGTCAAATACCGACAAAACTGAAATTGGTGGAAAATTATTAACTAGTTTGGAATTTCCAGACTTAAAGATTGGCGTCACTTTAGCAATTTGAAGACTATAGGGGTAAACACCGGTTTCCAAAACCACACTAAATAGATCGGCTAGTAATTGTGAAAAAAAATGGCGAATAATTCTTCAGAACCACATTAGTGCGAGAGTTGAAATTAAATTTAATATTTCGCTGCAGGAAGTGGGCGAAAAGAAACAAGAATTAATACTAGGCGCCATAGTATGAAATTTATTTAAATCATCTGAGCCTGGACTAGAACTACTTGTTCTAGCCTGATACAGAAGAATCAACAAAGTTGACAATAGTAGTAAGATCATGGCACTCAACATCATTGCAAATAACGGAGTGGATCTCGGGATCCTAGAGTTACTTTCCATGAAATGTTTTAACTGATTCCAGTTTTCTTTTTGGATAAAATTATTAAATAAATTGTCAAAATAACGCTTTTTTGCAAAATATTTTCCGTTTTTGATCTTCCTGTTTAGAAATCTGACAACAACTGTACCTTTTAAAACGCGTTAATGTACGATTTTTAAATTTATTAAATTCCAGATATTGGGAAGGTATAATATCACATATACAGATATTTATAATAATCTGCCACCTGGACACAGATCATTCAGGGGTATTGAAAGCTCATAAATTCTGCCCAAATTGTTTTTTCTGTGTAACAAGGTAGATGATCAGCTCACCAAGGATAATTTTACAAGTCACATTATTAGATTCTAGAAATTTTAATTTTATGTAAGGGAAGATGGTTATTCAACAGATTCTTATCAAGAAGGTTTCTATATCTTTTTGAAATATCGCTCCTAGCACATTATTAATAATTTGAATTAAAAGTTCATATCAAAAACAACAACACAGCAAAAATCATTTTTCATAGATTAATTGAAAAACGAAAAAATCAATTAACTTCTTAAGGGTTGATGTTTTTTTTGTCGATTGAATCTCCCAACCATATTTCTCAATAAATTCATCAATATATTTGTGATCAACAACATCATTAACCAAAATAACAATAAGCAATATACACACAATAAGTACCGCACCCTTCCATAAAAGGTCCCGAATTTAATTCATCAACCCTACATTTAATTCACCTTTATAATAGGTATGCTCCCTATCTATAAAAGCTAGCTCTAGGAGGAAGACGCTAAACAATACATTTTATAATATTTTGGTTGATGCAATAAAATGACATTATTTGCTATAAATATGTATTTTTGTATTATAGAAAATGAGAAAATTCCACAACCTCTCGAGAAAAATTTACCCTCAGTTCAAGGATCTATAACATAATACCGCGCGCGCTTTTTTTTAATTTAGAAAAATTGATGGTTTGTCATATTTTGAATATTTAGCTGCTCGTCTCGTTGTCTCCGGTATATATAGAGATAGTTCCCATCCCACTACTATATCATTATTATATCAGGATTACTATTTGGCAATAAGGATGTAGTACATATTCATATCTCCTTAATATTGATGTTCGTTTCTATTTTTAATTTAAATTTAAAAAAGTCCTTGAGGCTAAACAAAAAAATCGGGAACATAAAAACTTTGACAATGGTTCATGTATACGGTGGTGTACGACGGGATTTATTATTGAAATTTAATTTAATTTTTTGATATGTGTACGGTGTGCCCTCGCGTGGGCTGGCATCCTTATATACACAACAAAGTAAACTACTTTATTGCTCACACCCTAATATTTATTTATTCGTGATTTATGGCTAAACATATACGAATAAGAACCTGACTCGCCTAATTATAATATATACATTTACCATCATCAATTGCTGTATATAAGATTAACCGTACGATAAGTTTTCGTTGAGTATTTATGGTACAGCAAGAAAATTAATTCCTTAAGACAACAACCAAACGTCTTAAATTTCCATTTTTTTTTTGCGTTCGCCAAAAACCAAAACTTAAACAACCTTTCGTTATAATACATACAACCTTCCCATTCAATTTAGTTTTAGTTCGTTCGTTCGCTTCGTTTTATAATAAATTTGATAGTTTCAGAGTCACGCGTGTTTATTTTAACTAAAAACTTTTCGTTAACTTTTCATCTACTTATCTTATGTACATACATATACACGATATTTTTCATTAAACTTTCTAAAACTATAAAATTAAAAATAATAAATAAAAATTGTTCACAAGGAAGACAAGTGAGGGGCGGGGAAAATCAATCTATTTCCTCTCAACTGTTTATAGTTAGAATATTATAAAACGAACACACGAGATTATTGCTTAGTGCACTTTAGATAACTCCTTCAAGATAATTTTCTATATCTACTGTATGTGAAACAATAAATATTTTTTTTGTTGTCTTTTAACGGAAAATTATTGTTTGTAAATAAAAAGAAAAAAAATTTTCCTGGTTCGAGAACAAAAAATTTCCACCGAATATTACAAGTAGAGGATATAGAAGAAGAGAAACTGGTAGAGAATAAACGAGATTAAACATAAATTTTTAATGTATAGTTTAGTAATATGCTTTTAACAACATATATTCTATGTTAGATTTATGTTGTATGTGTTTATTTTTGTATTTAAATGAAATTTTATATACAGTTCGGGAAATTTAAAAATAGTAAGCCTACAATTTCACAATATGCAGTTCCAAATGATTACTCATACGATATAAAAGAATTTATTCCACAAGGTTTTAAGAAAAATCAGCTGCTATATCTCGGGAATTGAACAAGCGGGATCATACACTACGGAAGAGAGAAAAAGCCAGGCAAGTAATGTTTCTTTCTGATTTATTAATTAAGCAAATCTGGGCAATAGTGGAATGCTTTACTGTCGTTCATGTAATACTTAATGAGTTGCATTAAATTAGCAAGCTCGTGGCTAAATTTACAAATGAGCCCACAATTTTACTAAAACCTTTGCGAGTGATGTAAAAAGTCGAAATAAAAAATAATAGGTTGACTTTATTAGGCTTACATTATCTTACATAGTTCTGTGATATATGAAGAAGTAGTTTTCTTCCCAATTAAGAGACAAAACCGTTTTGGTTTTATTAATTTCTAAAATTATAACTCCTTATATGCTCCTAAGTCTCTCTCCCCATTTCCACTCACATAATAACCTCAGTATAATGGAAATTAAATCTATTACACGCTTCGTTGAAAGCCCGGTCTCCTTGCTGTTAACCACGCCAGGTATTTTAGACATTCACTCTTGCCTATCGTACTCATGATCGATGTGCGTACGTTATTTTGGACTGTAATGCGCGATTTTCGAAATAGTGAAATAAACATTTTCCGTTGGACCGCTAAGGGTTTACTTTGTCATTTTAAATGGCAGGGTATACTTCACACTATTCAGTACATATCTTAAACCTTAAACCTTAAACCTTAAACCTTAAACCTTAAACCTTAAACCTTAAACCTTAAACCTTAAACCTTAAACCTTAAACCTTAAACCTTAAACCTTAAACCTTAAACCTTAAACCTTAAACCTTAAACCTTAAACCTTAAACCTTAAACCTTAAACCTTAAACCTTAAACCTTAAACCTTAAACCTTAAACCATAAACCTTAAACCTTAAACCTAAAATCTTAAACATTAAACATTAAATCTTAAACCTTAAACCTTAAACCTTAACCCTTAAACCTTAAACCTTAAAGCTTAAACCTTAGAACTTTAAAGCTTAAACATTAGAACCTTAGAACTTTAAAACTTAAACCTTAAACCCTAAACCTTAAACCTTAAATCTTAAACCTTAAACATTAAACATTAAATCTTAAACCTTAAACCTTAAACCTTAACCCTTAAACCTTAACGCTTAAACCTTAAACTTTAAACCTTAAACCTTAAACCTTAAACCTTAAACCTTAAACCTTAAACCTTAAACCTTAAACCTTAAACCTTAAACCTTAAACCTTAAACCTTAAACCTTAAACCTTAAAGCTTAAACCTTAAACCTTAAACCTTAAACCTTAAACCTTAAACCTTAAACCTTAAACCTTAAACCTTAAACCTTAAACCTTAAACCTTAAACCTTAAACCTTAAACCTTAAACCTTAAACCTTAAACCTTAAAGCTTAAACCTTAAACCTTAACCCTTAAACCATAAACCTTAGAACCTATGAACTTTATAACTTAAACCTTAAACCTTAAACCTTAAACCTTAAACCTTAAACCTTAAACTTTAAACCTTAAACCTTAAACCTTAAACCTTAAACCTTAAACCTTAAACCTTAAACATTAAACATTAAATCTTAAACCTTAAACCTTAAACCTTAAACCTTAACCCTTAAACCTTAAACCTTAAACCTTAAACCTTAAACCTTAAACCTTAAACCTTAAACCTTAAACCTTAAACCTTAAACCTTAAACCTTAAACCTTAAACCTTAAACCTTAAACCTTAAACCTTAAACCTTAAACCTTAAACCTTAAACCTTAAACCTTAAACCTTAAACCTTAAACCTTAAACCTTAAAGCTTAAACCTTAAACCTTAAACCTTAAACCTTAAACCTTAAACCTTAAACCTTAAACCTTAAACCTTAAACCTTAAACCTTAAACCTTAAACCTTAAACCTAAAATCTTAAACATTAAACATTAAATCTTAAACCTTAAACCTTAAACCTTAACCCTTAAACCTTAAACCTTAAACCTTAAACCTTAAACCTTAAACCTTAAACCTTAAACCTTAAACCTTAAACCTTAAACCTTAAACCTTAAAGCTTAAACCTTAAACCTTAAACCATAAACCTTAGAACCTATGAACTTTATAACTTAAACCTTAAACCTTAAACCTTAAACCTTAAACCTTAAACCTTAAACCTTAAACCTTAAACCTTAAACCTTAAACCTTAAACCTTAAACCTTAAACCTTAAACCTTAAACCTTAAACCTTCAACCTTAAACCTTAAACCTTAAACCTTAAACCTTAAACCTTAAACCTTAAACCTTAAACATTAAACATTAAATCTTAAACCTTAAACCTTAAACCTTAAACCTTAACCCTTAAACCTTAAACCTTAAACCTTAAACCTTAAACCTTAAACCTTAAACCTTAAACCTTAAACCTTAAACCTTAAACCTTAAACCTTAAAAGTTAATCCGTTTGGCCATTTTTGCTTACATTAAATTATTTCTTAGATTTCATAAGATACTGATTCTCCTTAATTGGTGTAGCATTTCTTTAACATTCCCGCAACATCATAGGCAGATTCTTCTGATTTCAGAGAATTACACAAATCACTAGTAGTGACTAGCGAGTAAAGTATCTCCATTTGTATAATAAGAGGAAAGCAATGTCAGTAACACACAATGTTCGGTGATTTTGTGTAGATCCAAAAATATTTGACATTAAACGTTAACAGAGCGTCGTTTACTACATGCTTGAAAGGAACTCTTGCATCATGAGGTCCAAATGTTTAAAAAGTTATGCAACTATCTCAGAATTTCCAACAACGATGTTACTATTGGTTATTAATACTGGTTTTATTCTCAGCTAACTATCCTGCCAAAGATAAGCACTGCTGAGTACTGTCTTTAATCTCGTTACATGCTTCATTTTTCATTTTTCCATTGTCCAAAACTGTATCGTACAAAGTATTCCATAGTAATAAACCAAACACCGAAATCTTTGAAATAAGGACGCTCGATTTTTAACGTAAAGAAATGAAAGAGTATTTTATGACATGAAATATGGAATATAACGTCGTTCAAATATCCACCGCGGCTTTGCTTGGTAGCACGTATTCGGGAAATGCAATTTTCGATAACTTTGTTACATAAATCTGGCTGAATTTGCTGGACGGCTTTCATTTTATTAACATTGAAAGGAAGGTTTCTAAAATAGTTAAATCGCATAATCTCAGTGGGCAGTGTTGACGCCGCTCGTTCAGAACGTCCACCGTGGCATGCGCTGTGTGGCACATAGCGCCATTCAGTAGAAACTACTTGTCGTATATCATCCAAGCTATGTCACAATAAGTTGCTTATCATCGATCTGTAGCGCTCGCCGTTGATGATTATGACAATGCCAGTTTCGTTTTGAACAAAGTACCGATAGCCAGACCAAATTCCACACCAAACAGTGACTTTATTGAGCTTCATTTGGTGCTAGTGTATTTTGTTTGGGTTAGTATCTCCCTAAAATCCGACAATTTTACTTCTTCACGTATCAATTCATCCAAAATCAGGCCTCTTCGCTAAATATGATTTCTTTTATCGAAATTTGGGTTTATTTTCAACTGTTTCCGCACCCAATCAAAGAACACACGGCATTGTCTATGATCGTCAACTTTAAGTTCTTAGATCGGTTGAATTGTAGACCCCATACGGGTGTAGACCCAAGTACCGACGAAAAATTTACCAAATTTAAGTCGCAGAAAGACTAAATTGTTTTGAACGACGAAAAATTGACTGACTCACACAGACCTTGCGTTTCGATTATGTACAGGTGTCGGCTAATTATTTATCAAACCGGGTAATTCGAGTTTGCACCAAACTTTGAATAGTCGACTTTACTGATGTGGTGAGCGATGAGCGTTTCTCAACCGGAGCACTGTTATTGAAAATAAAATTTGATAATTAACCACGCATGCTTTTTCAACGCTATATATTTCCATGGTGATTTGCCGTACACTACTGACCAATTCACAAAAAAATTGCCACATGTTGCTTTGGCAAGATGGCTGCTATAACCAAACAAATGTCGAGTGTCTTTTTTAAAAGACCAATTAGATATAATTTGCTCTTGGTCCATGAAGTGTGTATATCGTCAATCGTTAAATGAGCCTTTATTAAAGCTGCTCAAGGTTTTTACAGGATCTTGCCTGTTGTGTATAGCTTTCAAACCAGTTTTCTATCGATCAGGCAATGTATCTTTGACATGGATTTAATATCTTCATTTAAAAACTATCTGGGCACATATCCCTACTAATTACGACTTTCTCACAAGTTTCCATGAACCGCGCTCGATCATAATTTTACGTACAAGTTCGACTGCTACAGGTCCTTGTATGTCGCTTCAAAATCAACTCTCTTAGGTTCACACTAAGGTGGATAGTTTAAAGGAAGCAACAAATTTAGCATATTGAGTTGCGATCTCAACCTAGGTTTTGTATGGTCAATCTGATAGATCCTGTGCTAGGTGCTTGTTCCTCATGTTAGTTTACTTCCATTTAAATCGTAACGTGTTGAAGTGACGCTAAAGTAGCTTAGAAGAATGTAAATGAACTCAAACAGTACACAAGTTATGAGGTTTGATTTCTGCTAAGCTCTCCATGTAAACCTCATCAAACGTTGTGATAAATGTTTCATGATGTTTCATGATCACGTGATATTCTTTTTTAAATATCATAAACATTATTTTCCATAAGTTAACGAAGAGTTGATAATTATGCCCTGAACATTTGATAATCGCGTTGAGAAATACATGGGGGCTTGACTTGATGATACTCATTTAAGATGGCTTCAACTAAGTCTTTAATCTCGATGAAGACGTCGTATTCTTACGTTAGGGGGTTTCCTGGGCTTCCTTGTCGTGTATTCCCACAAAAAATGTTTGCAAAATAGGTGTATTTTTGCCAGCGGTATTTCCCAACTTTACCTTATGTGAGGGATATTTTAGCGAGGGATAAATTTGCTTTGCTTACGCAATAAAGCGGTCGCACAAAAGAGTCTAATAAAATAATTTTTGAAACTGATCACTCTTATTTTTGTAAAACTGAATTTTCAAAACTCAAGGTATTTGTAACTCATCAAGCTGTACGTACGGTTCTATTCCACTTCGTATGTTGTGCTATTATTGATGGCTTCGGATTTGTCTCGAGCGTGCAATAGAAACAAACGAGATCATAATGATTTGGACGTTTGTGTGATAAAAGTTTCTGAAGAATAGGAAAGATAGTTGTTTGACTTTGGGTGGCTTTCTCAATCAATTCTGCAAAAATAATTTTTAAGGGTTCAAGAGCACTTGACGCTTTTATTAAAATTGCAATTTGATTGTAGGAAATTTGCTTAAAATATAGGTCAAAAAATGGTTGACGGACGTTACCGGAGTGTTCCAACGTGACCTGCGGTCCAGAAGGGCATTTAATACGGTTCCTTCTTTCCCAGTATTTTTTTATTTTTAAAATTTAATTCTGCATTGCCAATATTTTGAACAATTTTATGGTTTCATCATCGACCTCATCTCCACCGCTGAAACTAGCGAAATTATTATCGCTCTCTTCGTGAAGGTTCTCTGTTCCGGTTTTGATATTTGAATTTTTTTATATATCGAGTACTCGATCAAAATACCCGGGTAATAGAGTTGTGAAAATTTCTTAAAATTACCCGGGTACTCGGGTAATCGATACTCGATATGGAAAACTCTATGCGTCATTTTAAATTTATTTTTTTAAAATTGGGGCTTGAACATGAACACTTTTCATGTTCAAACCATTTTTGAAAAGCTCGTTATTTAACATCTTATATGTTTCCACCACTATATACAATATTTACCGTTATTTTATGTATTTTCCTTTATTTTTAAGTTTAATACATTTTCTAAAAAAAAAAGTCAACAATGGAATGAAAATAAATTAAGTTTAAAGATAAAAACAAGAAAAAACTTAAACTTAGAATTAATTATTATTAGTTATAAGGCGATTTAATTTATTTTTTTTTTGGTGAACAAATAAAATAAAATCGTTGCTTAAGAATATAATAAAAAATTAAAAAGAATATAAATTAGATTTTACAGGCGTTGTACTCGTACATAACTATATAGTTGTAATGAATTTTGGGTTATTTTTAGTGGTGCGGTACTTTTATAATATTGATGAGCTCATATTGTGCTACATTAGTCAACAAATCCGCTAATATTAACAAAAAATGTGTATAATTTAATTCCGCAACCAATTTATTGAAAATAAATACAATCACCCAAAACATAACATCACCCAAATTAAAATTGCCGAACTATTGTTGACTATAAACGGGCGCGCGCGGCATTTCTTTTCAATTAAACGAACCAAACCAAAAAAAAAAAAATCAACAAATTTATTTTAATTGAATCCAGCTGCTGGCGTGATGGACCGCCAATCTATACTCAAATATTTTATATCATAATAAATGATCAAATTGAAATTAATATTTTTTGTTGTTATTGCGGTTCGAACAATCGCATACATTACGCAATATACCGCGGGTGCTACACAAATCGAATGGTATCGTGTACAGCACAATCAACAGTTATTTGTTCACACATCAATTATTCATGTGCCAAACAAATTGGGATACTCGTACATGAAAATAATACTCGGGATAGCCGCACATGATTTCCCATTTTCTTTTTTCGTATAGATTTTTCTCATATAAATCGACGGAAATTAAATTAAATTTTCAATTTGTTTTGTGTGCACATTGGTTCGGTATATATGAGAGAGTATTTGTTGTGGTGTTCCGGCCGATACCTTTTAAATAATGTTTTCTGAGATTTTTTTTAAAATTCATTTTGTGGTGTAGCAAGGGTGTCGGGATTACCATAGCTTCTTGACCATTAAAATTTAACACGAGTATTCTGAAATTCAATTATAAAATATTACCTATTGTTGAGATTGAAGTGTTTTATTGGAACGAAAAAATGGTAAAGGTTCTACAGATATAATTACATTATGTGTTTTGTGTTGATTGGCAATGTGGGATTTCCTATTTTTTATTTAACACAAGTGCTGATAATTTGCAAGGTACCAATATAATGAATGTGATTGTGGTAATATTGTGTTAGTAAAGGTCGAGCTTTTTTATATGTGAATGCTCATAGACGCGATAGGTAAAGGTAAAGTAAAGGATTTCTGGAAGAACTGTATGAATGATGCAGAAAACGGAAATGCTGGTCTTGAAAATCAAGTGTTTCACCACCTATAGTGGATTAAAACTGAATACGTCAAAGGTAGTAAATTTTTGAACAAATAATAATAAATAGATACGAACAACCACGAATTGTTAAATTACTTTAATAAGAGACGAGGATCTTCATTTCAAATATATTTTGAAATTTTAATTTTAATTTTAATAAACACCTCATTTCCAACTGTTTACGTAGTAAACCTCTGCGGTGACATTGTTCGTCAATGTTTTCCACTTTCCGCGTTGCGAAGCTGGTGCAGTTTTTGATAACGGTCAAGTCTGTTGACGTTTAGCTGGATGAGATCAGGCTCGATGATTGCAGAGAGCGGGGATCTGATAAAAAATGCCCCGGTGTGAGGGCTCCGAAAACAGATGGATCCGACGATACCGGCGTCAGCGGCCGTGAATTTAATGACGCCTCAATCTTTGCGGTTTTTGTGCTTAGCTCCTCATATGTCAACATTGCAGCTGATAACACTCGATATAAGTAATGCTTCGCGGATTTAACATCAACTTCCCATAAACCACCAAAATGCGATGATCGCGGGGGATGTGAACAAATTGAATGTTTGCGTCAGCTCAGATTCGAACTATTTGATCATCCAGGTTTTGATTGAAAAATAATGTGCGTAGGGCTTTCAGCTCTCTACTACCTCCAACGAAATTGGTTCCGTTATCGCAGTAAAGATACCGACAAAATCCTCTGCAACCAACAAAACGATCGAGAGCACTGAGGAAAACTTTTGTCGACAGATTGCTGACGACTTCGATATGAACGGCTTTCAGCGCAAAGCATACGAACACTGCGATATATGCTTTATCCGATCGCTGGCCACGACCATTATAACGAACCCAAACTGGTCCGCAAAAGTCAACACCTGCATTCAAAAACGGTCTTGCAGGTTCTACTCGATGTCTTGGCAAGCTTCCCATAATTTGATTGCATAACTTTGGTCGCGCTCTAAGCACGAATCACATATGTATATCACTTTCTTGACTACATCACGGCCGCGAATGATCCAAAATTGTTGGCTCAGAGTAGCGAGCAGTGCTTGAGGGCCAGCATGAAAATTCTTCATGTGGGCAAAATTATTGGGAGGAATTCTGCAATCGGCCTCCCACTCGAAGGATTTCGTCGTCGTCGAGAATCGGATTTAAATTGTTGATCGAACTCTTCGAGTGAATGTGTGTATTGGAAAGTAGCAGCGAAAATTCTTCTTGATCACTTTGGCGTTGTATGATTTTGACGATGAACTTCAGCGATTGGTTCAGTTCAGCATATGAACTTGAACCGACTATTGTTTACAAATCGAGCCACAATTCCAAATACTCGGCGAACACAATCGACAACATTAGGCACTGCAACAATGATGACATCACTATTCATCCTTTTTTCCGCAAAGTCGCGGAGAAATTCGAATACGAAAATCACGATATTTACCCGGGTATATACTGCCAAGGTGAAGGTTAAGACGACGCCCAGATTTTTAATCCGGAATATAAGAGTATTCGACCAATACAATTTTTCCCTTTTTTGTAAATGATGACCCGTGCTGTCGGTTGTAAGGAACTTGAGAGTAGTGAGATATAAAGATGAGAATTTCTTGTGCCCTTGTTTTCCTGTGATTTCTGTCTCTTTGGTGATGCAATGGTTTGGAATACTACCTTTTGTTTGCGGTGCAGACGAATCTTCTGGTTGACGTAACATGGAATGATGATTTTGTGGCATAGCTGGCATCGTCGTTCAGAACCGTCATAATTTCGAGTTGTGTTCACCTGTTGGTCAATTAAAACATGATCTTTATGCAGCAGCAAACTCCTTACAATTTGTTAAGTTCATTATTTTGAATTGTTCGCAGTCTATAAGCCACTGGTTGTTCGAACATTTGCGGTACTTATTCGTAGTGATGTACTTGCTTGTAAATTAGATTGGTTCTGATAGCATGGCTTGATTTTATGTTCAAAGTTCGCCTACTCGGGATATTAAAATTTTCGAGAGTAGCACAACGTCTCCTGAGGAAATCAATAAAGGAGTCGAAACTGGGATATTTCACGTCTACTATTTTTGCTATGACCACGCCTTTCGGGAGTCTTCATCCAATTTGCTTGACAGCAAGTTATTAAGCCAAATGTCGCAATTCTTCGCTTATTGATCCAATTCTTTGATCACTGAAATGATTTCCATGGATATATCAAGCATCTTTCGTAGTGATTGAGGGTTTGTATTTGATATCGAGACGTTGTCCTTTAATAAACCCTTCAGACAGCTAATATTTTAGCAATTTATCATTTCTTGGTTGTTATCCACAATCGTTGTGAAAAGATACTTGAATGATTGGAATTCCTCTGCTCGTTTGCCATAAAATTATAGTTTTCAATATTTCCGTTTAATGGGAATTGATTGATCATGGTCTCATTTAATTGCTTCTGTACCGTCATCAATAATGGATTTGTGTCATGTACCACGCCACACAGTTTTGCCTTTAATTTTAGATATTTATGCTCAAATTCTGCTATTTCTGACGAATTTTCATCGATTTTCGGCATTTTTTGGTCGAATTCTTCAAAATCACGATAGCATCTCTCTAACTGTTATAAATACATTTAGGCATATTGATTCCAGAATTCTTTCGTATGTAAAACGACTTCAATTTGATATTTGAATACCGCTATTACGCATCAACAACAAATTCATATATCTGAATAGAGCTGGTTTTTCTGTTTCAGCTGAATCCTTCAATGACTACGTTTATTTCTATCTAGATCTTAGCTCTTCACTAGATGAAGTGGACAAGCTTCCTCTCTCGAAAGCTCGATCGATCATCATTTGCATGACGGAGATCTATTCAACGAGCAATTTTAATACATACCACCAGACGTGATATTGCCTGGACATCGCAGTGTTGGCCGAAACATTATTTTATATCAGATGATGCCGTGTAACAAACACCGTGCACAAATTTTAAATTCCTTCCGAAATGTTGCGTTGTTTATAGCGTAATTGGATCAGGTGCGGGGACGGCTAATTCGGTTTTGACGTTTATTTAATTTTTTCAGTCAAATTTCCATACGTGACCCTGAATTGCTTAAGTTTGTTGAACTATCCAAAATTTTAGATTCTCTGTCGGTTTTTTAATGGTGTTCAAATTAAAAGTCAATATTTTAATGAATCGAGGAAGCAAGTATTTTTGATATAAACCCACTGTACTTGGGAGGAGCTATTTAATATCGAACACTGATTAATTGAATGGAGATATTAATACACTTCCAAAGTAATTTTATTTTATTTGGTAATTAAATGGATATAGCCTGTATTATTTTAAGTTTCTACAAGTAGTTTTTAGTAATTGTTCTTACCTACGGTTGGATGTATGACCAAACACCTACTAACAGACGAGTGAATAGTTCACGTTCAAAGAGAAATTTTCTAATTAACCTATCCCGGAGAAAATAATTTATTTTGCAGATTTAAATCACTGCGCTCCTCAAATTCAGAAACACAAATTTTAATTAATTTCCGCGGATGACATAACTTCAATGGATTTCCAAAGCGTAGAGGAAATAAATAAAAATTAAATCATATATAAGGCAGCCACACTGCGGCAACAAAAACAAATCACAAATATATAATTATGCGGACTTGATTTTCTATATTCGAGCTCGGTGCGGTTCACTCCATTAACATCATAGGTATCCACATAAAGAACTCTTCGAATAAAAGAAATAACTGTTGGAAAATCGCTAAAAGTGTATATAGAGTACTCGTATAATACAAATAGCGCTAAAATAAAGGAAAATGCAAAGTATATTTTAAAGAAAATTTAATTGCTTTTTCTTCTGTTGCTCTGCCGAACTACCTAGTATATGCATATAGAATATATAGACTAACTGTACAAATAAAATTGCATCATTATTTCTCCGGTAGTTCGCTATATACATAGTTTTTCATAATTTTCCAAAGGTATTCAATCAAAATGAATGACTGAAAAGAATTTTCTCTTTTCGTTTGTTATTTTTCCGACACTCATTTAAAATTTCACAAAATAGTAATTTTCTCTGGGTGTGAGTGTATACCGTATTCCCACTAACACCGATGAAGAGAATATAGTATCTCAGAATAGTGATTGAAAATTCAAAATCTATAACACTGTCATGTGCTCATAATTAAATTTCTTATTTACAATTTAATACGATTTTCCCTATGTACTCGTATAACCAATTTAATCAAGTCAAGTGAAAAATAAAATTCATGTACTTGGTTTATATTCAATTAAAATTGATAAGAAGGAAAATTTATAGTTTTTAGTTTGAAGGTGATAAATCGTTTAATATATTTTCGTGTGATTGGTTGGGGAATTTGTACGACATATATTCCCACTCAACCCTATATCTCAATTTATATAACGAATTTTTCAAAAATATTATTTTATTGACTTTCTCTAATTTAATTAATTAATTTATATATTCATCTTTCAATTTATATGCTCGTATACGTATACAACGTAGTAAGATGAAAATCAAATCAAAATCATAATTTTATTTTGAAGGTGAAATTTTGGAAAAATTGACAAGTGAAATTTGTTGAAATGGAAATAATTTTTGAATATTTATAGAAATTCGAATTTTAATTATTCGGAGTTTTGTGTGGAGTTCGGTTTCTCGTGTATCATGGGTATATGAAAGTGTTTTAATTAAAATTGACGCTTCGAAAATAATTTTCAAAAATTATCTGGGAGCTTTATGATTATTTTAAGAATGTATATTGCGTCATTTGAATTATAGACATAAGAGTATTAGAAAATTTCAAATGCGAATTTCAAATGTAGAGGACACTTTATTCGAGATCAAAGTATAAGTTTTGGCAGCAAACCTTTTCGAATCCCGATAGGGTCCGGTGAGGAAAATGAACACAACTTTGACCCCTGTTAGAGTGCAGAACTATGCAATGGTACTGCGTAAAGTAAGACGTGGAAGGAAAACTGCAATATAATTGAGAGTCCTTTGGACCCACAACAGATTGCAAACTGTTGCAGATTGTTTGTTTTCGACAGATAAATAAACTGCTGGCGATTGCAGCCTTAGGCGATGAACTAGTAGTATTGATGCGATTTTCTTTTGTGTGAAAAATCTCTTCTTTCAATAAAATAAGTAAAAATTTATTCTGAATGAATCGGGGCTAAAGTGTCGGATCAACTTTTATATAAATATCAAAATATATAAATAATTGTGATCCAACGAAAATGAGTTGTGGTCTAAATAAAAAATTATTTGTTTCTATTTTTTACTTTATTTTTTATTTTCATGGATCTTACGATACTTAGGGGGGAAGTTTTATAAAGTTACATAACAACAGTTGCCAGATACCTGTTTAAATTAAATTTTAATTCTAATTCATATTTTTGTTTAGGAAGCTTGCAAATTTCCATGACTTTTTTTGGAAGCAGACAAGGTAGCAATCATAATGGCTATAACCGGTTTTGCTTACGAATTACGTCCATTAAGCTAGCACAACTCGTACAGTAGAACATTACAAAATAGTATGAATAGGCTAATACTAGGCTAATTAAATGCTCTATTAAACAATTTTGGGTTCCACCTCTTCCAACTAAAACGATGGGTTCTGTTAGCTTTAGAAAAAATTAGCAGAACCCAAAACAAAAAACGATTTAAAAACAACAATTGGAAAATTAAAGGTTAATTTTAGGCTAATTAAATGCCCAAATGCCAAAATTTTTTTATTCTACTCAATCTAGAAAAAGCATAAGGCTTTATCACTTGAAAGCTAGCAGAACCAAATTCGAAAATCAGTCAAAACCGAAATTAATTTTGTTTTGGGTAATAAATTAGGTAATTTATTACCCAAAACACGATCAATTAACAAACAAATAATTTTAAGCTCACTATATGGTCTATCCAAATGTTCCATTAAACATTTTTGGGCTCTATTCCATTTCAACCAAACTTCAGGTCATTTATTCTAAAGCTAGCAGAACCCAAATTGAAAATCGGACCAAAACCGAAATTAGAACCCAAAACAGGATCAATAAACAAACGAATAGTTTTGGGCTCATTATGGTCTATCAAAAAGTCCCATTAAAAAATTTTGGGCCCCACTCGTTCTTGACCAAACTTCAGGTCGTTTAATCTAGAGCTAGCAGAACCCAAATCGAAAATCGGGCCAAAACCGAAATTAGAACCCAAACCAAGATCGATTAACAAACGAATAATTCTAGGCTTATTATGGTCTAATCAAATGTCTCAAAAACAATTTTGGGCTCCACTCGTTCCTGACCAAACTTCAGGTCATTTAATCTAAAGCTAGCAGAACTCAAATCGAAAATCGGACCAAACCGAAATTAGAACCCAAAAGAAGATCAATTAACAAACGAATAATTTTAGGCTTATTATGGTCTAATCAAATGTCTCATTAAACAATTTTGGGCTCCACTCCTTGTTGATCAAACTTCAGGTGTTTTAGTCTAAAGCTAGCAGAACCCAAATCGAAAGTCGGACCAAAACCGAAATTAGAACCCAAAACAAGATCTATTAACAAACGAATAATTTTGGACTCATTATGGTCAATTCAAATGTCTTATTAGAAAATTTTGGGCTCCACTCCTTTTTGACCAAACTTCAGATCATTTAACCTAAAGCTAGCAGAAAATTATTTTCCGTGTTTGTAATTAGGACATTAATTATCAATTAGTGTTTTGCGGTTTTAAGTTTCCCGATCGTGGATTTTTTATAATTTGATTTTGTCGCTTTCTTAAAGCTTTCAATTCGATTTCTTCTCGTTTTTTTTTGTTTCTCAAGTTTGGCTAATTTCCGTGTTTCCTTTTCGTGCAACAATTTATGTTGTTCTATTTTCCGGTTCCGGTCTGCTTCTATATTGGAGATGTTAATTCAAATTGTTTTTTTGGTTTAGCCGACGGTTTATCATTCTGGTTTCCAGTTTTAACTGGCGTTTCTGGCCTATCCAAATAGCCTTCAATGGATATTATTGGATTATTTTCCGAGGAAAATGTTTGACTAGTCCTAGCAACATTTGTAGTGGTCGGATCAGTTGCCTGCATATTTGTAGTCTCCATGCTATCAGATATCGTTAATTTTAATCCAATCAAACCATCTACTGGGTGTGTTATATCACCTTCAATGTATATAAAACTATCTAGTTGGGTAACATCAATTTATTGGGTTGCGCTAAGTTCATCGATCGGAAATTGAACTGTTTCGAGCGGTTCAGTAAAACAATTCAGGTCTGGATGTAACGTATGACCTTTAAATGTTGCATATAGTTTGAATAATAATTTGAAATTTTCGTCATACTTTTCCTAATTAAATGAGGTTCTTAAAATGTCATCAAACAGCGTTGTTTTTGACTACCCAACAATTTCAGTAAATTGTGAAATGTTAGGAGAAAATTCAATCAGTTCATTCAGTTGGGCCGTATTTGTCTCGCAGATCTCAGACGATTTTCCAAGGCATTTTGAAAAATCTGATGAAGAATAACTCCACGAAAGGCCGCATGCTTTAAATCCATTCTCTAACATCTGCGGTGTAATGCATCTATCAAATGCTTTCATTAGCAAAGGGGCAAAATGCTCTCTGGTTAAAAAGGCGCCTAGATTTTCTTTCCGCCACTGAAATACATTTTTGGCACAATAATTTTTTAGTGGTTTGAATGCAGCGTAATCACCTGGCTGCAACATTCGTGTGGCATTAGGATACAATGCAATAATAATTATTCCAAGTCGCACACATAACTTACTTACTTTTGGGTGGAAATGCTTTGAAATATATTCATAAAATATTTCTTTGGTCTTCCATCCGTTGACTGAAATACCTAAAACCCAGCTTTTAGGTAGCGACTTTCGAATCTCCTCTGGCATACTTTTATATGAATATATCACCGTACAAACGGAAACGCCCAAACTCTCAAGCTCGCCACCAATGTGCAAGTGTTTTAACACATTGCCGCTTGCTAGGCGAACTGCCTTTTGTGTTGGTGTTGTTATATTTTACACTTTCTGCATTTTGTGGAACTTCACTCGTACTTAATTTTTTAATATGCGCGCCATGCTACGAGCAGACACATTAAGATTTTTCGCCAATTGAACTGCGCTTTGACGTCGATTACGTTGAATTCTGGCCTTCACCTAACGAACCATTTTTAGCGATGTTGCTGTTTTGGGATCTCCATAGCGTTTTCTGATGCTACCAATATCATCAGCTTAACGTATAATTGATACACAAACATTTCGTTCACATGTAAATGTCGTAGCTCATTGACAATGGCTGGTTACGATTTTCCTGCCAAATTCAAAGCAATAACACTGATGCGTTTGAAGGCTTGTAAACAACATAATAGACTGACGCTTGCCTAAAAATGAGCGCTCTGCCATTAGTCAGCGTGAAGTTGGTAACTCTTTGACCCCTTCGAGGGCGGGGTTGAAGGTCGAGTTTGATGTCACTGGAGAACTTTTCAAAAAATATTGATTATACGCTTTTTGTTTTTCGTATTTCTTCAGTTTTTTAGGGTTTCCATACTTCTTCCTCAATCTGTATACATACAGGTATACATTTTGGTTCCGGCTTGAGCTGGCGTAATTTTGGTGACGTTGATGGTGATAAAATTGATTGCATTAGAAATTTGTGTCCCACAACAAGAAAACTTTAATCAAGGAGCTTGCTTTGATAAAGGTGGGCTGATAAACATGTAGATAGTGATGCTAGAATCATTACATTCGTCACAATTAATTTGTGGAATTTCAAGATATTTTACTCGCTTTAAATTATTTTGGAAACACCCAAAAACTGGAAATTAAACTCGAACTAAGTTTAAAATTAATCAATACTATAGCAGTTATTTTAAAATCAAATTTATACTTTGTTTGGGGGTCAACAAACTTTGTACATGAAGGGAGAAAAGAAATATCGCGATTTTATCGAATTATTCTCGGATCGGGAAACGTTAATACGGATATCCTCTCTCGTTTTAAGATTGCGTTTCGATTACTCGCTTGTAGGATCAGTGCTGACTAGTCAACATGCCCAAAACAAGATGCTTCACTGAACTCTATGATAAACTGGCAGATATTAAACCGAATGGTAAGAAAAAAGGAGGGCTCATTTAAGCGAAAGTGCAAAGAAATGCAACTAGAAATAAAAAGAAGGTAAACGTTATAAGAAAACTCATTCACGGAACAAACCAGAGAAATTTCAAAACTTAAACCTAAATGCAGATTTGCTGAACATATCAGTTACACCTACATATTACTTCGTTGTATAAGTACTAGCACATGGTACCTCTCAACAAGATGGTCACATTGAAGTACTTCGGTATCTCTAAGATGAGGGCTGGTTCGGGATTTCGAGTTAATATGAAAATTACAATGTATCCTCTTGTAGGATACCCAACAAGGTAGCATAGTCTATGACACAAAGATATCATTTGATCTTTCGAACTAGTGAAATTGACATATTGTCACCGGGACTGCCTGAGACTTCGGGTACCATTGAGAATTAGTGTAGGCCAACTAGAATTCAAATAATTTAGCCCCATTTCTATACGAGGTAGAAAGAAGGTTCGAGCCAGTCTTAGTATATAAAGGATTACAACAAAAAAAATTCTAAGAAATTTTCTTCTGTAGCGGTTGTCACAAGGATTGCATGAGACTTCGGCTACCGTCGAGATATTTAGATTCCAGATTGAATTATTTGGATTCCAAACGCCTACACTAATTCTCGGTTGTAGCCAATTTCCTGTTGAAAAACTTTACAAACTGAGGACTGGCACGAACCTTCTTTCCATCTCGTACAAAAAATGGACTACATTATTTGGATTCCAGATGGCCTACACTAATTCTCGATGGTAGCCGAAGTCTCAAGCAATCTCTGTGAAAACCGCCATAAGAGAAAATGTCTTACTAAACTTTTTGTTCAAATCGTTATAAACTGAGACTGGCATGAACCTTCTTTCCACCTCGTACTGAAATAAGGCAACTTTATTTGGATTCCAGATGACCTACACTAATTTTCGATGGTAGCCGAAGTCTCAGGAAATCTCTGTGACAACCGCCATAAGAGAAAATTTCTTACTAAATTTTTTATTAAAATCGATATAAACTGAGACTGGCATGAACCTTCTTTCCACCTCGTACTGAAATAAGGCTACATTATTTGGAATTCAGATGGCCTACACTAATTCTCGATGGTAGCCGAAGTCTCAGGCAATCTCTGTGACAACCGCCATAAGAGAAAATTTCTTACTAAATTTTTTGTTCAAATCGTTAGAAACTGAGACTGGTATGGACCTTCTTTCCACCTCGTACTGAAATAAGGCTACATTATTTGGATTCCAGATTGCCTACACTAATTCTCGATCGTAGCCGAAGTCTCAGGCATTCTCTGTGACAACCGCCATAAGAGAAAATGTCTTACTAAATTTTTTGTTCAAATCGTTATAAACTGAGACTGACATGAACCTTCTTTCCACCTCGTACTGAAATAAGGCTACATTATTTGGAATCCAGATGACCTACACTAATTTTCGATGGTAACCGAAGTCTCAGGCAATCTTTGTGACAACCGCCATAAGAGAAAAAATTTTACTAAATTTTTTGTTCAAATCGTTATAAACTGAGAATGACATGAACCGTCTTTCCACCTCGTACTGAAATAAGGCTACATTATTTGGATTCCAGATGGCCTACACTAACTCTCGATGGTAGCCGAAGTCTCAGGCAATCTCTGTGACAACCGCCATAAGAGAAAATTTCTTACTAAAGTTTTTGTTCAAATCGTTATAAACTGAGTCTGGCATGAACCTTCTTTCCACCTCGTACTGAAATAAGGCTACATTATTTGGATTCCAGATGGCCTACACTAATTCTTGATGATAGCGGAAGTCTCAAGTAATCTCTGTGACAACCGCCATAAGAGAAAATTTCTTACTAAATTTTTTATTCAAACCGATATAAACTGAGACTGGTATGAACCTTCTTTCCACCTCGTACTGAAATAAGGCTACATTATTTGGATTCCAGATGGCCTACACTAATTCTCGCTGGTAGCCGAAGTCTCAGGCAATCTCTGTGACAACCGCCATCTGAGAAAATGTCTTACTAAATTTTTTGTTCAAATCGTTATAAACTGAGTCTGGCATGAACCTTCTTTCCACCTCGTACTGAATAAAGGTTACCTGATTTGGATTCCAAAAGGCCTACACTAATTTTTGATGATAGCGGAAGTCTCAAGTAATCTCTGTGACAACCGCCATAAGAGAAAATTTCTTACTAAATTTTATTGTTCACATCGTTATAAACTGAGACTGGCATTGACCTTCTTTCCATCTCGTACAAAAAATGGACTACATTATTTGGATTCCAGATGGCCTACACTAATTTTCGATGGTAACCGAAGTCTCAGGCAATCTTTGTGACAACCGCCATAAGAGAAAAAATTTTACTAAATTTTTTGTTCACATCTCGTTCTGAAATAAGACTGCATTATTTGGATTCCAGATGGCCTACACTAATTCTCGATGGTAGCCGAAGTCTTAGGCAATCTCTGTGACAACCGCCATAAGAGAAAATTTAGTACTAAATTTTTTGTTCAAATCGTTATAAACTGAGACTGGCATGAACCTTCTTTCCACCTCGTACTAAAATAAGGCTACATTATTTGGGTTCCAGATGGCCTACACTAATTCTCGATGGTAGCCGAAGTCTCAACCTCAAGGCGAAGTGACAACCGCCTCATAAGAAAATATTTAGGTATTTGTTTTTCAGAATCTTACGTGACATCATTATTCATGTATTGTGAATACAGAATAATTTTTTCAAATTACCAGTAAATTTGCTAATATTTTATTAATTAAATTTATTTTTTTAGTTTTGGCTTGTCAGATTAAATTTTGTTTTAATATGCTGGTGTAAAAAAAATTCGGAATAAGAATTAATAAGGTAATACAGTTTTTCTAAAAATTGTTACAAATTAAGCAAAGACACAATTTTTTCGGGCTCCTTTTCGTGTCAGTTTCACATCATTCAATCGAAACCATAATGGTCAGATTTTTAAATACTAGTTTTGTCTATAATAAAGCAAAGTGTAAGGTACCTAAAATCGTCTAAAACTAACCGACCTGTATGGCAACTCTTCCGATCTCAAAGATTTAATCTCTGGCTCATATTTGAAGTTTGACTCCTGTTTATTTTCCTATCACTTCGGGAACATCCACTTAAAAGAACCAGCAAAGAAAATCAGGTGCACTCGTTTCAGTTAATGCAAGCACGACGGGAATTATAGAACCCTTAGCATTCGTCCCATATATTTGATGAAGATTTGATTGGCAATTATTTAGTGTGTTGATGCCAAGACATTTCAGCCCAGACATTGTATTCTGAATTGTTCAACGACAAACAAACCACACGATCAAATCGCATTTAAAACGGGAAAATAACGTCAAAGCAACTCGAGTCTATAAATTTTTATTCATTTAGCATCATCCTTTGTATGACGAACCAGTATAGATTATTTACAAGCATTTTAGATCTTTCTTTGATGAATTCTTAATTCTAACAATTGATTATACATCATCTTTGTTCTATTCCAAAATAAAAAAATTTCTTAATATTTCGTCTTTAATGCCATTTTTTATTAATTTTTATCTTAGATTTTGTATGTTTACCAACTTTATATTGAACCCAAAAAATTCGGGAACACTGTGCAAAACGCGAATTAATATACGAAAACAATTTATTTGATGATAAAGGAACGACATTAAATAAAATAAAAAATCTCAAAGGTAAAAAATCGGGTATTTAGGGAGTGGGGTGTTTGTATTATAATTCAATGGATTTATGTTGTGCAGATAAGAGATTTCCTTGAACAACCAAACCAAAAAAAAAATCTGAAAAAATGAATTGAATTCATCTTGTTGTTGTTTGTCGTCTTAAATACAACATAGATCCTTGTTAAATATCATCCTACTTCTTGTATAACATAGATATACATGCACACAACATAATTTGATTCCCTTTTTAAAAATTTTATCAATCGCACATCAAAGGCATTTTATTTCAATATTTTAAAATTATTATTTTTGTGTATCAAGACATGCAAAAATTAAAAAGGGATCATTCAATAGTCAAACAAAAAAAGTTAAGCAATTAAATTATGTAATGGGAGTAATATTTATAAGCTAATCGCATTCTCCCGCCATATAGTGGGATAAACACAAATGAACAATCACAATATCATCGGCGCTTCGAAACTTTGGATCAAATATTAATTTTTAATACACTTTACACGAGCATTTACCTTACCCCAATTTTGTACACCTACACTTAACATTAGCATAAATCATTTTATAAAAAGTGTAATTTGAAATTCTCATAAAAATGTGGTTAGAAAAAAATTAATTAGTCCGTAATTTGATTGTATGTTAATTTTAAGACTTAAGCATCGGTGGTAACTGGTAGCCAAGTCGAAATTTATTTCATAAAATTCTATTATGCGGTGTATCAGTTGGAATCAGGTGAAAGTCATTGAGGCCTTTACGCGAGTATATCTATACTAGCATGGAGAAGGTCCACTGCACAATATTGTAATTTTTGGTTTTAATTACGATTTGATTTAAAATTAATTCATTTTTAATTTATTTGTTGTAGTTTTTATGGGTTATTACATGTAGGACAAGATCAAACAATAATTCAAATAATTTATGAATAGCAATCCCTTTAGATATTTATAAATCACTTAGACCATTTTCTTAAGTCAAAAATTGTTTTATGACTGTGTAAATAGATCAAAGTATCTAACTACGCATCAATTCAATGAACTTCGGGGTTGGAATGAGTCGGCTAAGGTCATGTGGGAAACAATTATTGGAAAATAATTATTGTATAATTTTTCGATCGACTAGGGCTATCAGAATCTCAGTTAGACGATTCAGATAGTTCGGTTAAAAAAACATCATATAGATCATTTCCATGCCGCACGCAAGAATTACATAATGATCAGGTAGTTCAAACCAAAGTTGGTAATAAACCATCGCCACAAGTATCACAAATAACGTTACGATCAACGTGAAAGCCAAATGACGTATGTGGTTGAAGAATGAAGAAATTTACCTGAGGTTTCTGATGAGCAATCATTACCAGGTGTCGAAACGATGTAGATCTCATTTATGCAAAGCAAGAGATGGACCTGAGTTGTAGTAAAAGGCTTGCAGACAGTAGATTGTGTTCTGATACGCCACTACCAACAAATAACTCAACAGGCCTAGTATCGCCATTCAGGAACAAGATTGCTGAATTAAATGGTGACTCATTATTAAAACAAAACCTTACAAAAGCAAGAAGAGCCCATGCAAATCCCACAAAAGGCAATTTAAAACTGCACAAAAATTAAATCAGTTTATAATCCAACAAGTCGATTTTGCAGCAATTCCCTGTAAACCCTTTTATTGCGCTAACGTAAGGATTACACCAGGCACATTGTTTGTTATCTAGATAATTTTGAAATTATTTCACAGGTTGCAATGTTGTAGAGATGTTCGTAAATATCGAAATTGGAAGCGCTGCTGTAGAAGAGGTGGTCGCATACATCATCCACTTTACCATTAGACCATCTATGGCCTTTACAAAGATGTAATGGTAAAATGAGGGCTGGTATATCGCGCGCGGTATTATGAATGTACGAGCATTCATGTACCAACAGGAAAGTATTTTTTAATGAAAGGATGAGGTTAGCGCAACCCCATTCAGATAAGTTAGAAAAGTGGAATTGAGGTAGCGCCATCAATAATAAATAATATATATTAGTAGGTTAAATTCCAATTTTCAAGGCGGGTAATAGAAGTGAGATAAGTAATTATCGTGTGATCGCCATTCTCTCTGTCTTATCCAAACTGTTTGAGTCGATGGTTCACAGAGTATTGCACTTCCATACCAAGAAACTTATTTCTCTCTTTCAGCATGGATTTTATCCCGGTAGATCTACCGTGTCTAACTTGTCCTCATTTTGTGGTCATCTATTTGACAGTCTAAACTCCAAGCAGTAGCTTGACGTTGTTTACACAGACTTCGCAAATGCTTTCAATGTGATTGATCACTCCATTCTTATTAGCAAGTTCATTCTCGACTGTGATTTCATTAAAATCAACTTGCGTTGCGTTCTTATCTCGCAGATCGTTGGCAATCTGTTACAATTCTGGATTCTTTCTCCCCATTATTTCGGGCGCTATCCGTCGTGCCTTATTTTCATTATTTATTAACGACGTTGTAAAATGTTTTAAGTTTGCCAACTGCCTCCTCTTCGCATATGACATGAAGATTTTCGCTCGGGTCTCCAGCGTGTTAGACTGATAAATGTTACAAGACGACTTAAACCGCTTTTGCAGTTGGTCAATTAACAACTTACTGGCCTTAAACGTGAGTAAATGCAAAACCATTTCTTTCTTCCGTATCCGCTCGCCAGTTTTTTTATCAATATCAACTGTGCAACGAAATCATTGATCGGGTTGAGTTAATTTCGGATCTTGGTGTAACCTTTGAATCTGACGCTACGTTTACCAGACATGTTAACGCCATTATTTCAAAGTCGTACATTATGCTTGGCTTTATTGAACGAAACTGCAAGGACTTTCGTAACCCGTTAACTTTGACATCATTATACGTATGCTTGGTTCGGTCCATTTTGGAGTATGCATCTCCTGTTTGATCATCCTCCTACCACTGTCATTCTGAGAGGGTTGAGAGTATCCAGAAACAGTTTATTTTGTTCGCGCTACGACGTATACCATCCAGTTGTGCCGTGGACTACGTTCTTCCGCTTTATCAGAATTGATGTAATCTTTTGGAATTTCAACGTCTGGACAATCGCCGAGACGTTGCTTCCGCGCTGTTTGTGCGTGATATCATAAATTTCCTTGTCGATTGTATATCAACTTGTACGCTCGGTAACGAACTACGGTCTTTCTGATACAATTTCGAGAATATCGCGGGTGTTTAACAAAGTCTACGGAGCTTTTGATTATCACTTGTCGAGAAATTCATTCAAGAAAGCTTTATATAATCTTTTGTAGTCGAGCTCATGCACCGTAATTTCTTTTTTGTTTACCAATTGTTTTTTGTGCTGATTGCAGTCACTGTAGGCATCATTTATAAATAAATAAATTAAGGATTGAAACTAGATTAGTCTATAGTTAATAGGGTTAGAACGCAATTGGTAAAGATAATGTGAAACAAGGTAGGACAGGACAAAGGAGTATACCATATCAGAAGAAGAAGTTACTAAATATACTTTCAACGCTCAGTACAAATAGGAACGGTTTCATACGTTACATTTTACAAGAAGCTGAAGTCGTTAAATATCACTTAGCAAATGCCGCAGAACTGTAGGTTGTTTATCTCCTCCATCTGACATAACGGAACTGACATAGACACTCGGACCTTTGTCTGCACTATCAAGATCATCAACTCCTTGTAGAATCATGATTGAAAGGATATTTGAGCTTATTAACCTGGTGTTAGATTATATGAAATAAAAAACCTGCTAATAACACTAAACTGAATATTCAGTAAATCAAGCCCGAATTGAATAATAAGCATATTAACAATGTCATACTCATTGGGCAAAAATCAAAAGACATCACCAATAGTTGTTCATATTGCTGGACCCATCAAAGTAAAACAAGAGCTCGGAGCACTGTAATTAAATCGTTGGGCACCAAATGGTACATCACTTTCGGTGAAAACTTGGCTGTAATCATAGGAATAGAACTGAAGAATAACATTTCCGATCGTTCGCATCAAATTTATCTGGTTTGAAAACATTTTAACTTCAGATAAAATTGAAAATACTATTCCCAGTGCCTATGGAGCTTCAAAATGAAATACGCTCTGCGATAGCTAGGGCGTCAAAAATACACACACATCTCGAATAGGTCATAACCATAGTAGGAAATCAACGTGAGAGATATAAACTTTAACATTCAACCATGACCTGTCATAGATTCTGGACCTGATAGATGGACCATTTCGCCATCAAACTAGAGAATGAATGTAAATATGTCTTAATGGTATGAGACTCAACCAACGTAGTTCACCTTGAGGCCTTACCAACCAAATCATAACTGGAGACTAAGCAATTATGTATCACCGAACAGGGATGTATTATATGCCTGACAAGCAACATTATACTATGAAAAACATCGTTGTAATGGCAGTCAGATCAACAAACTACCAAGTAAACCACATTTGGCCGTCATCAAGTTACCTCAAACGAACATACTAAACCAAAACTAAAAGAGCGGTACTTTACCTGTAGTTTACAAGATTGCAAAGCAGAAGGATGGAGCCAATTAGCACGACCCTAATGCTGCACCAGCACTTGTAGCACAATCCAATCAAAATGGTACTGGAATTTTTTACAAATTAATTACAAATTTGTTACACAGTTAGAAACTTTTTTACGAGTCCTGTTGTCCTGCAATGCGGATGTGGGCTGGCATTGAACAAAGCTACATCACACTTTTCGTATTTTTGTTAATATTTATTGTATCGTGCTGGGGGTAGTACTCAAATTTTTTACAAATAAATTAGAACATATCGGCATAGTTCAACCCCCAAAAAACTACTCCTAAGGAGTGCAATTCTTCAAAAACCATATTTTCCGTTACAACATGCTTATCGCATTTCTGTTATATTTTGTTGTATCGTATTGGGTATGATACTCGCATTAATTAATTACAATATATTAGCATAGTTCAACCAAGCAAAAACTACCTCTAAAGGGTGCAATTAATCAAAAACCATATTTTTCGTTAAACCATGATTTTGGCATTTCAATTAATATTTGTTGTATCGTACTGGGGGTGGTACTGTATTTTTTACAGATTATTTACAACATATTGGCATACTCAACCCCAAGAAATTACCCCTAAGGGGTGTAATTTTAAAAAATATATATTTTTCATCACACCACGCTTTCTGTGAATTTTTGTTGTATAGTGGGGATGGACTTAAGTTTTTTATACAAATTAATTACAATCAAATGGCATAATTAATCGGTACGCGACAACTCGGCGAAACCAACTCGGCGACAGACAACTCGACGACCAACAACTCGGCGATGGTCAACTCGGCGACGATAAACTCGGCGACGGTCAACTCGGCGAAACCAACTCGGCGACGACAAACTCGACGACGGTCAACTCGGCGATGGTCAACTCAGCGATGATCTACTCGGCGACGGTAAACTCGGCGACGGCCAAATCGGCGACGGTCAACTCGGCGACGACCAACTCGGCGATGGTCAACTCGGCGACGACCAACTCGGCGAGGGACAACTCGGCGACGACCAACTCGGCGACGGTCAACTCGGCGACGACCAACTCAGCGACGGTTAACTTGGCGACTGCAAAAAAATGAAAACAATCAGAAATGGAGTTATAAATGAACTAATTGCGGGATTGGTGATTTTTGGTCGCCAAAAAGTGTAAACAAAATATGGTACAGGTACATATTCGAGGTGTGCATGTTTAGTTTGTCTGTGTTTAATTAAAAATAGTGCTTTGTGGAAAAGATAATGTTAGCATACAATAAATTCTAGTTGCATAATCAAATTGTAAATATTAATATGTTTAATAGCGTAATTGCCAAATTTTTGCAGGTGAATTTTGACCAAGTATCAGTATGTAAATTATAGCGAATAAATTTGTATTCGATAGTCGATATTACAGTAACAATTTTTGCGATTTAGCTAATGGATTCAATATTTCAGATATAAGTGACCAGCTAGTGCAAATTAATTTAACGGGCCCACGATCGCACCAATACACGGCGCCAATTGGAACCCAGTGTAATAATAAGCTGAAATGTGGAGGATCGAAGTATTACTGCCCGAAGTGCAAGAAACATGAACAAATGTGGCGGACATGCACAATTGTGACGAGTCCTTCTTATTCAACGTTGCAGTAATATGACATAATACGATGTCATCCATTATCGATATTGGGCTCATGATAGTGCGCGGATGCTAAATTTTACATATGTTTGAATGAAATGTATGTATGTATATCTATCTGTAGCAATTCAGAAAAACTATTTATCTTAAGTAGTAAGATAAGTGGTTTTATATCATCATACCTAAGAACGGGCTCCGTAATATTTATTACGGATAATATTAATCATCAAGAATTTAAAATAGAAAAATGAAAATATCACAACCTAACCACAAAAAGGAGACTACATTAATTTGTTCCAGAAATTATGAAGCAACTTCATTATCGGAGGTAACTTTAATGCCAAAATACCTTCTGGGGTTCAAGATTAACCAAATGGCAAAGAATTACTTGCAGCTGGTCAATACTCAAACTGTGAATTTTACTCAGGTGAGAAACTAACGTACTTGCCATCTGATCCTAACAAGATCCCAGACCTTATAGAACTCTACTTCTCAAAGTGCCAATTAACAATGAAAATGAAATAGAAGAGGAACTAGATAGGCTCATTGATGGCATGCAATGGTCGGCTTGAGAATGCATCCTCAAATTATCATCCAGGAAGGAAAACTCCAGTATTTACCCAATAAAAGTACGAAAAATAGTGCAGGAAAAACGAAAAGCCCGAAAGAAATGGCGGACAACGCGTGTCCCGCAAGATAACACCACTTTAAACAACTTGTGCATCAAACTTAAGACACTCATAAAAGCAGTGATAAATGAAACAATTAGAAAAAATCTTTGTTTACAATTTCACTTGTACCAACACTAGCGAAATTGTTTGAGAGACTGTTGCTCAAAAGATTGCAAAGAACCATGGAAGAAACCTTGTTCCAGAATATAAGTTTGGTTTCAGAGAGAAACACTCAACTATTGAACAAGTTCACAGTCTTACAAATGTCATTGAGAATACATTACAGAGGAAAAAGGTACAGATACTAGAGCAAGTATCTTCTTAGGTGTGGCGCAGGCCTTCGATAAGGTGTGGCACAGAGGTTTACTCTTCAAACTACTTACTCGTAGAGATTAACCGAAACAATATTATAGGGTTTTAATTTCATGCATGGAAAGTCGCAATTTTCGGGTGAAATATAAAGAAGAATCCTCCAAGCTAAATAAGATTTCGGTACGAGTCTCGCAGGACGGTGTTTTGGACCTACTCTCTATCTGCTATACACCAGAGATTTACCTTAATTAAACGATGTTACAGTTGCAACATTTGTCGATGATACTGCAGTTCTCGCAGTAGGAGACACTATCGAGGAATCGACAACGAAACTTCAAGAAGCATGTGGCAAAATCATAAAATGGACAAAAATGTGACGTATCGGGCTCAATGAATCGAAATCCACGCATGAGAATTTTACTAATCTAAAAGACAGCTACAAACCTGTAATCATTAACGGTCAGCAGACTCCGTATGCAAATAAGCCTAAATATCTAGAGATGTCCTTAGTTACCAAGCTCAGATGGGAAGAGGACGTTAAAAAGAAAAAAAATGAACTTAATACCAAATATCGAAAAATGTATTGGCTGCTCGGGAAAAATTCGGAATTGTCAACCAAAAATAAATTGCTATTATATCAACAGGTGCTAAAGCCAACAAAGAAAACCAACACCAAAATAATACAAACTTTTAACGCTCCGTGCTACATTACTAACCTTTATATAGGGACTTCATTAGAGATCTAAATATCCAGTCAGTAGCAAGAAAAAATAAAAAAACTTGCAGTAATTCAAGGACCACATATTTATCAACACGTTAGTGAAGAGCGTCGTGGTATGCTGTACCCATCACATGCAGTAAGGCGATTGTAGAGAACAAAACCAATTGATTTAATGGATTAAAGACAGCAGCGCAAAGACTACTGCATGTAAATAACCTATAAAAGGAGCAGCTGGCCAATGGGCCTTTTTCCATTCACAAGTGACTAAATTAAGAAAGAAAAATTACTAGATGAACTGTATTCAGTTGTAATAATTTAAATAAAAACAAAGTTTTCGATATTTTGACGATCTGTCATATCTTCAAGATCATGAAATACAGCACGAAAGCATTTCTACAATGTAATACGAGGAAGCTTAAGAAGTGAACTTCCAACTTGAAACAGACCTAGTAATTTTTCCCGTGCTAATTAGAAGATGAAGATTATCGGTTTGTTGAACGTTTTAACATCCATATTTAAGCAAAAAGGAGGCGTACATATATGGCGGCACAAGATTATTTTGTTTCGTAGTGATGATTTTGTTCATTTAAGAACCGTCGCTCAAAGAAGTTTATTTTGACAGTTGATTGAAAAATATAACTGAATATGATGTTCTATACTTTTTAACATAGGTCTCTGACCTTTTATCGCATTTTTACATATTTGTGCTAATGTTTTGCTATCATATATAGGAGTACGTCATTGCTATATAAATACTTGGGTTCAAATTTTTAAAATGTCGAGTAGGAATAAAAACGATGAAGCCGAAATGGTTAAATAAACTAAGAAATCAAAGAATTTTACTGATTGATAACAGAAACAATAAATTTCGACCTTTTCTACATTCTCAACATTTACGACGTGAAATTTTTAATCGTCTAGAGTATTAATTATCTACGCAGTGTAGACAATACGGCACAACTCTGATTAGTTCCTGCAAAAGTAGTGCGCTGATGTTAAAAGCAGATGTAACACTATATTACAAAATATAGTCGGCCTTAAGCCAAGTGTTAGCAGTCAAACCTGCTTAGATAATATTTGCGAGTGAGCAATGAAGTTCCAAATAATTCTTCGGGACTAAACCAGATAAACTCAAATCATGTAAATATGCGATGCACCATTATACAAGGGCGGAGTGAGAAGTTTGGTAGAAATGAAACAAAGATTAATATTTTCGGCGGAAACAAAATTATTTTTCAACGTAGTCGCCTTTTAGCTCGATACACTTAGTCCAACGTTTTCCCAATTTTACGATCCCTTCCGAATAATACGATTTCTCCAAAATAGGCGTTTGTTGGATCGACGATCTCCTCGTTAGACCCGAATATCTTTCCGCCGAGCATACAAGTTCAGAAACAGGAAATAGTCGCAGGGGGCTAAGTCTGGATAATATGGCGGATATGAAAGCAATTCGAAGCGTAATTCATGAATTTTGGCCATGGCAACTACACACGTGAGCACCCGTGCCTTGATGAAGGAGAACATTTTCTTCGCCAAATGCGGTCGTTTTTCTTACAAAACGACGTTGAAATGGTCCAATAAGTTGCAAAAATATTCGCCGTTGACTGTTCTCCCCTTTTGAAGGTAATTGATGTGGATTATGCCGCGTGCATTCCAAAAAATTGTGGACTTGACTTTGTTGGCCGAACCGCTTTAGCCTTCCTCGGCGCAGATTAACCATTAGAAATACAGAATTTAGACTCTTCTTTGGTCTCCGGTGTACAGTGATGTATCCATGTTTCATCCACAGTTATTTATTTCGCTTGAATATAGCCAAACCTGCCTCTGAAGTTGTCACACATGTGCGTTGTTGGTACATTGTAAGCAAACGCGGCACCCAACGCGCGGATAGTGTTTCCATATTCAAATGTTCGTGTAATATATTGCGAACACGCTCACCTTCTTGTCAACCATTTTTGGTGTGGTGATTACATTTAGGCGTCCTGAACGTTCGGCATCAGATGTGATTGTACGACCACAACGAAAATCAGCAAACCACTTGTCAGTCATTTTAATCGATGGTGAAGAGTCCACATAATATTTAACAAGCTTTGTTTTGGTTTGCGTAAGAATTTTTCCACGCAAAAAATAATGTTTAATTAACATACGAAATTCACTTTGTTCCATGTTTGCAAAAAAAACAATGGGTTGCACCGGTGTGAAGTTTTCAACAATTATCAAAAGTGTAGCTACACAAATTAACGAAGAACAAAAAAGTAGATACATAATTTAACAAAAAGTGTAGAACTACATAAAAAAATTGCGGCAGGGTTGAAATTGTTATAATTTTTACTAAATATAATCTAATCTAATCCGTGGCTTATCACTGCGACCTTTGGGGATTTTTTTTTTGTTTAGTGTAAATGGGTGTGGGTGTTTAAGGGCCATCAACACTAAATTCTAGAGATGACACCACAAATCTGAGTGTACTGGCATTTCGGGGACACTCCCTACAACCTTTAGTGATATGCAGCATATCTCTGCGACCTTCGGGGAATTTCTTTTGTTTAGTGTAAATGGAAATTATGTTTCTAAAATCTCTAGAATTTAGTGTTGAAGGCCCTTAAACACCCACAAGACCAGGATTACACTTTTTATCTTATTATTTCCATTTACACTAAACCAAAAAAATTCCCCGAAGGCCGCAGTGATATGCCGCGGATTAGATTAGATTATATTTAGTGAAAACTATAACAAATTCAACCCTGCCACGTTTTTAAATGTAGTTCTACACTTTTTGTTAATTTGTGTAGCTACGAGTACATACACTTTTGATAAATGTTGAAAACCTCACACCGGTATGGGTTGCCTGTTTTCAATGGCTGTCAAAACTGAACTAAATCACAGGTCTGTCTGAAAATTTTAATTTGGTCTAGTGACAGATGGTATTGAACCATGACATCTGGGATTTGCGATTGTGGCGCCCTCTGTTGCAATTTTACCAGACTTCTCACTACGCCCTCGTATATATTTAGTATGCAATCTTAACAAAACAATAATTTTGTTTAAAATACGCCCCAGGTCAGCCAGCAAATATTTGTCATAATCAATTAATTTTTCTCAAAATTAAGTATACAATTTCAAATAAATCAATCCAGTGCGGCACTATTTCGTTTCCATTACTAAATCACCCAATTATTATTCAGAAAAAAAATTTAAACAGAAGCCAAACGAATTAACATCAAAATCCCGACAGTCAAATCTCTAATTAATTAAAAAAAATAAAAATTATTCATAAACAAACCTTTGTAATCTTATTTCAAAATTGAATCTCTTACCAACAATAAATCTGAGTTTTGTTTTTTTATTTAAATTTTGTCACCATAGGAATCACAATCAAAATATATATAAAAGCCTCGAGATTCAAGACAACAACAAAAAAAAACAAATTCAATCATGACAAATTATAACATTGAATCAAAGACTCAAAGACCAAAAATACCTTTTGAATTCAATTAATCATTTGATATTCATTCATGTTTAAGCTACCTCTCGGTACATGAATCGCGCGCGTAACCCGTTAACGACATACGATTTATAAAAATTTGGGTGGCCATACAGTTCAATAATGCCGAATGGGTTACAAATATAAATAAATTTTAACGGTGTGACAAATTAAAAATATTCAAGAAAACGAATATCTAATTTAATTAACATAATGATTTGACATTCATTGATTTTATGTAACGAAACGACACAAAAATTTTTTTTTACTTTTTTTTCGAAAATCCAGCAAATCTAATATCCACCTACATACGAAATAAAAGCTGGATGTATGCGACGAACAAGAAATTGTGAGAAACTTTTGACCAATTGCTGGTTAGAGACAAACTATACACAAATCAAAATGTTAAATCTGTAACAAAGTGAATTTTGTGAACGAAGATTACGATCTTTTTATAAATTAAATTAACTATAATTTAATGGATTTTGATGTAAGATTGTTTAGTACATATATACGTGTAGCCCATTCTATATATCCTATAAAACAATGAACGCGGTGGTGAGCGCGCGGTTTATGGTCTTGATTAATCATTTCTAATAAATTTTAGAAAAACAAATTTATGAATGAATTTGTTGCGGTTAACTAAAAATTAGTCTTTTTTTAAATAATATTAATTCGTGACAGCGAGATTTGAATATTTAATAAAAACAAGGTATGGTGTATTAATTTTTGATTGGTTGATTTACACAATTTCTAAGCATTTATTACACGGGCCCAATTATAAATGACAAGGGCCTATGGATTGCCTCTATTATTTTTTGACTTTGAACACTTTCTAACTTGGACATCCATGCATGATATTACAACTTGTCTGCCACTTATAGCCTTTAGGTTTGGTGACATTTCCCTTAAAATTTGCTGAATTTCATAAGGTTTTTACATAAACTGAATTTTTGAACTATTGCATTCTCTCTCTCTCTCTCTCGCTCTCTCTCTATCGATAGCCCATATAATTCCTCATACCATGATCGCTACCTTTTTTTGGCATTCAAGGGGCCTATTTAGGAATTGAATTTGAATTATTTGTGTAAAACACTTGTAAAGAAATTTCCTTAGAGTGACAATATTTGTTGATTTTATTATTAGGAAGATCAATTTCGAAAATGTATTTCTGCTTCAGTTCCTTTTTTAAAACTAAACTAAGGTAATCTTGCCAGCATCGTATACCGGCAGTCCACGGCACATGCACGAATACTATGGACGTCCAGATCTGTTCATCACCAAGGTGGAGTGAAATCACAGACCTACTTTTCACCGGCCAAAACTCACCGCACAGACATGATCTACTCGCACGGGTATTCAAGCAAAAGCTAATTCGATTGATGGACGTCATCACTAAGAACCATATTTTTGGAGAAACCCATTGCTGGATGTATTCAGTTGAGTGGCAAAAAAGAAGTCTTCCACACGCACATACTTTAATATGGTTGAAGCTAAAAATCGTCTCAACACAGATTGATAGCGTGATATAAACTGAGCTTCCCAACCGAGACGAAGATCCTATTCTTTTTGAAACAATCAAGAAAAATATGATCCATGGACCATGCGGTGCACTTAATCCAAATTCACCATGCATAAAGGATGGCAAGTGTACAAAGCGATATCCACGTGAGCTGATCAATGAAACTCAAACTGGAGGTGATGGATATAATGTGTATAGGAGAAGGAACATCGATGATGGTGGATACACAACCACAATCAGAATGCGAGATGTAGATGTTGACGTCGACAACAGATGGATCGTGCAGTATTCACCGCTGCTTTCAAAAATGTTTGATGCCCACATTAATGTTGAGTATTGCAATTCAGTGAAGTCAATAAAATACATTTGCGCGTACATCCACAAAGGCAGTGACATGGCAGTATTCAGACTAGCAAACCAAGGCGATGAAGTCACTCAATTCCAGATGGGACGCTACTTCAGCAGCAATGAACCAGTTACAGAATATTTGCATTCAACATTCACGTTCAACATCTCGCTGTTCACTCAGAAAATGGCCAGCGTGTCTACTTCACCGATCAAAATGCACAAAATAGCTGAGCAACCACCCACTCACTGACTTTTTCCAATTATGTGCGTCTGATGATTTCGCTAAAACGCTGCTGTATCACGAAGTGCCCACATACTACACTTGAAGTCATCGAAAAGTTCATTAGAAGAAAGCGAGGTGCAATTGTTCTAGAGAATGCTGGTGTACGTTCGTCAGATGCTTTAGAACGTGTATATACAGTACATTCAAACAACGCTGAATATAATTATTTAAGATTGTTATTGCATATAGTCAGAGGTCAGACAGCATTCCTTGCATTGAAAACCATCGATGGCGTAGAATGCCAAACGTACAGAGAAGCATGTGTCAAGCTTGGATCAAGCTTACGTGTCACCCAAAACAAATACGAACTTTGTTTGCGATCATTTTAACAACATGCGCACCATCGAATCCATAAGAACTCTTGGAAAAGCATCGTGAAAGTCTCAGTGAAGACATTCTACGGCATGCACGCAGAAGTGACCAAATCTACAATATCCCGACGACATTTTTAATGAAGTGTTAGTATTGATTGAGGATTTATGCACATCAATTAACAACAACGTACTAAATCAATTTGGTATGCCGGCATCCACACGACAGAAGAGATATGGTGCGAGAACAGCATTACAATGTAAACCAGCAACGTCATTTCGTGGAACCACAAATAAAACTAGTAGTTGCTGATCAAAAATATGCCTACGACAAAGTCAAGCAACGTGTAGTGAATGGAAATGGCGGGATTTTTTTTCTTGATGCTCCTGGCGGCATCGGAAAAACATTTCTGATCAATTTAATACTGGCGTCGGTTCGAATGCAGAATGGAATAGCACTCGCAGTAGCATCATCGGAAATTGCACCAACCCTCGGCACTCAAGCTACCCCTAAATTTGAACCAAACCAAAACACCAACCAGTAATATCAGCAAAAATTCAGGGATGTCCGCAGTCCTTAAAGCGTGCAAAATTATCATTTGAGACGAATGTACCATGGCCCATAAAAAGTTAATTGAGGCGCTTGACCGGACTCTGCGAGATATCAGAGTTAAGAACCAACCAATGGAAGGTGCATTTACACTTCTTGCAGGTTCGCCAAACCTTACCCGTTATACATCCGAGTTGCATCTGTTGAAAAAAGCCTCTGCCCAAACATTTTCCAAACAACTTTTGGACATTGGAAACGGAAAAACGCCAATTGATCACTCAACAAATGAGATTACGTTTCCGCCAAACTTTTGCCAAATGAAGCCAAGTATTCAGATTGGCTATGCGAACGAGCAATTTTGGCCCCAAAAAATGACGATGTGAACAAGCTGAATGAACAAATTCAATTGAAATTGCCCGGAAAACCAATCAAATACAAATCAATTGACACAGTAATGGATGCGGAACACGTAGTGAATTATCCAACCGAATTTTTAAATTCATTGGAGCCACCAGGAATGCCACCACACATATTGGCAATGAAAGTTGGTTCTCCGCTCGTGCTCATTCGAAATTTGAACGCACCAAATTTAAGTAACGGAACCAGACTGACTATAAAAAAAGTAACACCAAATTTGATCGAGGCAACAATCATCAGCGGTAAATATAAAGGGGAAGATGTGCTGATTCCACGCATACCGATGATTTCAAATGATGTACCCTTCGATTTCAAGCGGCTACAGTTTCCATTGCGTCTGACCTTCGCAATCACCATCAACAAATCACAAGGGCAATCGTTGGTTATTGCTGGTTTGAATTTAACAAACTCATGTTTTTCACTTTTATTTGACTGATAATCTTCATTCCGTTCTTGAAATTATCATCCTGAGGCCACATGCTAGTTGTTTTGTAATGAATGTTTTCACATCATCAATTTTCAACTCTATACGCGATTACTAGACGACTCGGCCTTTACATCCCTCATCATATTTAACTGTTGCACCATTCTTCTTTTCTCTGCACTATGCAGCAGACAGTAACGGACATTTTCATTTGTATCATGCCCAAAAAAATAGAGTGATTTCCAATAATTCTTTCTAATCATCCCGATCCCGAGTATGTTCAGTTGTCAATTAATTCTTCCAAAAATCCGCTAATTCCGCTTTCACATCATTTAATTGTGTATGAACGTTGGGATCATCTATACAAGCTTTACAATTATCCTTATTCAAGGAATTCCATTCCTTCTGGAATATCACAAATAACGGAACATTTACTCCTGATGTATTGCTTATTTTTGATTAAATTGCAGATAATTTCACATATGTGGTGTCGACAAGGAAGTATTTTATCTTCCGGAACTTCGTTCCAGTTACTATTCTAAAATAATTGCTGCTCCAGTATTTGAATATGTTTGAATATATCGTCAGCTACTCTGAATCTATTAAGCTTTGGAAAATAGCCTCCCCCATTTCCAAACCAGTTGCTCTTGAAATTTTAGGAACGCCCAATAATTGTTCCCCATCTACTACCCCTACCAATGTACTACCACTGTTGTATACTTAAAAGTCGATTTTGATGCTGCTATTTCTACTCCCTTTGTTTCACGAAGACGCCTCAGTATTGTGCGATTCAAAACGGGTTCATCAATAGAATGTCCAAGACTTTCGGCAACGGCACTGATTATATGCATTGCTGCACGATCGATAATCTTCCAATAATCCAAAGCTGACAATATTCTAGGAGTAATGAAGCATTTGTTTCCTCTAGAGGCCCATTCTGCACTTAACATGAAGAAATCAATATTTTCGAAGCTCATGTCGTTATCAGATATCCTTCCGCTGTCACTCTCCGATGAGTCTATTGGAATTGATTTAAGTTTTTATTCAACATATCTTCGATTAAAATTTTTTCTGCCTCCATACGTGCAGATTTCGTCTTTTCTTTTTCAATTTCATATTGTCTGGCTCCAGTTATATATCCGGGATGCACTTTCTCACGCTGTGACAAGAGAAATCGCTTTTCGTCTTCCCTGGTCATTATGGACAAACTGTAAACTTTAGAAGGTTTATTTTATTCCTTAGAAGATTTTTCCACTCATCATGCAATTGTTCCAATTTTTCAATAGAATGTTGTTCCTTTTTCACTGGAATTCAAGCTTTTGACTAAAACTAGACACTTCCTGGATTGTAAGAACTACTCTTTCACGAATAGTAAATTTTACAGTACAGTGATTGTAAAAAAAAGACACAACACTTGCTTTTTTGAGGGTAACTTAGCCTTTGGGGGTAACTCATGGTCAAGACCATAAATGTCTGTAGTGCGGACCGTAAACTAGCTGCCATTTTATAATCTTTAGTAGCACTTTCTTAAAAATATTAATATAACTGTTAAACGGGCTAGATTTAATTATTAAAAATTTGTGTCCTTTTCGCGAGACATTTGGGTTTAAACTGAAATTAATTTGAATTTCTTTTGTATATGATAAAATGAAACATATTGGCCATAGCAGGTCGTAATTAATGCGATAGGTGGATTGAAATACAATAACCAATGAGACGAATGAGTCATAAGGACTTAACGTAATGCCATCATAAACACAACTATGTTAAGTCCTCATGACTCCTACGGTTTGTTATGACATCATAAAACATTTCATTCGCTGCTACGGATTTATATTCCATTGGTGAATTTTTATTTATAAATGTCGCTGAAGAAACTGCCACCGAAAAAATTGTTGCCGAAGAAACTGTCATCGCAAACGTTGAAATTACTGAAACGCTTATCCCCGAAGTAACACCGCTAAAAGTTGCTCCAGTATTAGAGGACTTTCTAGATTGGCCAGAGAGACAAGACATCAAACCCTTTAAAACTAAAAAAAACGTTCGTCATAACTAACCCTGGATTAAGGCTAAATAATTGAAAAAGGACGGAAACAAAATGAAATTATTAAGAAAGAAGAAAAGGAACCGATAATGACCTAAAAATCCAACCGGCTGCTTCAAATTTTGAGTCCCAAAATGAATTTAGGAATACTCAAGACGAAGGTTAGTATGATCCCAATAATTTCGGAATTCATTAAATGAAATTTGAATAACCAAATTTTAATTTCAGTTCCAGTTATCCATTCGATTGAGAATCTTTGCCATGATAAGCAAGCATCACCAAAACTATACAATTCTCACGTAAAAGAACCTTTTTCATGATACTGAGAAATTTTAAAGCATTGGCGGGAATAGGTTTGCGGTCGGTTCTATATGCTTTTAAAGTATATTTTCTTTAAAAAAAAATTAGGAATAAAATACCAGCTGATATTTTGCCGAGGGGAGGATGGACATAATTTTTTTTCTCGGTACATATAGCAATGTTGCTAATTGTTTTTCAATTCGATTCCTAAGAAAAGTTCATTATTAATTTGCAGGTCAAGATACAACCAAATAAGTCAGCTCGATGATTTTTTATGCCTATCGTTTGATGATTCGTCGAAACGAGGACAATCACATATTGAAATGCCGCAGATGGTTTCATCAGTTGGCCGTTGATATGTTTGTCAAAATCGAAACAAAACGTCAGACATACACACGTTTAAATCAGTAAAAATTGCGTACGGAAGAGTTATACATTCATCTGTACGATGCCATAAATGTAGATAGAAATGTAAACATTGTCGGCCGACTTATCATTTTGCCAGCGACTTGGAAGCCGATGACTTACGTGCGCCAATACGGTCGACCAGACTTATTCATCTCTTTCACGTGTAACCCTAAATTAATCGAAATCACGCAGCTGCTACTACCCGAAACAAATCCAGCGTTGTATGACGTCTTGTAACGAAGAATATGATTCATGAAAAATGTGAAGATCACAACCGAAAACACCGTGCATGATCGAAAACAAATGCTCCAAACGTTATCCGCGTGCTGGATTCCGTTGGCTGTATCGTTTGTATCTTCGTCGCTCTGCAGAGGATAACGGCAGGACGATATCGTTGAATGTGAAAAATAAGGACGTGTAGTCTATAACAGTTTGGAGGAGATGAAATTTCGCAATATCAAATGGAAAGATATGTAAGCAGTAATGAAGAGGTCTGAAGAATTTTTTTATTCTCCATACGCATATATCATTTTTCTGTGGTCCATTTAGCTGTGCATTTGGAGAATGGACATCAAGTTTATTTCATGGCAGCAGACGCAGAACAGAAGGCTGAACGATCACTCGCGACAACGCTAACAAGCTTCTTCGCAACATGCATAAGTTATCCATTTGCAAGAACACTGCTTTACTCAAAGTTGCCAATTTATTTCACATGCAACGCATCATCTAAAAAACTCCAATGTCAGAAACACGAACAGCCTGTCCTTGATAATGAATGTATATTCAACCAATGCCTTGGGGCTCATTTACACAGTTCATCCGAGTAATGATGACCACTTTTAACTGCGTTTATTATTGGTTAATGTTCGTGGACCGACTTCATTTGAACTTCTACGAACTGTTAATGGTGAGTTGTACACAACATCATATCGAGAAGCCTGTCAGTGTTTACATTTGCTCGAGGATGACATTCATACTCTCGCTGATGCTGGTATTTCGTATACTGCGTACCAAATTCGATAACTTTTTGCCATTTCAACATGTTTTCCATCGAACCCACTTCATTCGTAAAACAAATACAAAGACATTATGAATGAAGATATTTTGCATCGAGTGCGTACAACAACAGCCAATCCCGAACATGAATTTATCGCGGAGGTTCACAACGAGGCATTGATTTATATGGAGGATTTGGGTCTGTTGATGTCCGGCAAAATGTTATACGAATTGGGAATGACAGCGCCAAATCGTCTCATGCACGATGTATTCAACCGAGAATTTGAACGAGAACGGCAAAACGATCGAGAAGGTTTGAGTCAATCAGTACGAATAAAACATACGGAGGAATCTTCTTCTAATTTCATTGATTTTAGCTTCGATTTGTGCACAAAGTCAAATAGCGCTAGCATCATCTGGGATCGCTCCAACATTGTACGAAGGAAGATGAATTTCTCATTTTGCGCTCAAACACTCACTGAATTTGCAAACGATATATGAATCGACGTGCAACATTTTCAATAAATTAGCAATGGCGAAAGTACTACAAAATTGCAAAATAATTATTTGGGATGAGTGTACGATGGCGCACAAACGAGCATTGATGGAACTCGATCGAACTTTGGAAAATTTGCGCAATAATCAGAACATGTTTGGAGGTACGATGATTATGCTGGTCGCCATTCATGCCAAGATCAACAGCTGCTGATGAAATAAACGCTTAATTAACGTCTTCGAATTTGCGGAGATACGTGAAAACTCTCAAATTAACGACGAATATGCGAGTCGCGTTAAAAATGACGAATCAGCGGACGTATTTTTTAAACAATTATTAGACATTGGGAATGGTGAAATTCTGGTTGAAGCTTCGACTAGCTTCATTTCGTTTCCACCGAATTTTTGTCAATTCACAACCTATAAAGAAGAATTGATCATTCCCGAATATTGACGCAAATTACAAAAGCCATGTTTGATTGGGCAAACGAGCCATTTTAGCAGCGAAAAATAAGGACGTGGACGAAATGAATTGCATTCGTTTAAGTCGATCGATTCCATTACATATCCAGATGACGTATCCAGAACGTTGCAATGGAACAAGACTCGCTGTTAAGAGACTGATTAACAACGTGATTGAAGCAACGATAATCACAGGGAAGTTCAAATGCGCGGATGTTCCGATTCCAAGAATACCACTGATTCCAACTGACTTTCCGTTTCAGTTTAAGCGTTTTCAGTTTCCGGTTCGCCTTGTATTCGCCATAACGATTTATAAATCACAAGATCAATCGTTGGAAGTGCCTGGAATAAACCTTGAATTGCCGTTTTGCCCATGGGCAGATGTACGTGGCGTGCTCGAGAGTCAGTAAACCATCAGCGCTATTCGTTTTCTGTCCGAACAGAAAGGAAAATTATATCGTTCATCACTAAGCGTTGCGATGGACGCATTATTAATTAGCTGCCGAGGTCGTGAGATTTGACAACTCGCGATTCGTTTCAGAAGGGTTATTTTAAGTCACTGGATTATGATGATAGACGAGCAACAATAGACGCTTTGCAGAATAATGATTTTAACAAATTATAAAATAAATAGCATAATCTGGCAGATGAAATGCGAATTGATTTATCATGCTCTTTGGCAATCGTAAATAAAAGTCCACCAATGTTGGTGAGTTGTTGTGTGCACGCCAGTTTTTGTGGCTGAACTCCGGAGTATAGGGGCTCCGTACAAATTTTTTAAAACATTTAAATTTTTTTTTAATTTACCCGGGACTTAGTTTAGAAAAGAGATTATATGAAATTAGTGGCATATCCGCATGTGAGGAGTACGTCCCCTGAAGCAAGGGGTCCATTCTGTTGCGTTCCTGAACCATTCATCCGATTGCGATGAAACTTTGATGAGGGTTGTGTACACGCCCGCGGAGGTTTTTCAGCCGGTAAAATTAGGGCTGGGCTCCTAGGTCTCAGTGCCTCGGTAAAAATTGTTTCTAAAATTTCAACTTCTGATGCTTCCGATACTGAATTCAGTAACTGATGAATTCCTGTTATATACGATTACAACTATATTGACGTCTAGGAATTGGCAGCAAAATATCCTTTCAAAGTAGTTTTGATGTGACCCGTGCAACGCCGGATAATTCAGTATTGTATAAAAATCAAATCTGATTATTAAAAGATAAACTAGGTGGATAACTAAGCAAAGTGATACCCGTCAAATATAACAAAACAAAAAAATAGTTAAAAAAATCAATCATTATACAGTGTGTCCCAGAATTGGACAATCAAACGAAACAGGATGATAGGGGAGCTCGTTCCGAGCAAAAACAGCCAAGTAAAGTTTTTTCGAATTGTTGGTGGTGCAAAAGTTATTTCAGTTTTAATGTTTTTAGTGAAATTGCATGCGCACAGACCAAAAACTAAATTTAAACAAAACCAAGAGTTCTTTTGTTCAGCTTTCGTACCTGTCCAATAAAAACCTTTTTGTAAGCTGTATTATCTTCCGTCAAATAAAAACAATGGTTTTGTAAAATCTATTTGTTTCTCAAAAAAAAATGTAAGTGACGTTTGCGGGTTTTTCACAACGGAGCGTTTTTATCAATTTTTTCACAAAGTAAGTCGTGTTTTTTAAAAATGCACTTGACAAGATTTCGATATCTAAAATCGATGCTTTGTCAGAAACAAAGCAAAATAATGAACACAATGATAAACTAAAGTGTAACAATTTGTTTAAGTAAATCTAGTAGCCAGAATTAAACAAAATTTGTCGTATAAAAAAACATTTTGTAATTCATGCTAGTAGTTCCATACATATGTACATACTAGAACGTTTATAATTAAAATGTCAATAAGCTATGTGGTTCATTCCCACCGCGATTATGCAAAAATACATTTCATGTATGGCATATGTAAAGCCAACGCCCGAGCAGTAGCGAGAGAATACCAGAAACGATTTCCAAATGGGGAACGCTTCAAAATAATATTTCAAAATGTACAGTCCGAGACATGAAACAGCCGATCAACTTGATGCAGACGAAGATAGACTAATTGGAGTAGTGACAGTCGACCCAATTATAAGTGTTCGTTGTGTATCAAAACGTTTGGGAGTGCCACAGTGCACGTTGCATCGTATTTCAAAATCAGTTGCACTCTTACTATGTGCAACGTGTACAAGACGTTTTACCTGCTGACCTGAAGTTTTCTACAAAATGATTTGGATGAATCACTTGATAACGTTTCTCTACAGACACGTGGAAATATGTGGCTCCAGTATGATGGAGCTCCCATTCACTATACATGAGTAGTGAGACAATACCTGTATGTAAATTATCCAAGCAGCTGGATTGCAAGGGGAGGGTTAATTGCATGGAAACTGGGGTCTCCTGTTCTAAATGTATAGAACAACTTTTGCTTCGTTTGATCGTCCAATGCTGCGACACCCTGTATATTGCAAAAGAGCGGACCGCTTGTAGTTCCTTGTATAAATTTACTCGTATACGCGGGCATCCAACAATATCATACAAATAATTATTATTTATATCATTATTGTTATTATATTTTGTCATGTATGTGTATTATTTAAAATGAAATTATAATAAATTTAATGTCTTTTGTAATACACAATTTCCGTGTTTTCGGCATGATGAATATTAAAACATTTTCTACAACAACATTAACAAAAGGATACAAAAATAATTATAAAATACAACAAACATTAACAGCATACAAGAAGAAGGATACGCGCGGATTTTTTTATAATTCTATTATTTAATTTAATTTATCCTTTTTACCGAAAATTGTTGTTGTGCGAATTATATGTGTCTCCTGTTCATGTTGTTTTGTATAATGTGGTGGATACATGTAATTTCTGGAGACAATGGTTATAATCTGATTTAAATGATAGTGTACGTATACGCAAATAAAAGGATGCTGGTTACTTTTTACCCGTGAAATTCCATTGAAACCTGAAGAGTTGTGAACAGACAAATCTTTGCATGTTCTGCGGCACAGTCTAGAATAAGACATGGTTCTGGTATTATGGAGATTTTGCAAAGTAAATGAATACACAGTTCTTTTCTGAAAACCTACAGTAATGGAAATATTTAGGATAATCTTTATATGTGGTATAATTTATTCTAGTACCGTATCCACTGTAAATGTATATGTGTAAGGATTAAAACAATAAAATTTATTTAAATTAAAAAATTATAAATAAAATTAAATAAATTTTATTTTTGTGAATACTGACCACACGTACGTAATATTTATTATAATTTTCATAAAAGGAAAAGATAAAAGAAAAATATTTATTTATTTAATTTTCCATTTTGTTTTTTATCAAAAAGTATGTGAGAATTTTTTTTTCCATTTGTGTTCCGTAATAAAACTGGTATTCATACATACATACAATATACATAATGCCACCCTTCTTTGAGGGATGAAAATGTGAAAAAAATGTTGTGACCACAATCAGAACAAAAAAAAAAAAATTACAACCCAACATGAGATAAATGCAAAAATAATTTGTATATCATCAACATAATCATAATATCGCGTCCGCTTAATTTTATTTTATTTTTTTATGCTTTATGTATATCATATCGTTTTATGCAAAAAAGCCATAATAACAATTGTGTAATATAATTGTATCCTTTGCGTCCTCTATATGTATCCGCATATATATGTACGCGAGCTTTGTTCAGACAACACAATAAAATAATTTATTTTAATGTAAAACATGCAACTCCAAATGCAATTAATTTGTGAACATCTAAAGGTATACGCTTCAGCACCCTAATATAAATGTACACGTTCAGCTTAAGAAACCTCAGCATACGTACCTAATCAATCACGTACAAATAATAATTATCAATATCTGTGATGAAATTATGTTATTACATTTTGATTGATCGATTTACTTAATAGAGAACAACAGAAAATTAACTTTCAATATCGAAATTATACGGGGATTGTTTTGATGGACGGAAGAAATTACCAGCAGTTAATTTACTAAAATTACAAATCATCACTCATTTTATAACTAAAAACGTATGTATGTCAAGAAATGTAAGTGAAAATTATGAAATGTAAGTATTCGATCCATCAAACGAAATTTAATAGTGTGATTTTGGAAAATAATATATTAGGGCATTTTGAGGGACGCCATTAATTGGTATTTTAGAATTTTGTTTCCTTGTTGAACGAGAAGTAGAAGGCCATTCGTACGAGCGTTGGCAACAGATTGTCAAGTATAAGTCAGAAATGGTCTAATCGAGTCAATTCCATCAGCCAGTGTACTCGGTAATTCGTGTGAGTTGCGATATATGAGTATTAATGGGACTAGTTCCACGAACAACAACATTGTCTGAATCTGGGCCTATAAATATTCATAATCCGCATCGCATAGCAACAAGCTACCGTGTATAAGTCAGAAATGGTTTAGGCGAGTCTATTCCATCATATAAAAATTAATGGAACTAGTTTCCAATACAACAGCATTGGTTAAATCTGGGCCCAGAAATATTCCTAATACTCATCTAATACTCGTCAGCAATGGTCTACTCTAATAAATTCCATCAAACAATGTGTACAACTAATTCCGCTCAACTTTTATTATACAAATACGATGTGTTCAGCTCTAGATGACAAAAAGTAGTGACAGAATTTTATTACAATATTGACTACCAAAAAACAAATAAAGTACTAACAAAAAAAGTGCTAACTGCATTAATATCATTTTGACAAAAATTGCTAGTAATAACTGACTACTAATACAAATATTATTACTCTTCAAGAACAGGTGAGGATTCTGAGAATTTCACACCATGGCTCGACCGAGCCAGCACGTAGTATGCAAATCTTGAATATTGGCCGCTTTATTTGACCTAATTTAGTTTTGATGACAACCACTCGAACTAATCCGTTTTGACCTGGAATGGTTTCAGTAATACGGCCCATTAACCATTTGGTTGATGGAACATCCTTATCTATTAACAATTACAAGTTCTCCGGGTAATGGATTTGCAGATACTATTTTCCATTTGGTTCTGTGTTGTAACGTTTCCAAATATTCGGTATGCCACCGTTGCCAGAAATGTTGGACCATCCACTGTATATGATGCCAATGCGATAATCGGTTTGCCTTGATGTCCAACAGATTTGATTCGGGCATTAATGTCATCGCAAGTCGATCAAGAAATGACCGCGCGTTAGAGGATCCATATCATCTTTTGACATCTCACTCAGTGGTCGTGAATTAAGCAATCATTCAATCTGTGTAAGTAAGGTGGTCCCATAAATCTCTAAAAGTTGGAGCCCCTATGGCGGTATGAAATCCCAGTCGTCGTTGTGAGCCGTAAGATACTTAATTATAATTGCGTCTTTCTCGAGCATCAACAAGCCCCTTCGTAGTTTTCGTTGTGTGCCTACAAAATTCGAACAATTGTCGCTATAAATGTCGCCACATATCCCTCGTATTGCACGAAGGCGATGGTCATGCAAACGGACGGTGCCATATACGCCTTTATAGTTTTTGCACCTCGCATACGGGATGCCCTGATTAATATTGGCCCAGCATAATCCACCCCTGTGGTAAAGAACGGTCGATGATATGATACCCTATGTTGCGGTAGTCGACCCATGAGTTGCTGCTGTTGTTTCGCCTTTAGTCGGATGCATCTGAGTAATAACTCTTCGTACTTCATGTTTGCATCGTAAGCTATGGTAATTTTGATTTAGAACTGAAATCAGCAGTGTCGGACCCGCATGTAGTTGTTTGAGGTGTTCGTTTTTAATAGCCAAAGTTGTTACTCGATGTGATGCCGGAAGTATGATTGGATGCTTTACATCATACGAATCATCCGCATTATACAACCTGCCGCCAACCCGCAATAGACCAGCGTTATCTATGCACGGAAAGAGAGATATTAATTTTGAATCTCGTTTGATTAGTTGTTTGTTCGCGAGAGCATTTATTTCAAATGCAAAAATGGTTAACTGCTCTCTTCGAATTAGCCAGGTGAACGCATCACGTTTGGCTTCGCTATCTACTTGTGAGCATTTTAATCCCTCGAATGCTATATATGATAAGCTTTTCCGAAATAGTAATATAATTCTAGCAATCACAAAATTTATCAGACAACCAATCATTATTGTCTGTTCTATTCAACAACACTACCGATGGACGCTTTTCTACTTTTAAAGCTGCTTCTGGAAATTCCACATTGATTTTTGACGGATTTGATCAAAAAATGTCTGGTTTATTCAACCACTGTGGACCATTGAACCATAAACTGTCACTGACTAATTCATCAGAAAGTAAGGCACAGGAAGCGCAGTCTGCCGGATTACCAGATGATGATAAATATATATACAACCCCATTGACTGTGATAAGTTAGTTGCAAAACCAAAGAGATTCTATTAGCTATGTAATTCTTAACATCTTCTAGGCATGACGATATCCAATTTAGCACAATCGTTGAATCGGTCCTTAGTCGATCTCTAATAGTAAATTTATCTTTGTACATTTTCAAAACTGATGCTAACAGCTTGGTTAGGCACTGCAGCACAAAGTTCCAACCGTGAAATACTGATGGTCTTAATTGGTGTTATTTTTATCTTTGCTGTAAGTATATTAATCTTATACCCATCTGCCGTTTTTAATCGACTATAAATTACGGCTCCGTACGCTAGCTTGGAAATCCATGCAGGTCCAACTCTTGACTCTCATTGTATAGCCATCTGCATATTCGAATATCTTTCAATATGCTTAATGTACCTCTTATTGCTGGGTAGTCTTGTAAATTGGATATGGTAACGGTTCATCCCAGTCCACTCCGTGCAACCATAGCCTCTGGAATATGAACTTGTGATTTACTACATTCACCTTAAACTCGAAAGTATCGTTTGTAGAAGTGTACTTCATTCCAAGTACCGAAACGGCTTCACTATCGTTTTCGAAATTAATGGGCGGTAGCTCTTTGTTTGCTTCAGGGAGAGTACACATAAGCTCGGTACTATTGAAAGTCCACTTACGTAGGTTGAATCCTCCTTTCCCCAATAAACAAATTATAACTTGAACCATCTTTTGCGCAGTTTTGATATCAGTTGCTCCGGACAGCAAGCCATCAACATAGAAATCTCGTTTGAGTACTTCTGAAGCTCCTTGAAACTCGCATCGGTAATCTGACGCAAGTTGGTTTAAAGTTTGCGTAGCGAAAAAAGAGCAAACGATGTTCCGTTTGTGATCGTTAACAATCTATAAGTGCGCAGCTCTTCTTCTGGTCCCCTTCCTTCAAATGATTTTTTGAAACTCTATGTCTTTCGTGTTGACCCAAATCAGCCGAAATATTCTCTCGATATCGGCCGTGAATATGATTTTGTGAGTTCGAAACCTAAGCAGCAATTCCACCAAAGTAGATTGTACGACTGGTCCTACAGCCAATTGATCGTTTAAAGAGTTCCCATGCGTTGTCTTAGCAGAACTATCAAAGACCACCCGAAGTTTAGTGGTTGTACTACTCTTCTTAGCTACCTTGTGATATAGCAGGTAATACTGTTCTCCAATCCAGAATCGTTGGCTTACTGCATATGTCCTAGCATTTCATATTCATCCATAAACTCTCCATACATCCTCTTTAATGTAGCATCATGGACGAATCGCTCTTCTAAATTACCCATTCTCTTTACAGCCATCATTTTGAAATTATCCAATTTCTGCAAACTATTCTTGAAAGGTAAACTAGCTACGTATCTGCCGTCTTCGGCAATTGTGTTCTTGGAATATATTTTTTGCCATCACAAATTATGTCAAAGAACATGTCACTTCCCAATAGTACATCAATTTTTCCATCCTTGTGAAAATTGGGATCGGCCAATCGAATACGACTTAAACATCGTGAACGATTCAGTCCTTTGATTGCGGGCTTATATGATGATATCTTTGTAACGATCAGTACCTTCGCAGTTATTTCGTATGAATTGGTGCTAAACCGAGATTGTATTCGAATAGTTGCCACTCCCTTTGACGGAACATCATAAAGGCCTTATATTAATATTCGACCGTTAGATTTCTTCAGTCATTGTCGTTGAAAACACTCCTCCGTAACAAACGATGTTTGTGAGCCGGTGTCAAGCAAGTCTCTACAATACTGCCAATCGCCGTTTTGTCCTTCAACTATAATCTTTGCTTTTGCAAGAATTGCATTAACGATTAGGTTAGCATGACCACAAGTAATCCCTTTCTCGGTAGTCATACCGGTTACCGCAGAGATATTTGCAGGTATATACAAGTGGAGGTCCCGTTTTGTTTTTTCTGACGTATAGAACTTTTCCGTTTTGATATACACTGGTAAACTATGTGTGAATTATTTAAACAGTTAAGACATCTAGAATGTTTTTTACGTAATCTCTGCGCTGCTGAATATCTAAGACAAGAAATTTTGCACATTCATATAATTTATGGCCTTTTCCACAGAATGCACAAAGTACTGCTGGTGCTTTAGATTTTTGAGTAGATTCCTTAGAAGTCAGTCTTCTTTTACATCGTCGTCGTTTTATTTATTGGATGCATCAACGAAATGAAGGTTTTTCATCAAAAATCATTTATAACGATTAAGCTCATTTCCATCTTAATGGATACGTCAATAAGCAAAATTGTCGTATTTGGGGAAGAGAGAATCCTCATGTTATTCACAAAGCAAAAGTTCATCCTCCAAGAGTCACTATTTGGTGTAGTTTATGGGCTGGTGGCATCATTGGGCCGTTTTCTTTGAAAACGAACAAGAAAATGCCTTTCTCCAGTGAATGGGGAACGTTATCGCAACATGTCAACTGATGTGGCCGTGATTGAATGAATTGCATGTTAACGACCTTTGGTTTCAAAAAGACGTGCGACATTCCACGCAAGTCGCGTAATAATCCATTTATTGTCAACAAAATTTGGTGATCGCATAATTTCAAAAAATTGTGAAGTTCCTTGGCCACCAAGATGCCCGAATTTTACACAACTTGATTATTTTTTGTGGGTTATGCTAATAATTCACTAACAATTCAGCAACTTTAAAACAACATTCGAGTTGAAATTGAATCAATGACATGATCCGCTTTTATAGGAAAAAGTCTTCGAAAATTTTGATGTTCGGATGCAGGCTTGTAGAGGAAGCCGTGGTGGACATATGAACGATATTGTTTTCCTACCTTTGCCAAAGGTAAATGATTAATAGACGAAAATGAGGTGCAGAGAATGCTTGCTGATTCCGATCAGGAGGACATAGACGATGAATGATGATCCTGTTTCGCTATACACGAAGCAATTGTTGAACAGATTGATTTTAATCACGAAGACGATGATAACGATGATGAGGGGGAGGTTCTTGGACTAGTTCCGGTCTGTTTTTGGTCTTTAATTCGTTAGTAGGATTATTTATAAATTTTTAATACATAGTTTTAGCCAAATAACACAACTACAGAAACTTCCGGGGCTCAGGGTACATCAGGTGGTTGGATTGTATCAGATTTTGAAAGGCAAATACTAAAAGTTGTTGAGCCTCGTTCTTCAAATATTGGCTTAAAATTACCTATAGAGTATTTTGTAGATACTTCGACGACAAGCATTTCGTAGACGCGGCTGTGTACACTAACATGTATTACTTTAACAAAAACGGAATATTACTAAAATCTGGTTGAAGTGAAATTCGGAAGCTATATGGTATGTTCCTTATAATGGGGTGTATTCCGTTCTCTCGGATAACTTTATATTGGAAGGCGGAATACAACCTTGATAAAATTTCATCAGCCATGTCCAAAAATCGGTTCAAAATTCTGAGAACATCGACATCGAACATGGAGACAGTTTGTTTGTAACAAACCCCAACCTGTAGGTCTTAAAAATTTTGTAGTCACAACAAGTAGGGCTTTAGTGTTGGACTTCGAGATATATCCAGGAACCAAGACCAAGTTGCCTGACATGTCCCTTGGGTTAGGTCCAGATGGCGTCATCAAACTTATTAAAACCTTACCAGAAGAAAGTTTTGTATATTTTGATAGACATTTCTTATTTGTTATGATTATTTATGTAACTACTCATGAACACTTTATTATTTTTAGATATTTTACGATCATTCCTTTACTAAAAAAGTTATAAACCTTTAACTATAAGGCAACTGGTATACAATCCAACAAAATCGGCTAAAAGGGTTACGTTTTAAAGATGACAATCGAATAACCAGGGGTGAGTCGGACCAGTTCGTTTATGACAACATTGTTACAGCTGTCAATTGGAGAGACACAAAGTCAGTTCTTATAGCTTCGACCATATCTGTCATCCAACCTGAAACGTTAACAGAACGTTGGAGTAAAAGAGACAAGAAATATATTGAAGTTACCTGTCCGTCAATAATATCCGAGTATAATAGTTACATGAGGGGTGGATTTGTGTGACCAAATTATGGAATATTATCGAAATTTTATTGAAAACATAAAGTGGTCAGTCAAAGTATCCCAAAATTTTTTAGATTTGGCAGTGGTTAACGCATGGCAAGAATACCGACTGGATTGTGATTCTAAAGGAATTAAAAAAATGTGAAAGATTTGTTAGAATTCCGAACGAAAGAACAACAAAGAACAACAAGGATGAATGAATTAATTTATACGAGAAAGCCCGCACCATACAACTGTGAGGGTGGTTTTTCTCGGAAAATCCAAATGTTTTTCACATGTTTTTCCATATATGGTGCTTCAAAGGTCAACTCACTAAAATTTCACAAATTAATGAGATGGTTTATTTATCGATGACTTCAGGTAAGTCTAAAATTGAGTGTCACGTTTGTGATAGTTGGGCGGTACGCCATACATTTATACAAAAAATTATCTACTGCCGCTTAGGTATATATTTATTATCACAATTGTATGGTTTAGTCTTTAGTTACATCAGAAGTTTTTTTTGATTTCTTTCTTAAAGTACCCCACATTTGTGATATCAGGATTCGAAAGGGATATAAGATAAATTTACGTTGTAAGCAATTTTCCATAAAATGTCCCCATGTCCTAGGAAATCCCCCACCAAATAATAATACATTCAAGAAAAAAAGGACCTAGCTCAACCGAAAATCAACATTCATTGCAAAGTTATATGGGATAAGGATATTTAGTGTGCTCAAGTCGCAATACGATAAATTTACGTTGTAAGCGATTTCCGATAAAATTATCTCATGTCCTAGAAATACCCCTACCAAATACTACGTATACATTCAAAATAATAAGGTGCTAGTCCAACCGAAAATCATCATTTCTTGAAAAGTTATAGGGGCTATGGGTGTTTAGTATGCTCAATTCGCAATACGATACACTTAAGTAGTAAACGATTTTCTGTAAAATTTTCCCATGTGCTAGAAAAACCCCCACCAAATACAAAGTAAACATTCGATAATAAGGATCTTATCCAACCGAAAATCACCATCGCTTGAAAAGCTAAAACCCCACCAAATACTAAGCGTAAATTTGAGATTCAAGGGATCTATTCCATGTTGAAATATTCTAGGGTTAAAGGTAGTTAGTATGCTCAATTCGCATATGATAAATTTACGTTGTAAGCGATTTTCCATAAAATGTCTCCTTGTTCTAGGAAATCCCCCAGCAAATACTAAGTAAACATTCGATATAAAATGGATTCAATTCAACTGAAAATCATCATCCTTTGAAAAGTTATAAGGGTTATGGATGTTTAGTATGCTCAAATTGCAATACGATAAATTATCGTTCTTAGCGATTTTCCATAAAAATTTCCACCCACCAAAATACTAAGCGTAAATTTGAGATTCAAAGGAGCCATTCCATGTTGAAAAATTCTAGGGTTGAAAGGTGGTTAGCATAATTCATAATACGATAAATTTACGTTGTATGTGATTTTCCATAAAATTATCCCATGTCCTAGAATTACCTCCACCAAATAATAAGTGTACATTCAAGATAAAAAGGACCTAGCTCAACCGAAAAACATCATCTCTTGCAAAGTTATAGGGGGTAAGGATATCTAGGTGTGCTCAGTTCGCAATACGATAAATTAAAGTTGCAAGCGATTTTCCATAAAATTGTCCCATGTCCTACGAAATCCTCCATAAAATCCTAAGTAAACTGTCGATATAAAAAGGATTCAATCCAACCATAAAACAACATCCCTTAAACAGTTATAGGGGCTAAGGGACGTATGTGAAGTTATCCAACGATTCTATCACAGACAATAAAATAATTTCATCAGGCAACACTAATCAATAAAAACCCCATTTGCTCTTATGTGAAGTTTGCCCAGCCCAGAATTTATTCAAAATCACGTTAAATACAATAATTAAATTCGAACGAACTAATTTCGCACGTTAAAAGTATACATTTGTCGGATTAAAACTATATGGTTTCGAGATCGTCACACTTCTGCCTTACTTTTAGAAAAGTTAGCAAAAAATCGTTCCTTGGCAACTTTGCGAAATTGGGCCCTGGGCTAAATATGCCCATACAACGCTTATTTGAACAAAAATTAACTTTAAATTTCGCACGTTAAAAGTATACATTTGTCGGATTAAAACTATATGGTTTCGAGATCGTCACACTTCTGCTTTACTTTTAGAAAAGTTAGAAAAAAATCGTTCCAAGGCATCCTTGCGAAATTGGGCCCTGGGCTAGATATGCCAATACAACGCGTATTTGAACAAAAATTAAATTTAAATTTCGCCCGTTAAAAGTTTACATTTGTCGGATTAAAACTATATGGTTTCGAGATCGTCACACTTCTGCCTTACTTTTAGAAAAGTTAGAAAAAAATCGTTCCAAGGCAACTTTGCGAAATTGAGCCCTGGGCTAGATATGCCCATACAACGCGTATTTGAACAAAAATTAAATTTAAATTTCGCCCGTTAAAAGTTTACATTTGTCGGATTAAAGCTATATGGTTTCGAGATCGTCACACTTCTGCCTTACTTTTAGAAAAGTTAGGAAAAATTCGTTCCAAGGCAACTTTGCGAAATTGGGCCCTGGGCCAGATATGCCCATACAACGCGTATTTGAGCAAAAATTAAATTTAAATTTCGCCCGTTAAAAGTTTACATTTGTCGGATTAAAACTATATGGTTTCGAGATCGGCACACTTCTGCTTCACTTTTAGAAAAGTTAGAAAAAAATCGTTCCGTGGTAACTTTGCGAAATTGGGCCCTGGGATAGATATGCCCATACAACGCGTATTTGAGCAAAAATTAAATTTAAATTTCGCCCGTTAAAAGTTTACATTTGTCGGATTAAAACTATATGGTTTCGAGATCTTCACACTCCTGCCTTACTTTTATATAGAAAAGTTAGCAAAAAATCGTTCCAAGGCAACTTTGCGAAATTGGGCCCTGGGCCAGATATACCAATACAACGCGTATTTGAACAAAAATTAAATTTAAGTTTCGCCCGTTAAAAGTTTACATTTGTCGGATTAAAACTATATGGTTTCGAGATCGGCACACTTCTGCTTCACTTTTAGAAAAGTTAGAAAAAAATCGTTCCGTGGTAACTTTGCGAAATTGGGCCCTGGGCTAGATATGCCCATACAACGCGTATTTGAGCAAAAATTAAATTTAAATTTCGCCCGTTAAAAGTTTACATTTGTCGGATTAAAACTATATGGTTTCGAGATCTTCACACTCCTGCCTTACTTTTTGAAAAGTAAGTTAGAAAAAAATCGTTCCAAGGCAACTTTGCGAAATTGGGCCCTGGGCCAGATATACCAATACAACGCGTATTTGAACAAAAAAATATATTTAAATTTCGCCCGTTAAAAGTATACATTTGTCGGATTAAAACTATATGGTTTCGAGATCGTCACATTTCTGCTTTACTTTTAGAAAAGTTAGAAAAAAATCGTTCCAAGGCAACTTTGCGAAATTGAGCCCTGGGCTAGATATGCCCATACAACGTGTATTTGAACAAAAATTAAATTTAAATTTCGCCCGTTAAAAGTATACATTTGTCGGATTAAAGCTATATGGTTTCGAGATCGTCACACTTCTGCCTTACTTTTAGAAAAGTTAGAAAAAAATCGTTCCAAGGCAACTTTGCGAAATTGAGCCCTGGGCTAGATATGCCCATACAACGCGTATTTGAGCAAAAATTAAATTTAAGTTTCGCCCGTTAAAAGTTTACATTTGTCGGATTAAAGCTATATGGTTTCGAGATCTTCACACTCCTGCCTTACTTTTAGAAAAGTTAGCAAAAAATCGTTCCAAGGCAACTTTGCGAAATTGGGCCCTGGGCTAGATATGCCCATACAACGCGTATTTGAACAAAAATTTAATGTAAATTTCGCCCGTTAAAAGTTTACATTTGTCGGATTAAAGCTATATGGTTTCGAGATCTTCACACTCCTGCCTTACTTTTAGGAAAGTTAGAAAAAAATCGTTCCAAGGCAACTTTGCGAAATTGGGCCCTGGGCCAGATATACCAATACAACGCGTATTTGAACAAAAATTAAATTTAAGTTTCGCCCGTTAAAAGTTTACATTTGTCGAATTAAAACTATGTGGTTTCGAGATCGTCACACTTCTGCCTTACTTTAAGAAAAGTTAGAAAAAAATCGTTCCAAGGCAACTTTGCAAAATTGGGCCCTGGGCTAGATATGCCCATACAACGCATATTTGAACAAAAAATAAATTTAAATTTCGCCCGTTAAAAGTTTACATTTGTCGGATTAAAGCTATATGGTTTCGAGATCTTCACACTCCTGCCTTACTTTTAGAAAAGTAAGCAAAAAATCGTTCCAAGGCAACTTTGCGAAATTGGGCCCTGGGCCAGATATGCCCATACAACGCGTATTTGAGCAAAAATTAATTTTAAATTTCGCCCGTTAAAAGTTTACATTTGTCGGATTAAAACTATATGGTTTCGAGATCGTCACACTTCTGCCTTACTTTAAGAAAAGTTAGAAAAAAATCGTTCCAAGGCAACTTTGCAAAATTGGGCCCTGGGCTAGATATGCCCATACAACGCATATTTGAACAAAAAATAAATTTAAATTTCGCCCGTTAAAAGTTTACATTTGTCGGATTAAAGCTATATGGTTTCGAGATCTTCACACTCCTGCCTTACTTTTAGAAAAGTAAGCAAAAAATCGTTCCGTGGTAACTTTGCGAAATTGGGCCCTGGGCTAGATATGCCCATACAACGCGTATTTGAGCAAAAATTAAATTTAAATTTCGCCCGTTAAAAGTTTACATTTGTCGGATTAAAGCTATATGGTTTCGAGATCTTCACACTCCTGCCTTACTTTTAGGAAAGTTAGAAAAAATCGTTCCAAGGCAACTTTGCGAAATTGGGCCCTGGGCCAGATATACCAATACAACGCGTATTTGAACAAAAATTAAATTTAAGTTTCGCCCGTTAAAAGTTTACATTTGTCGGATTAGAGCTATATGGTTTCGAGATCGTCACACTCCTGCTTTACTTTTAGGAAAGTTAGAAAAAAATCGTTCCAAGGCAACTTTGCGAAATTGAGCCCTGGGCTAGATATGCCCATACAACGCGTATTTGAACAAAAATTAAATTTAAATTTCGCCCGTTAAAAGTTTACATTTGTCGGATTAAAACTATATGGTTTCGAGATCTTCACACTCCTGCCTTACTTTTTGAAAAGTAAGTTAGAAAAAAATCGTTCCAAGGCAACTTTGCGAAATTGGGCCCTGGGCCAGATATACCAATACAACGCGTATTTGAACAAAAAAATATATTTAAATTTCGCCCGTTAAAAGTATACATTTGTCGGATTAAAACTATATGGTTTCGAGATCGTCACATTTCTGCTTTACTTTTAGAAAAGTTAGAAAAAAATCGTTCCAAGGCAACTTTGCGAAATTGAGCCCTGGGCTAGATATGCCAATACAACGCATATTTGAACAAAAAATAAATTTAAATTTCGCCCGTTAAAAGTTTACATTTGTCGGATTAAAGCTATATGGTTTCGAGATCTTCACACTCCTGCCTTACTTTTAGAAAAGTAAGCAAAAAATCGTTCCAAGGCAACTTTGCGAAATTGGGCCCTGGGCCAGATATACCAACACAACGCGTATTTGAACAAAAATTAAATTTAAATTTCGCCCGTTAAAAGTTTACATTTGTCGGATTAAAGCTATATGGTCTCGAGATCTTCACACTTCTGCTTTACTTTTAGAAAAGTTAGAAAAAAATCGTTCCAAGGCAACTTTGCGAAATTGGGCCCTGGGCTAGATATGCCCATACAGCGCGTATTTGAACAAAAATTAAATTTAAATTTCGCCCGTTAAAAGTTTACATTTGTCGGATTAAAGCTATATGGTTTCGAGATCGTCACACTTCTGCCTTACTTTTAGAAAAGTTAGAAAAAAATCGTTCCAAGGCAACTTTGCGAAATTGGGCCCTGGGCCAGATATACCCATACAACGCGTATTTGAACAAAAATTAAATTTAAATTTCGCCCGTTAAAAGTTTACATTTGTCGGATTAATGCTATGTGGTTTCGAGATCTTCACACTCCCGCCTAACTTTTAGAAAAGTTAAAAAAAATCGTTCCAAGGCAACTTTGCGAAATTGGGCCCTGGGCCAGATATACCAATACAACGCGTATTTGAACAAAAATTAAATTTAAATTTCGCCCGTTAAAAGTTTACATTTGTCGGATTAAAGCTATATGGTCTCGAGATCTTCACACTTCTGCTTTACTTTTAGAAAAGTTAGAAAAAAATCGTTCCAAGGCAACTTTGCGAAATTGGGCCCTGGGCTAGATATGCCCATACAGCGCGTATTTGAACAAAAATTAAATTTAAATTTCGCCCGTTAAAAGTTTACATTTGTCGGATTAAAGCTATATGGTTTCGAGATCGTCACACTTCTGCCTTACTTTTAGAAAAGTTAGAAAAAAATCGTTCCAAGGCAACTTTGCGAAATTGGGCCCTGGGCCAGATATACCCATACAACGCGTATTTGAACAAAAATTAAATTTAAATTTCGCCCGTTAAAAGTTTACATTTGTCGGATTAATGCTATGTGGTTTCGAGATCTTCACACTCCCGCCTAACTTTTAGAAAAGTTAAAAAAAATCGTTCCAAGGCAACTTTGCGAAATTGGGCCCTGGGCCAGATATACCAATACAACGCGTATTTGAACAAAAATTAAATTTAAATTTCGCCCGTTAAAAGTTTACATTTGTCGGATTAAAGCTATATGGTTTCGAGATCGTCACACTTCTGCCTTACTTTTAGAAAAGTTAGAAAAAAATCGTTCCAAGGCAACTTTGCGAAATTGGGCCCTGGTCTAGATATGCCCATACAACGCGTATTTGAACCAAAATTAAATTTAAATTTCGCCCGTTAAAAGTTTACATTTGTCGGATTAAAGCTATATGGTTTCGAGATCGTCACACTCCTGCCTTACTTTTAGAAAAGTTAGAAAAAAATCGTTCCAAGGCAACTTTGCGAAATTGAGCCCTGGGCTAGATATGCCCATACAACGCGTATTTGTACAAAAATTAAACTTAAAATTCGCCCGTTAAAAGTATACATTTGTCGGATTAAAGCTATATGGTTTCGAGATCGTCACACTTCTGCTTTACTTTTTGAAAAGTTAGAAAAAATCGTTCCAAGGCAACTTTGCGAAATTGGGCCCTGGGCCAGATATACCAATACAACGCGTATTTGAACAAAAATTAAATTTAAATTTCGCCCGTTAAAAGTATACATTTGTCGGACTAAAGTTATATGGTTTCGAGATCGTCACACTTCTGCCTTACTTTTAGAATAGTTAGAAAAAAATCGTTCCAAGGCAACTTTGCGAAATTGGGCCCTGGGCCGGATATACCCACACATCGCGTATTTGAACAAAAATTAAATTTAAATTTCGCCCGTTAAAAGTATACATTTGTCGGACTAAAGCTATATGGTTTCGAGATCGTCACACTTCTGCCTCACTTTTAGAAAAGTTAGAAAAAAATCGTTCCAAGGCAACTTTGCGAAATTGGGCCCTGGGCCGGATATACCCACACAACACGTATTTGAACAAAAATTAAATTTAAATTTCGCACGTTAAAAGTATACATTTGTCGGATTAAAGCTATATGGTTTCGAGATCGTCACACTTCTGCCTTACTTTTAGAAAAGTTAGAAAAATATCGTTCCAAGGAAACTTTGCGAAATTGAGCCCTGGGCTAGATATGCCCATACAACGCGTATTTGAACAAAAATTAAATTTAAATTTCGCCCGTTAAAAGTATACATTTGTCGGATTAAAGCTATATGGTTTCGAGATCGTCACACTTCTGCCTTACTTTTAGAAAAGTTAGAAAAATATCGTTCCAAGGAAACTTTGCGAAATTGAGCCCTGGGCTAGATATGCCCATACAACGCGTATTTGAACAAAAATTAAATGTAAATTTCGCCCGTTAAAAGTTTACATTTGTCGGATTAAAGCTATATGGTTTCGAGATCTTCACACTCTTTCCTTACTTTTAGAAAAGTTAGAAAAAAATCGTTTCAAGGCAACTTTGCGAAATTGGACCCTGGGCCAGATATAACAATACAACGCGTATTTGAACAAAAATTAAATTTAAATTTCGCCCGTTAAAAGTATACATTTGTCGGATTAAAACTATATGGTTTCGAGATCTTTACACTTCTGCTTTACTTTTAGAAAAGTTAGAAAAAAATCGTTTCAAGGCAACTTTGCGAAATTGGGCCCTGGGCCAGATATATTTACCAATACAACGCGTATTTGAACAAAAATTAAATTTAAATTTCGCCCGTTAAAAGTATACATTTGTCGGATTAAAGCTATATGGTTTCGAGATCTTCACACTCCTGCCTTACTTTTAGAAAAGTTAGAAAAATATCGTTCAAGGCAACTTTGCGAAATTGGGCCCTGGGCCAGATATACCAATACAACGCGTATTTGAACAAAAATTAAATTTAAATTTCGCCCGTTAAAAGTATACTTTTGTCGGATTAAAACTATATGGTTTCGAGATCGTCACACTTCTGCCTTACTTTTAGAAAAGTTAGAAAAAAATCGTTCCAAGGCAACTTTGCGAAATTGGGCCCTGGGCCAGGTATGCCCATACAACGCGTAACGCGTATTTGAACAAAAATTAAATTTAAGTTTCGCCCGTTAAAAGTTTACATTTGTCGGATTAAAACTATATGGTTTCGAGATCTTCACACTCCTGCCTTACTTTTAGGAAAGTTAGAAAAAAATCGTTCCTTGGCAACTTTGCGAAATTGGGCCCTGGTCTAGATATGCCCATACAACGCTTATTTGAACAAAAATTAACTTTAAATTTCGCCCGTTAAAAGTTTACATTTGTCGGATTAAAGCTATATGGTTTCGAGATCTTCACACTCCTGCCTTACTTTTAGAAAAGTTAGCAAAAAATCGTTCCTTGGCAACTTTGCGAAATTGGGCCCTGGGCCAGATATACCAATACAACGCGTATTTGAACAAAAATTAAATTTAAATTTCGCCCGTTAAAAGTTTACATTTGTCGGATTAAAGCTATATGGTTTCGAGATCTTCACACTCCTGCCTTACTTTTAGAAAAGTTAGAAAAAATCGTTCCAAGGCAACTTTGCGAAATTGGGCCCTGAGCCAGATATACCAATACAACGCGTATTTGAACAAAAATTAAATTTAAGTTTCGCCCGTTAAAAGTTTAAATTTGTCGGATTAGAGCTATATGGTTTCGAGATCGTCACACTTCTGCCTTACTTTTAGAAAAGTTAGAAAAAAATCGTTCCTTGGCAACTTTGCAAAATTGGGCCTTCTAAATGTAAGGGAGGAGTGTGACGATCTCAAAACCACATAGCCTTAATCCAATAAGTTTATACTTTAATCATGCCAATTACCTTTATCGTGTCTGATGTAATTTTAGTTCGTTCAGGTCCTATTGATATAAAATTCTCTCAGTTTAAAAATAACGATCTTATTTATTGTATTTAAAGTGATTTTTAATAAATTCTGGGCTGGGCTAACTTCACACAAGAGCAAATGGGGTTTTCATTGCTTAGTGTTTCCTGATGAAATTATTTTCTTTTCTGGGATATAATCGTTGGATAACTTTACATACGTGGTGGAGGGTGTTTAATATTCCCAATTCGCAATACGATAAATACGATAAATTTACGATGTTCACGATTTTCCTTAAAATTTTGCCATGTGCTAGGAAAACCCCCACCAGATACAAAGTATACATTCGAGATAATAAGGATCTTATCCAATCGAAAATCATAATCCCTTGAAAAGCTATATAGGGGCTAAGGTTGTTTAGTAAACTCAATTCGCAATACGATACATTTACGTTGTAAGCCATTTTCCACAAAATTGTCCCTTGTCCTAGAAAAACCCCCACCGGAAACTAAGTGTCCAATCAAGATAACAAGGATCTAATCAAACAAAGAATTTGGTATTTTCTTGCGACGTTTAAAAAAATCCGCCTTGTAAACCCGACTTCTCACCGAGTGAGTGGTTAAACATGCCAGGTATAGACTCATCACTTTTCGATTATACCGCGGAGTTGTCTACCCAAGCCACCGACACACGAACGGCACATTACGTTGGCTGTGTTCAACAGTGATGATGCATTAAGCAAAAATGTCTACAAAGTTACTTAACCCTAACTCGATGTTAACCATAATTATGAAAAGTAGCAATACGGTCCATACACAATGACCATCAATTAAACCGTTCGCTACTAATTCCACCCACAAACCACTGAAAGATACAATTTTTTATTAGATAAATTAACATTATTGTACAAGACGCGGTTAGTTCCATTTTTTTTTTTGTATCCGGGGAATTTTCCACTGTGTACAATAAATTGACATGAGAGTTACCAAATTACAAATTACAAAATACAATTCTTTGCTATAAAGTAGATATACATACTCGTACCAGATATACAAAGTTGAGCAGATAACAATCTCATTTCTTTCGTTATTTCTTATACATTTTATGTAACGTTAAACAATAATAATCATCTTTTCTGATTAATTATCTTATTATTTATAACTCTGCGTACTTAATTCTCACCAAAAAATAAAAATTTAATTTATTCAAAATCGTAATAATAATAAATAATAAATGCTTAATAAATAATTTTTTATTTTATTTTATGTATTAAAATGAAGACCCGCGGTAAATATAAGAAATTGCGTCAAATGTAATAATTTCATTAAGATTTTTTTTTTTTTTAATTTTATTTAAAGAAGGTCTGAAAATGGTAAAAGTTTACACAATTATAAATTCACCGGATATGAAACTGTAATAATTTTTGTGTTTATTTAATTTCGAAAAAAAAAAAACTAAAACTAAAACTCTAAACAAACCTAAGCTTTAATCTATCTCTGTATGAATGGGTAATAGAAACTATAAATTTTCTTTAGTTTTATATTTGAAAGATTTAATCAGGTAACAGGTACTTAAGGTATTATAAATATTTTTTTCTTTTTCGTTACACTTATTATCGTAGACTATTTTGAAGGAAAGGTGGAATAACAATAATCATAATATGTGTTTAAGATGGACAGGTATAAGTGGGTGGTATCGCGCTTTTAATAATACTTTATTTATGTTGTGTAGACTAGAACGCGTATAAGAGCCATATTTGAATGGCGCAGACAAAGTGTAAAGCGGCAGTGTTTCTCTGTAGTTTTTAGGGGACCTGCATTACAAAGAAAAATGATATACGATATTATGTGCAGTGTTTATTATAGTACGCGGTTATGTTGCATGCAAAACAATACACATGCACGCTACGCTTTATATAGTGCAACGTAAGGAGAAACACATAATACTGCAGAAATTGAAGTACCATTTATTTCAATTGAATGTAAATACAGTTCCTGAAATAATAATTTTAAAGGCGAAAATCATACGATTACTAATTACTAAAAGATATTTAAAATGGTGCACGATTAAAAATAAAAGTATGAAATCCATTCTTTTCCTATCCTTCTGCGGAATAACTATACGTCCATCCTTTTATAAGATTTAAAATTATACTTCCCAAATAGATAAGATTTATACTTTCAAAATAAAAATAATTTTGTCCTAATTTTAACAAATTTTATTGTTGTCCAAAAGATTAAAATTCATCTATCGGGCAATAAAAAATTTTATTCTTTGGCCGAGTGTAAAATCACTCAAATATAAAATAGAGTTTGCTCTTTGAAAATGACTAAATTTGCTCTTCTTGGCTTATATATATAAAATAAGTCACGAAGAATAATATTTATCTCATTAAAAGATTAAAATAAATACTAATCTTTACCAGATTTTATACAATTTAAGGAAATATTTTATTTTTTTTAGAAACCAAATTCAACGTTTTCTAAGTGAAATTTGAGTAAAAAAAGTAGAAATTTTGATAATAAAACATAGTTTTTTATTTAAAATATTGGCAATGTATATATACAATAGTTTATGAAAATTACGTAGATAATAACCTATCCGCATTTAATAATCTTCGGATTCATGAAAATCCTAGCATGTTCCTAAGTGTTGTGTGAAATATCAAGCCGATTACATTCCATGTTACTAACTCGTGGTTTAGTTCCATCTCTCTTGTTTTTGGTCTAAATAAATAAAATATTTATAAGAATAAATTATCAAATACATATTTGTATTATTTATTTACCTGTACATTTTCAAATAAAATCCAATTTCCATCCGTGTTCCTGTAGTGTGATTGAGTGCGGGCTGGCTGTAGATGTATCTAAATGTGTTTTTGTAAGAGCAAATAAATGTTTAAAAATAAGTGGCGGTAATTACTCGTATAATCAAAACTACATAAATTGTGTAGAAACGAAAACTTACCTCTTAATTCGCAGCAGAACCTTTTCAAACTATCGGCACCTGATAACTAAATTTTTAAGTCGAAATTACTAAAACTAAATTAAAAATTTTTACTAAAAAGATTGCTATCCCCTACTTCCCCACAAAAGTAATAGAAAAGATAAAGACATAAAGATTTAAATTTTAAAAAATTTCTGTACTGCAAAGCATAATAATTTATGTTTTTAAGGCTAAATGGTTTGTTCAGATTTTTATGCAAAACTGAATAAAAATGACAAACATATTTTTATACTAAAAAGGATAAAATATGTTTTTCTCTTCAATTTTAAGTTAAATAAGTATGAGAATCAGTTATTATAGCCATTTTATCATAAGGGTTCAATCGCTGGTTGGCCTACCATTATTATACAAACATATCTAAGAACTCTTTAAGAACATGATTGGGGAAAATAAACCATGCAATTGAGAAATTGAGAAGTTGTGCCGCGCAACTCCAATTAACGTCTATTAATTGCACATGTGATTATCCTTCATTTGCATTATAGGACTAAAATAATATTGAAAGTTTAAAGCTTACGTCACGAGCCCGACAATTTGTGTTGTGTTGCATTTGTATTTTGTTTTAACAATATTATTTGAGGAAAAGGTATAGGGTTATCCAATTCAAGCTTGATAAAGTAAACTTAAAAAAAACACACAAAATATTCAAACAAAATATAATATTGTAATTTTTATTTCATTTTACAGATTGATCCTTGCCATTTTTAGTTAAACAAGATATCATTCAAATGTCCTTTACGGGACTTCTTACAGGCCTTGATTCTTTTGCGGTAATTTTCAATGACTTTTCGGCACATTTCGGGCGGTATCTCGGCCATTACCTTACGAATATTAGTTTTCAATTCGTCAAGAGTTTGAGGATTGTTTGCGTAAACACGATCTTTCGCGTAGCCCCACAAAAGGAAATCCAAAGGCGTTAAATCACAGGATCTTGGAGGCCAATTGACATCAGCCAATCGCGAAATCAAACGTCCAGGAAATTTCTCTTGCAAAAGATCTCGATTTGCTCGTGTTACGTGACTGGTTGCTCCATCCTGCTGGAACCACATATCGTCAAGATCATAATCTTCGATTTTCGTAAAAAAATAATCGGTTAACATGCGGCCATGGCGCTCAGAATTGACGGTAACGGTTCGTCCATGGTTGTTCTCAAAAAAATACGGCCCAATCACACCACCAGACCACAATGCGCACCAAACAGTGACTTTTTCCGGGTGTAATGGCTTCTCTACAATCAATTGTGGATTTTCTGAGCCCCAAATTCTACAGTTTTGCTTATTAACGTATCCACCAAGCGAAAAATGAGCTTCATCACTGAAGAAAATTTTGTTCGAAAAATCAGCATCGACGGCCTGTTTTTCCAACACCCAATTTGCGTATGTTAAATGCTCCATATTCTTAAATGGCAGAATATCAACTAAATAAATGACAGCGTACTTGACGTTTATCTTTGACAGATGTCGGTATACAGATTTCTACTTTATCAACCTCGAATTGGATAACCCTTTATTATGTACTGCCACTCAGTCGCTAAGATTAGATTTAAAAGTTTAAATTTATACTATATGTGGGCAACATGTTTTATCTATACAAAGCGGCTCTATCTAAAAAATCATATCACAGTAATATATCAATTGGAGCGGAGACAGCAAGCTGTTGAAAGTAGGCTGAACCTGTTGTATGTTGTACTTTACGATATTATGTTTTCACCTCATAATTTCATTCTCCTAGCCGTTTTGTTACTTTGATTATTTAGAAAATAAAACTTGAAATTAGTTAGTTTTAAACTGGATGTCAAGAGTTGCAGCATACGTGTTATACTCTTATAATATCAACAAATGATGTAATGATCTCTGGGAAGTTTATGGATGAAAAATATTAAACTTAAATATTTTTGTTGAGAGACAAAAAAGAGTTGTAGTTGAGAGAAAGCGTTATATGACCTGGGGCCCTATTCTTGAAATCGGCGGCAATTTCCACATTCGGAATATAATTTGCTTTAAAATTCTTTAAATTATTCGAATTTTGCGCCGGCTACTTTAACCATTTTTTCAAATTTAATTGCAAGTTTTCTATTATTTATTTTCCTACTAAGGGAATAACTCCGCATCGATTTACCTACTCGGAATTTTTCCCTTAGTAGGGAAATAAATAATAGAAAACTTGCAAACAAATTTGAAAAACTGATTAAAGTAGCCGGCGCAAAATTCGAATAATTTAAAGAATTTTAAAGCAAATTATATTCCGAATGCGGAAATTTCCACCGATTTCAAGAATAGGGCCCCTGGACAGAATAAAGCACTGTATATCGCGATTCGTTCCGATAAATTGATATACTTTTATGGTGTGATCGATATTGACATGCAACTTAGTTGGGAAGCCCTTTAAACTTAAAAGTACGATTATAATAAGCATTTCATTCTTTGTTTACTAGGAATGGAAGGTAATAATAAATAAAAATAAATTGATAAATTGATTATTTATACTTTTAAGCTTAAACTATTTTGCTAATTTTTATTCAATTTGGAATAAAACTAATGGATAATTAATGGATTTAGTTAAAATCCATTAATATTGCTAATATTTGAAATATTTTAGGTTTAAATATCGATAAACATTATTATTGAACGGACAAATTTTTATTTATGCAAAGAATAACACGAAAGAATAAAATTTGTTTTAAAGAATAAAAACCATTTAATAAACGAGAATAATGTTTAGGTTTACAAAAAGAATGAATTTTATGTTCCAAATTTAATAAAATTTATTCAAAATAATTTTATACTTGGGCTAAAACTAATTTTTATTCTTTCATTTTTAACCGTGTGAAAATATTTTCATTCACGAATGGCCGCACCGAATTAAAAGCCACATTTCTAGTCATCCATATTCCTAGACATATGTTAATCTTTTCATTCTGGTTCGGCATTGCTTCTATGTTCGAAAAAATTATTCTGTAATATCCTTACGGAATCTAAAAATCTTTTGAAATATATTTTTTTTAATCTCAATGTTGAATGTCGAACTTAAGGTCCCGATTTTTATATAAATAATTCCCGGTCGACTGCTATTTACTCAAACAAATCTATATATATATAAAAAATTGTTGCAAGTGTGTTGTGACTTTATAACCCACGAACGGTCAAACCGAATTCGATCAAATTTTTAGGGTTTGTTCGTATGGTAGATGGTTTAACTAAAGTTTGTGGCGCATCTAGCTCAAAGTTTTGGGTTTTGGGAGGTTAAGTCCATTTTTTGTGTTTAGCCGTCTTCAGTTGAAAATCAAAATTTTTAAAAATAAGTGCCACTCTTACGTTCCTACTACATATGCATGTATGTAAAATTTTCTTTTATTTTCGTTTTTGTCAAAAATGTATTTAAAAAGTCTTATTTCTGTTCAGCAAAAAAACATGTTTATATGTATTTTTATTTGTATGACAAATAACAACTAACGAATGACGAATAATTAGTTGTGACACAATTAAAAAGATATCAGTTGAAATTTGAAATCAAAAAATTCCAAATATAAAATATCTAATAAAAAATTATTTGCTATTTGAATAAAAATTTATTGAATAACGCTCAACACTGCTGCATACACACGGTAAATACACGTTGTAGCGCATACAGTCAGTGTCAGTGATTGATCATTTTAAGGTTCTTTTTCATCGAACTCGCATTGCGGACAGACGTAATCGGTAAGAGTCGCATTTGATTTTTTTGTTTTTTCATATATTCAGCTATACATCATCAAACAATTCATTTTGGTTTTGTTTGTTTGGTTGAATTGCTATCGGATTTGAAATGCCACTTGTACACGTCATTCAACAGTTGTTTCAACCAATCGAAGATCACAAAGTGAACAAGATCGTAATCAACAAAATGCATCACAGAGGGAACGACGTAGACGTATAAACCAATCGGTTGATAGTGCAAACACGGTTGAAGGTGCAAGGTCAATAAATGGACGTACGCGTCCCTCAATTCAAATCATACGACAAATGGAATTGACGGCTTATAATTATAATAGCACAATTGATTACAGTATGCATTCTTATATTGGACAAATGAATAAGCAATGTGTGCATTGTAAAGCAGTCAAATCTATTAACGAAACGCACCTTGTTAAAGTTAGCCGAAAGTGGCCAGCCGAAAGTGAAAAAATCGATAATGCAGATAGTGTCTTGACTACTAGAGCCGAAAGTTAAATAAATTATATATTAAATTGAAATATCGTAGTCGAAAGTGACTAATCTACTTAACCAGCCGCAAACATATATATCGGGACAAACAACAAATACAATTTCCAATCTAAACGATATTAACTAATAGTTTCATGTGTTTATTATAGCAGCATACGGCCAACTTTCAAAAATTTATTTTATATAGATGTTATAGATTTAACCAGAAAGACACCAAAATGACTATGCTGATTCGATAGCCCATGAGCATAGGTAGATTTCGATTATAGGTTAGAGGTAAGTCTGATGGGGTTATAGGGGTGAAATGTTTATTTTTCACATATTCCGACGATAAACTCGTTCATCATTCCAGATTTTGGGACATGGACACCAATCTGACTATGCTGATTCGATAGCCCATGACCATAGGTAGATTTTGATTATAGGTTAGGGGTAAGTCTGATGGGGTTATAGGGGTGAAATGTTTATTTTTCCCTTATTCCGATGATAAAATCGTTCCTCATTCCATATTTTGGGACATGGACACCAATCTGACTATGCTGATTCGATAGCCCATGAGCATAGGTAGATTTCGATTATAGGTTAGGGGTAAGTCTGATGGGGTTATAGGGGTGAAATGTTTATTTTTCACATATTCCGACGATAAAATCGTTCATCATTCCAGATTTTGGGACATGGGCACCAATCTGACAATGCTGATTCGATAGCCCATGAGCATAGGTAGATTTCGATTATAGGTTAGGGGTAAGTCTGATGGGGTTATAGGGGTGAAATGTTTATTTTTCACATATTCCGACGATAAAATCGTTCATCATTCCAGATTTTGGGACATGGACACCAATCTGACTATGCTGATTCGATAGCCCATGACCATAGGTAGATTTTGATTATAGGTTAGGGGTAAGTCTGATGGGGTTATAGGGGTGAAATGTTTATTTTTCACATATTCCGACGATAAAATCGTTCATCATTCCAGATTTTGGGACATGGACACCAATCTGACTATGCTGATTTGATAGCCCATGACCATAGGTAGATTTTGATTATAAGTTAGGGGTAAGTCTGATGGGGTTATAGGGGTGAAATTTTTATTTTTCACAAATTCCGAAGATAAAATCGTTCATCATTCCAGATTTTGGGACATGGACACCAATCTGACTATACTGATTCGATAGCCCATGACCATAGGTAGATTTCGATTATAGGTTAGGGGTAAGTCTGATGGGGTTATAGGGGTAAAATTTTTATTTTTCCCTTATTCCGAAGATAAAATCGTTCATAATTCCAGATTTTGGGACATGGACACCAATCTGACAATGCTGATTCGATAGCCCATGACCATAGGTAGATTTCGATTATAGGTTAGGAGTAAGTCTGATGGGGTTATAGGGGTGAAATTTTTATTTTTCCTTTAATTCCGATGATAAAATCGTTCATCATTCCAGATTTTGGGACATGGACACCAATCTGACTATACTGATTCGATAGCCCATGACCATAGGTAGATTTCGATTATAGGTTAGGGGTAAGTCTGATGGGGTTATAGGGGTAAAATTTTTATTTTTCCCTTATTCCGAAGATAAAATCGTTCATAATTCCAGATTTTGGGACATGGACACCAATCTGACTATGCCGATTCGTTAGCCCATGACCATAGGTAGATTTTGATTATAGGTTAGGGGTAAGTCTGATGGGGTTAATGCACCAACAATCGATGAAGTGGCAATCGTAATAGTTGGTGAACAATTTCGGCCAAGAGATATTGTTTTGTACCGTAGGAATGAGCAACTAAATCGTATTTCTGAACTCCATCCTTGTTATGACGCATTGCAATACCCGATTTTATTCTGGAGAGGATATGATGGTTATCATATAAATATACCGATGATAAATCCAACGACTGGTAAAAAAAAATATGATTTTTGATTAAAAAATAAAAGAATAATTTTTATTATTTTCAGGTGCAGAAACAACGAAAAAAGTTAGTACTTGAATGAGGCCAGCATAATCCATACCCGTTGTTGCGAACGGTCTTCCCAGCCGTACTCAAGCAGCTGGTAAGTTTCCCATTTGTTGCTGTGTAAGATGCTGTTTGTTACTCAAATGCGACAATGTTAGTTGGCCACCCCCATGTAAAGTACTGATATGATCATTTTCAATAATTCTTTGTGTTTCAAGGTTGTGTTTATCCAGGATGATGGGGTTTTTGCTGGACCTTGATTTTCATCTAAAGTTGGATTCAATGATAGTAGCTTGCTTCTTTTGCTAATTTGTTTAGCCTGGGTTAAGACAGCTAATTTCATTAGAAAAATCTTGTTTTTGTAATGCCTTGGGAATTGTTGTTTCCGCATCCCGAAGTTCTATACCTGTTAGCTGCTTATGATTATTGCTGCCGTGCTTGGCATTGTTCATAAATCGTTTACAGCACGCAACTATCGTTTTAACCTGTTGTAATTTGGACATCAGTCTTCTCTGCTTATTGTCATTAGTTTTGAAGTTTTCTCTTCTAATTCTTCACGATGATGTGTATAAGTAACTGAAGAACTGATGACTTCTTTCCAACTAGCTATATTTTGCCGCAGAAAGTCCGGTCCTACCCACCATAATTTGTTGTTCGTTAGTGCGGATGGTGGTGCTTTGGAGCACTGAAGTCTAGTAACATCAAATTTAAAGTTGTCTTCTTGTGGATCATACAAAATGCCTAGGGTCTTGATGGAATCGTTTAGCTTGATTTCCATATTACCCTTACCGTGCAGCTCTCTTGGTATATGTTTTAAAAATTCACTTGAGTTAGAGAACCATTTTTGTAAGTTAAATCCACCTCGATCTGTTAGCAATTTTAATTCGCCAACTGATTGATATGCTTCCTTTATATTGTGGCATCCGGTCAGCAAATCGTTAACTGCCTCCATGAGGAGCTAACTGTCTCAAAGCTCTTATGGCCAAGAAACAGGCTACTGTTGTCCCATTTGTGGCTGTCTTAAGTTTACAAGTTGTCATTGGTTTAGACGGTCGAGTTCTCCATAATATTCGTTGGTAATTCTGGTCTTGTTCGTTTATCCAGATTTGGCGATATATTTTATCTATGTCCGCCGTCGTTACAATTTTGTATTTTCGCCACCGCAATAATATATCCGCTAGGTCATCTTGTAATTTGGGACCATTCATCAGGCAATCGTTTAAAGATACTCCTCTCGTAGTTTTAGCTGGAGCATCAATCACCACTCTAAGATTTGTAGTGGTGCGTTCCTGTTTGATTAAACCATGATGCGGTATGAAATAGGTGTTACTTGCTATATTGTGATCTTCAACCTCACCCTGCACGAGTTCCATGTGCTTTAGATTCCTGCATAAATCGATGATATAACTGCTTGAAGGACGGATCTCTCTTGAACCGATTTTCAATTTGTATTAGCCTGGCAGCGGCTTTTTTTCTGGATTCTCCTAATTTGATATGATTATCCTTGTATGGAATTCTTACCACATCTCTTCCATCTGGTCCCTTTTCTGAGGCTAACTGGAAATGTTGTTCAACCATGTCTTCCTCTTCCGTATTAATTCTGTTTTCTGGTATCGAATCTATCTCTATGAGTAATTTCAATTGATCTTCAATGCCGCCTCTGCTGCCTATTATTATCGATCCGATTTCAGTTTGTTGTGCCATTGGTTCTAATACACCTCCTGTTATGATGTTGTTTATAATTGCTGGATAATAGTGTGCACCAAGTATGAGATCAATTGGTTGTGACTTGCTATAATAAGGATCGGCGAGTTGTATTTGTTTAAGATGGGTCCAGCATCTTGCATCAAAGTCCACCTCCGGTAATTGTTGGTTGAGTTTCTCAAATATCAACGCTTCGATATTTAGTTGAAACTCGGTTTCAAATCTTGGCAAGACCTGCTTTACTTCCTCCTATATCGGAGATAGAAACGTTGACCTTCTTTCTCTTAAGGTTTAGTACGTTAGCGGCTTTTGATGAGATTAATGTCACCTGTGATCCTGGATCGATTAATGCTCTTAGCAAGATCTGATTTCCCGTGCAAGTTATGGCTTTAACTACTGCGGTTGGTAACAAAACTTGTCTCTGTTGATTTACTATGAGGGTTTTCGCGTTTTTAACTCCGGTTCCGCCATTTGATAATGCGTTGTTGCAGTGTAGTAGGGTGTTTTGTGACCCTTTACACACGATGTATGGTTCTGCCTGACAATATTTACTTTGGTGATGGTTTAGGCAACGTATACAAAGGCTTGCTGCATTTATTAGCCTTGATCTTTCTAATGTTGACATACTTGTGAACGGGCGATATTGATCCAAGTTGTGTCGTTCCTTACAACTATTTATCCAACATGTTCTGCTTGCTGTGGTTGTATAGGCCCGTTTTAGCGGTAGTATATATTGTGGCTGGCTTGTCGTTTGTTTGTTGCTGTCCATGGCTTCTAGTGATTGAAATCTTTTTTCAAGGAATTTCTTTCTTTCTTCTTCTAGCTGTGGAATATTATTCTTTGAATGCTTCATAGAGCCTGATGGAATCTGGGTCCACTGTTTTCATTAATACGAAACTTACGAATGCTTCAAAAGACGAACTTATGTTATGCAGAATTTCTTTTGTTGTATCGTGCAAGTTCCGTACCGCTTGTGCGGACGCCATTTGAATTGTTGTTTGTGATAATAACGCACTGCATTGATGGTTGGCGAGTAACCTCGTGTTGTTATATCTATTTTGTATTATGCTCCAGGCTGTTTTGTAATTGTCACCTGTTGTTGTTAGATGACTTATGAGTTGAGCTGCTCCGTAGATGTGATTTTAAATAAGTCGTCTTTACCGGGTCAGATATTTTGTAGTTTTCATGAATCATTTCGGTGAATATATCGTTAAATGTTTCCTATCGGTCATATTCACCGTAAAAGTTTGGTAGTTCTATTTTTGGCAGTTTCATCTGGACTGATTCTGACGTAGTTGTATTATCGCCGTGAAATCATTGTAACTCGATCTTTGTGGTTTCTACTTTTTCTTGTAGCTGGCCAAAATAATCTTTTTTGAAGTAGACAGTCGTTTTGCTACTTCTTGGATGCCTTTTTCTAGTTGTTTTAATTTAATATTTATATATTCTTTGGATATGTTGTTAGTCTCCAATGAATAATTGATTGACGCCAGTTGTTGATACATTTGGCGCATGAGGACATCTTGCCGTTTGAATAGCTTTTTGTTGTTAATATCTTCGGTTGTCGTTGCCTTTTCATCCGAACTGGTTCTTTGCTGTTCAGTTTGCCTTGTTGATCACGTTGATGCGGTATTTAGGCGTTCACGAATATCCGCTATTAATTTGTGGTATACGTCTGTGACTTTTTTCCGTCTTTCCATATATGCGTGGCCCTTTTCTAGAGGTGGAGTCGTGGCCAGGATTTTCTCATCATTATCGACGTAGTCGTTATAAATCGTCTTTACAGTTGTCAACCTGTTTTCCGAATATGTCGTCGTTTTCCTATCCTCCCCGTCTTTACGGTAGTTTGTTTCCATTTGGATGATTCTGTCACCTGCTTCATCTTGTTGCTTGAGTATGCGACATAATTGAGCTTTAGCTCACAAAATAATTATTTCAGCAACATTTCATTCTCGTAGACTGAGTAACAGCCACATGGAGAATTACTTCGGTACAATTAAACGGAGAACTAAACGGAATACTGCCTTGGGAAAACTGATTTGTCAAAGATTTACATTAAATATTCCAAAGCGACCCATAAAAATTAATCCTGATAAGGTTGAAAAACACAGTGACGAAGAAAAGTCGTCTGCTTCAATCCTTAATTCTGAAGAGACTTGATAAAAACAGACTTGAAAAAACCTCCAACCACCAGATTTAATTGATCAAATTTAACTTTATTAAATTCTATGGCGGCAACCGAAAGAGCAAAGAGTTTAGTTCAGTCGTCAACAAAAAACAAAACATTTGCAAACTACACCAAAATTGAAAAAAAATTAAATAAAAAGTTGAGAGTGGAAAGCCCTTATCTTTTTACTTAAGAAATGATTTAATTACGAGAAACAACTATTATAACAAGTGTGTGTTTGATTCCTTCACCACCAGCATTTTAAATTTAAAAGAAGTTTACCATTTTGTTCCAGGTAATAAATTCATAAAACTAATCGAATTTCTAAAACAACGAAATTTAATCCGAGCAGAACAACTCCGTTTTTCAAATTTGGTTGAGATATTCGGTTTGAAAAGAGTTGCACTAGGTTTGCACTAGCAACATAACAAAAATTGCAACATTTGTTTTAAAATAATGAATTATTTTAGAACACAATCAGTACTGAAGTGTGTCAAATGCGACGCGACTGTGGTTGATTTTTTGAGCTACGTTCCTATAAAGCCTGCTGCATGGCTGTGAGGTTTTTCCCCGATTGAAATTTTTTTCATTAAGTAAAATTTTTAATTGCTCTAGTTTTACCAAGTTTTGCTTTAGTTAAATGGAATTGTTATTGTATTTGTGTCAAAAATACGCCAATTGTGTTTTTATTTTCATCGAAAGATTTTTTGCGAATTTTTATTTAACAATTATTAGTCAAGCCATATTTTTCAAACATTTAACACGTGAAAACATTTATTTAAAATTATTTTGGTGTCCCACGTTTGAGATCGCTGTAATTCTCCAGCTGCAGAAATATGAAGATACCAAATTCTGAGATACATAGGTATGTTCAAAATTTGGACACTTCCATCGAATTTCGGGACTACTTTGTGATAACAGCGCTCAAGCGAAAAATTGACTTTAATGCCCCGAATGATTCAAATACATTTTACAAGAGATGAACCACAGGAGCTTTGAAAGTCGTAAGTAGTAATACCTCGTGAAATCTAGATGATTTTAACCGGTTTTTAACGTTTTAGCAATCAAATTCAATTTTCCGTACGTAGACATTACTGTATGATAAATAATCCAAAAATGCTGATATGATTAGAAAATCTGGTCAATATATCGGCCATGAAAGCGGTTAAATCCCGCATGTGTGTGTATTGAGAACACAATTGGTAAAAAATTTGCCATAAAAGCTGTTCGTATCTTTCGAGTTGTTAAATAACAGAAATATGAAGAATTGAAGAAGAACTTCTTACAAATGTTAGAAACGTTGACGGCGCCCGAACGGTTTATTCAGAAAACATTTCGATTGGACGTTAACGATTTGTACAGTACCGAGGTTGGTCTAGACGATACAATATTTGTATTACAATTAACCCATATTGACCCCATCAATAAATAAACTTTCCAAATCAAATTAGGCATTTCTATTCCCTTCATTTATGAAAATTTGGTGAACAAAAGCCAAACACAAGAAAAAAATTGAATCACAAGTAGTTGTCATAAAATAGCAATAATATTGCTCATTTACATTTTTAAGCAACATTTTTTATATCTGTAGGTTGGTAGTCTGCGGGGAACTTTTATACGGAACTCGCAGGGGAATTTTTATACGGAAAGAAATGAAGGAGACATATTTTCATGCGTTTTACTGGTTTAGCATGCGGATCAAAAAATTTTAATTTTCGCTCGCACTCGTGCAGTGGGCTTAAGCCTTTTTAAGCTGGATGCTTTCGGAGTAACAAATTTTTACTTATTGTTTAGAAGTAATTTTCTAATTCGCCCAAAATGTAAAACCAATTACGAAAAGCAAATCTTTATGCGAGAAAAAGTGTTTTCATTTATGTATAGAACCTGCAACGAATCCGTTTGCTAAAGTTCAAATTACCTACATTCCTCAGCAGGTAATAATGTTTAATGAAACATTTAAAATTAGTTCATTTATTAACTTTATACTGTCCAGTGCTGTTAGCTGCTCATTATATATACATGCTATTGTTATGGGGAAGAGCGCCGGGATATATATGATAATCTGAAAGAGACTTCTTTGAAAGAAGCTCTTCTTTATTCTTTTTGACATGCTCTGTCTTCCATATGGCACCGGTCGTGACTTAATTTTTATCGTTAGATGGGAAGCCTTTTGATATGTAAAGTTAATAAGCGTGGATTTCGTATCATTAAGCTTGATTCTTCAGCGCTCGGCCCAGTTACTGCAAAGGTGGCTATGGTTCATCTGTGGGACTCCCCTGTGGACACCGGCAGAGATTTTCTTTACTTCGGAGTATTCATCATCATATTTCACACGAAAATGTCTATTGGATAAATAAGATCTTAGTATGGCATAGAATTGCCTCGGCAGATCTCTACGCTTCAATTCCAGTCCACTGTGCCAGACTTTATATAATGCTTGGGCGACGTCCAGAAATATGCTGGACCATTGGTTTAAGTCTTTGTAGTAATAATTTTTCAAAGAGTTTTAACATAATAGGCAACAATGAAATTGGCCTGTATGATTTATATCGTTAGGTGGTTTATCAGGTTTTGCTATCACGATTGCTTCTGCTACTGTCCATTGCCACGGAATATATTTTAACCGAAAGCTTGCATTGATTATGTGTAATAGCTTACGAAATCTTTTATCTGGTAGAGCCTTGATTATTTGGCAAGTAATCAAGTCATATCCTGGGGCTTTTTTAAAATTCATGTTGCTTTTCACTTCTTCTTTTAATTCTTTGAGAGTTACTGGGCGTATATCAAAATCATCTAGCTTTTGGATTGACTTATATTTTCATTGGCCGTTTGCCTTAGGGCACCTTGCCCAGATTCCATCCTCCTTTTTAAGTGGAGGCACTTGCATTTTGGGTCTTTTGAGTCCTTGCGTTGCCTTCCACAGTGAATAATCAGAATTTTTTTCATCGATTAGGCTAACTATATATATCTGTTGATTGATGCATTTTTAACTTCTTTAATAAGAGATTTGAGACTGTTACCTAAATTGTTAAAAATTATATTGTTCTCCGGTGTTCTAGTTATTTGCCAGATTTTACGTGCATGTCGTTTTTCTTTTACCAACTCTTTAACTTCCATTGGGTAGGATATGCCAAAGCAGCATAGTGAATTGTTTCACTGAGTTGTCCTAATTTATCATCTTCCAGCTGGGGAGCATTTCTTATTTGTACCTGAAGGTTGATTTTTCTCTTTATTACTTCACGAAATATAGATCCCAGTATGTTATTGAACTGCTTGTTTGCTCAATCAATTTTGATTTGTCAATATGACATGGGAGTTTTGGTATAGTATAGCATTAGAATAACCCAAAAAACCACTATCGCTTAAAGTCACTTAGGTGATTTTACCTTTTTGGTACAGAACTAGATTTTGCTAGTTTGCACTAATGAATTCAGTTTATTGTAGAACTGCAACATATCGTCAGAATATGGCAGCCTGACAGAATAGAGTTTTTATGTGTGAAGGATGAATTTTGAGCCGGAAATGTCAAATACAGTTGACGGTTCCTAGTTGCTTATGATTAATTTAGCTTTGTAGATTAGTGTGCAGTTAAATACAGACCGGGCAAAGAAGTGAATTGCATATTATTAAACAGGATTGGTGCCAACATGATCCGTTGAAGGGCAGTTCAGTCAAGTATCAAGTGACATCAACATTTTATTATGCTCGCCAGGATGCCCCTTGCGACATATCAATTTTCTAAAACTGGAAAATTATTTCCCCGACTATATAGCAAGAGACCCAACATCGACGTAAATGATAACAGGCAAAAATTATACACACATTTGATGCATGAATAAAGTGCCGTTGCGAGCAAAGTGAAAAAATATAAATAAAATTTTTCCCATTTTAAGTGCCCGTTTGTTTTCACTTAGCGATTTTTACGAACATACGTACTCGTATATTATGCGGTATTTATGTATTTACGTTTTGTCGTTATTATGATACAAGCACGATATACGATTTTCAGCATATTCTTTGAGCCGCGCCAATTTTCCTTACACATTTCTATCCCAACTTCAAAGTCATATAAATGTGATAAAAGTAGGCAAAAGAAAATTATGTGAAAATACAAGACGGATTGTTTTTTAGTTTTTGCTTTTCTGTACTAGAATTTTCCGTTTTTTTTACGATCCTTTTATTGTCGTCAAAGTAAATATTCATTTTGAGTTTGACTGACATCTTTTTGTTGCTGCTGTTGTTGTTTCAGCATTTATATATTATGTGTTCAGCCAAAATGAAGTAAATTATGAAGGAATAACTTATTGGTACTGTAGGTAGCATAATACATGTGTGGAAAACCATCATAAATAATTCATTTTACGGTGAAAAATAACGAAATAAAAAGAAAAATTGATAGAAATACACAAAAATAGATGGATGGGATAAATAACGAAGATATAAAGCAACAAAATCTCGTATTTTGTTTGCTTCGGCAATAAAATAAACGGAAAAAACCACAAGTAGAATTTTCCCATCCAGGTTTTTACGATTATTTTATTGTAATGGAATAAAGCAACATAATTTCGTTTTTCGTGTGTACATCCTTGAAAATTGATGATGATAATGATGGAAGTTGTTGATGGGAATATGTCATTTCATCAAACTTCGACATGTAATCGACGAAACCAAAACAAAATTTTTTATTACTTTTGGATCGAAGTGCCTTCTATTGTTATGTACAAATACAGTGTCTTATCACGATTCATCAGACGATGTCGGAATATTGTATATGGATGGGAAATAATCGTAAAATTTGAAAATTGATTTCTAAGTGGATTTTCTAATCAAAATGTCGTAAAAACCTAGGACTGTGAGAGATACACAAAAGTTTTATTACTTTGTTTACGATTTTTATCAATTTTGCGGTAATTGTCTCAAATATACGCAGGTAATCACGTTTCGATGTAATGGATTTGTATTTCGATGATTACAATTCTTGGATTTAGAAAAATTTCTCAGACTAGAAAATTCAGTCAATATTTTCCGGCTATTGAGAATTTTTAATATACTTGATATGATCTGTAGGTATTTAAAAATTATGCCGGTTAAGTTTTCGTCATAACAAATTTTTATGTAAATTCGTGAATAAGATTTAGCGGATAAACCGGAAAAATGTATCATTTTATTCGCGTGGAATGAGAGCGAAACGATTTTTGTGCTTTTACGAGTTTTTCATTTGCCCACAACTTTTTTATGGTTCAATTTATTTTTCCAATTTTTTTTTGTGTGCGCGTATACGACGTATCATGTGCGTGTCAAACCTGTGTATGCGTCCTTAAGTCAAGAAGTCCTTTTGGCCTATAATACTTTTTTAACAAATTTTTTATATATTTTTTATTATTTATTTGTTGGCAGAGACAAATTCATTTGGGACCTAATGAAGTAAAAATAAAATAAAATCAAAAAGCTCACAATATTATGTGTAGCACAAGAAAAACATTCATCTATATATATATATGGGAAATTCTAACCTAAAAAAATGTCGAAATTTAATGACATCCAAGAAAATTCTATTATTATCCATAGTCATCCGCATCTTCTAGAATAGGATTAATATTTTGCCGAATTATTAACTAAGCCAATGTGACAATGTGCGCACGAATATATTATTTAGAATATCTAATTTCTAAAAACGTGTAATAAAAATTTCCTAGCACCTGTATAATTTAGTTTTTCGTGGTGAAGATTTTTTTCTTGGGATTTTACGTCTTATTTATCGCATCTCGCAACAAACTAAATAAATACTGCATGATCGTAAAAGTGTTGGCATACCAAAATTTAGACGGAATCAGTATAAAAAATGGATAATTTTCCAAATAAATTTTGTAGTTTTGTTGTTGTGCCAGAATAATATTTTCGTGTGGCTCTATTCCTACATTTTATGCTTCTAGTTTTATTTTAATTTTTTTTTTATAAAAGTTAGCTCTCAATTGAACTGAAAATATCGTAAAATATTTGATGACATTTGGGGTTTGGGTCGTTTGTGACGTATATGTCTAAATAAAGATCGTTTTGAAGTGATACACAGTGAAATAGTTGCAGGATACATAGGCATCTTAAAAATTAAATCTTCAGGGGTACGTATGGGGTGGAGGACATTTCCAAATTATCGCAAATCATACCATGTGGAGCTGGTGGGCATTACGACAAGTCAAAATCATATGTCGAACTTCTAAGCACTTTGTAGATACTAGAGTGCTAAATTTAAATGAACCTAACCCCAATCATATCATATATGGTTGGTATTCAAATTTTATTATCAGACCGGAATTACCGTTAGATATTGTGTCGTGGGGCGGGCGCCTAGAAAAAACTTCACTTCTTCCCCACAACGGTTGAATCACGGATGAATTATCGAACCTTTTCCTTTTGAGCCTCCTAAGGTGTTTCTTCGCATCGCATATGCTTCTACTCACAGCGTTTCATGTCTTCACTCATGGACAAAGTTAACGAATATTTTTTTTGTAATAAAAAAATCCCGCTGATCAATTTCAGTGGAACTGGTATCAAATGATCCTTAATTTATATTTTTCTTCTTCAAATGTGGCGTTATGCAAAATGTTAAAATGTGTCGAACTGTTTTTTTTTTAATTTTCAAAAGCGGTTTATAAACAGTAAAATCAGCTTTGTAACAATTTAGTTTGTGCCCTAATTACAGCTTACAGCCTTTTATGATAGATTCAGTAGGTTTGTACACGAAAATAAAACCCTCACTGGCACTCATAAAATAAGCTACCTCAAATCATACATTAAAGGAGATGCGGCAAAACTTTTGAATCAAATATTAACATCTGGAGTGAATTATGCGGATGTTTTAAAAAAAAATTGTATCATTGAATCTCCAAAAGCACAATTCCGAGTCGGCAAATGCAATAAAGTCTCTGCACGACACAATAAATGAAAATCTTTATGCCATAAGCAACTTGGGCATAGCGTCGTCAACGTGGAATGTAATACTAATTTCATTAGTGTTAAGGAAGCTGGACAGAGAGACACATCGTCCATATGAAGTTACTCTGGTGAATCCTCGGGAAATTCAATCGTTAAGTGAGTTCTTAAAGTTTCTAGAATGTCGTTTCCAATCTGTAGAAGCATCGCAAACAACAAAGGGTGTACAACAAGGCAGAACAACAAACACACCAACTAGTGCTGTAAACGTACCACTGCCTAGAAGAACTTTTGCTGGGATAGAAAAAAGATGCATTGTCTGCAGTGCATCTCACAAAATAAAAACCTGCCCAGAAAGGTCCAAAATAATAGCAGCAAATAATTTATGTAGGATTTGTCTAATCTCCACGCACAACAAATTTCCATGTCAAAGTAAGGAAACCTGTGTGGTATGTCAAAGAAGGCGTAACACATTACTGCACACAATAATAGATCCAGGCGCTCAGTCATCATTTACCATGCAGGCAGGTGCCGAACAACTCAACCTCCCTAAATTCCGAGCAGATTTACAAGTAACTGGAATTAGAAAAATGAAAACTAATAAAATAAATTATAAGGTACACATAACCTTTTCACCTCATTACCCTTCGACATACAATCAGGTGGTGAAAGCTTTTATCTTACCAAATTTAACTGAGCATCTATCTACCAACAATGCCAGTAAAGGGTCTTAAAAATTCTGGTTGGAGAGAGCTGGGACTGTCTGATCCAAATTTTGACTTACCTGGTCCAATCGATATGATTTTAGGAACAGAGGTATACGCCAACATCTTGTTAGACGGTGTAATAAAGAAATCACCTTACCAACCAATAGCCCAGAAAACTGAGTTAGAATGGATTCTTCTGGGTCTCACAACGGAATTAGGATTAACGTCAAATTCACTATCTCTGGTAGTACAAAACAAACTGGATGTGCAGCACCCAAGAGAAAGCCATACTCAGAAGAAGAAGAGATGAGTGAGCAACACTACGCAATTACTCATAGAAGACTACCAAGGACGATATGAGGGTCACTATACCATTAAGGGATGAACTGGAAATAGGAGACGCAAGGAAATACTCGATTAATTCAATTAGAAAGAAGATTAGAAAGGAACGCACAATTAAACAACAATACCATAACTTTATGAATGAATACATAAAGCTAGGACATATGGTTCCAGTCAATTCAGAAGATACCAAAGGGCAAACATGTTACCTACCTCACCATGCTGTGGTCAAGCAGTCAAGTACAACAACCAAGGTGAGGTTTATGATGCATCAATGAAGACAACAAACGGAATCAGTTTCAACGATATCCAGCTAGTAGGTCCAACAATACAACAAGATCTGTTCTGTATTATAACAAGATGGAGGAAGTACAAATACGTATACATCGCAGATATTGAGAAAATGTACAGGCAAATCCTGGTAACAACAACACTACAGAACTTACAAGGATATTTGGCCACTAGAACTCTAAAACAACTTGCCATAGACAAACAAGCAGAATAATTATCCAATTGCTGCTGAAATCCTGTTGAATGATTTCTATATCGACGATGTTCTCTCTGGCGCAGAAACCATAGAGCATGCAGTAAAATGCCAGCAACAGTTAAGAAAAATGCTAAATAATGAAGGTTCCCAGCTGAGAAAATGGGCATCGAACAACAGAGCCGTAATGGAGAGTACTCCTGAAGAACAAAGGGAGTCAAAAACCAAACTCATCAATAAGGACCATAAATCCATAAAAACGTTAGGAATATTGTGGAATCCCCAACGAGATGAATTTGAGTTCCAGGTCAACCTGGAACCTATGACAATAGTTCCAACAAAACGATCGCTTATCTCGGAGGTATCTAAGGTATTCGATCCGTTAGGATGGTTTTCCCCAACAATTATTATATAGACAAGGGGACTATCATGGAATGAAGGACTACCTGAGGAAATGAAGAAAAATTGATTCAATATAAAACTACGTTCAGCAAGCTGCAAAAAATTAGGATTCCACGGTGGACTCATACCAAGGACAAGGGCGAAAATTTTGAGTTGTATGGGTTTTGTGATGCATCGGGATTAGCTTACGCTGCAGTAGTGTACTGCAAGGTTACAGATGCAGGAGAATCAAAAATTACACTTATGTCCGGGAAAACTAAGGTGGCCCCAATAAGTCAGAAATTAAGTCTTCCTATGTCTGGCTGCAAGGACTCCCTTGTAAATGGAAAACTTTCGAAGCAAATAGAACATCGCAGATTCAAGCTATCCTCAGCCCAGCACAATGGAAACCTGTAAAATCAAAAGAAAATCCATCAAAAATTGTGCAACTCGTAGCATAGATCCTGGTAAGCTGAGTAATAATAAATGATGGTGGTCCGGCCTGGATTGGCTTAGGAGTAGTATCGAGCCATCATCGAGTAACGTAATAACGGAGACTGAGTTAGAAAAAAAGCGGCAAAATACTCTCTGCAGCATATAAGCACAACTATACAACAGAACCGGAAATATTAGAAATGTTTTTCTCTCTCACAAAAACAATTCGAGTACTCGCATATATTTGGCGTTTCTATTGGAATAGCCACCATAAAGGTGAAAAACGGAAGGAGGCGCTAACAGTTAAAGAGTTAGAAGCAGCTAAAATAAGGATTGCAAAGATGGCACAAGATTCTCCATTTAAGGACGATATAAGAAAATTACATGTGAAAGGGTCAGTGGGCTCCAAGAATAAAATTCTCTCCTTACATCAATTTCTGGACACGAACGAAGTATTTGGAATAGCAGGACGATTGCAACATTCAATTTTGAATTATAACGAAAAACATCTGATCATCCTACCACCAAATGGTCATGTCACTAGTTTGATCATCGATTGGTCACATACAAGTACTCAGCATAGAGGCTTGAACTTAACGCTTGCGTTCATAAGGAAGCAATTTTTCATCCTCCAAGGCAAAAGACAAAACAACACAATCTCCAATGTCGGAAGCCTACCTCCTCCAAGAGTAATACCCTCAAGAGCATTTACCCATACAGAAATAGATTATGCTGGGCGCATCAATTTTCGAATGTCCAAGGGCCGCGGAACAAAGAGTCGGAAAGGATACATCGCCATTGGTTAGTGATTTACAACACAAGGATTTCTCGCTGCTTTCCAACGTTTCATACCCCGAAGGGATAACGTTGCAAATATGTATAGTGACAACGCCAAGAATTTTGTGGCTGCAATCCATATTTGCAATCTATTCCTCATTTATCCTTTATTTTAAACGTAAAACAAACCAAGGCATCCAATGGCATTTCATTCCTCCAGATTCACCACATTTTGGCGGCATATGAGAAGCAGGAGTGAAATCGGTAAAGCAGCACTTGAAGAAAGCCGCAGCATCCGTACTACTAACATATGAGGAATTAACAACTCTGCTGTGCCAGGTTGAAGCAACATTTAATTCTAGATCGATATGTCCACCATCAGATGATCCCAATGAACTTGAATGTTTAACATCCGGGCATTTTTTGATGATGAAACCATTTACCCGAACCAAAATCAATTGACAAGATGGCACCAAATCGAGAGAACGCATGAAGACTTTTGGAAAATGTGGAGCAAAAATTACCTCCTTAATATGCAATACCGGATGAAATGGACAAAGCAACAACCAAATATAAAGGAAAACCAATTAGTTCTTATAAGAGAAGAAAATTTACCACCCACCAAGTGGCTATTGGGAAGAGTATTAGAACTCAGCCAGGACATGACAAATTAACCAGAGTCGTTACCTTGAAAACTCAGAAGGAAATACACAAAAGGTCTACAGCTAAGAGCAGCCCCTTACCAACACACTTCACCATTGAGTCAGAAGCCGAACCAATCATTGAAGATTCCGAAATGCAACAGTTTATAACAAACAACGATAAGCCGACGGAAGGTTCATCTCGAGAGAAAGTTCCTGAACCAAAGGAAATCTTATCTTTTATTCGGTATGCATTGTGGGCCTATTATTCTTAGCATCAAGTGCAGAGACGGCAAATGAAACAAAATATAGCATTGAATACCTTAACCACCAACCAGGATTATATTTTGGAAAACATGCTGAAATGAACCTAATTGCCTTCAACTATAGAACATAAGCATTTAAGCATGGGGGTGAATGTTGACGCATCATCATAATGTTCAACAACATCGTGTTAAATTGCATGTTAATGCATTTTTTGTAATAATCAAATTATTGTCACTTGACCTGTATGTAAATTGTGCTGATTTTATGTAATTAGACTAATTTTAAACTTGACAAATTGTATGAAATAAAAAGACAGTAGACATCTATACAACGGCTTATTTACTTCTTTCTGTCTTCACTTGCGGTTTAGTTTGGGCCTCACCCGTGGTAACCCAAACTAATCTTGTGAATCTACAAACCACAGAATTTAAGTACTACAAAGTATTTAACAATTCGGAAGCGTTTTCGCGGAGTTAACACTTTCCTATTCCTCCATTTTGTTATATGTAGGAGGGTGTACGGCAGGCCTGGCGTATCCGAGATCCCTGCTTAGTCTTGGCCGTACATTCTAATCAATCGATCAAACAATGACGAGCTCTTTTAAGAAATACCTTTATAGATCTAGATTAGAGTTCCTATTTAAGCGTATATTATTTATTTAGAAACTATGCTTTCGTGTATTCCACGGTTTTTTCACATCGCAAACTTTCCGTTATACATGGTGTTGTTTCCGCATACCATAATAAATACTAACTAAGTACATAAAATATGCAAATTCATGACAAAATCTTTTTCAATCTAAAATACACAAACACAATTTTCTTATCAAATTGGTGAATCAATATCGTACATAAATCTAGCAGAGCTCGAGTAAACGAAGCCGAATGACATTACGGATGGTGGTGAGAAAAATTCACTAGACAATTAAAACGCGTAATAATAAATTATTTAAATTAATTTCTTTTATTCTACATTTTATTTGATTTCAATTTTCACAAAAATTCATTAATTTCGTTCGTTCGTTACACGTCTTACTCGTATATGAGGCAGAAGAATTGTGTGCTTATATGACAAGCAGAAGACAACACAGGAAGAGCAGCCGTATAAGAAATGGTATACATAATATATAACGTACTATTCACAACACTACATAGATAACATTTTTTTTTTATTACAATTTATTGTTTTGATTCGCGATATATAGGTAGGTATTGTTGTTTACAAAAAAAAATAAAAAATAATTAAATAAATGAGTTTAAGATCAAGAAATTAAAAATAAAGAAATAAATTAATCTGATTTTAATTTTAATACAAAATGAGCGCACAAGCAATAAAGCTTAGTTCCTCCGTATTAACTATTTCACTGTAATTTTCCGTATAATGTTCATGCTCGTACACTTGCATAAATTTTAAATTAAATATTAAGCGAAATATATTTACATATATTGAATTATTTAAATTCAAACATAATGTAAAATGATTATCATGTAAAGATATCATTGTCGCAGGATGCTACTGAAGTTAGCCGAAAAAAACTGCATTGTCGACCTATTTCGTATCAGGTGGTAGTACAAAATGCTGTTGATATTAGCCGAAAATTACATGTTATTGAAGTTAACAGTAAATTTAAAAAGAAATTGAAAAAAAAATTGAAAAATCAATATCACATAATTCGAATGTTTAAAGGTCGTACCTGGGTGAAGTTAGACGAATTCGTAACTAACTGGATCCCATATTTATAATTTGTCGTTCAGCACCGCCTTGCTGAAAATAAACGTCGTCCACATCGATATCTTCCAATTCTGGCCATAAGAAATTATTAATCACAGCTCGCAAAAACCGCACCAAGCAGTGACACGTTGAGAATGGAGAGGCTTTTCAACAATTATTTTTGGATTTTCTGAGCCCTAAATGCGATAAGTCTGGTTATTAACGTAGCCTCCGATGTGAAAATCGGCCTCATCACTGAAGATGATTTTTCGATGAAAATCCGGATCATTTTGGTGCATTTGAAGGACCCAATCAGCAAAGATACGACGTTTATGGTGATCTTAAGACCTAAGTCTTTATGCAAAATACGGTGTAATGTCGTTTGTGGAATGTCTTACTCCAAAGATCGACGTAGAATCGACAAACCTGTGTTTTCGTCAACACTACGGGCTACAGCAGCAATATTCTCAGTTTTTCTTGAGCGACGCACAAGGTTTCGATTCTTCACGTCACTAACTTGTCCCAACAGCTCAAATGTATCCACCAGTTTCACTATTGCCGGCCGAGAAGGTGCTTCACGACGACCCAAAAGTGCTTTAGTTTTGCGAACTGTGACTACAAAATTTTCACCATTTTTGTAGTGAATTTTTAGTAAGGACGTAGTTTTTACTTGTCAAATGTCAAAAGATGACAGCTTCAAAATTTACAGCTGCCCAAATAGCAGGCTATTCAAAAATTGAAAATGAAACCTGTTATTGGAAAACCCTACATTTTAATTGTTTGCCTATATGCTTAACCATAAAATTGTCATTTCGTCGTTAGAGGAAATTGGTATGTTGCAAAAAGAAAAACCAAAAATATTTTAGCGATGAAAGAAAATAAGAGTTTGTAAAAATTTGTAGCAATATTTTGATAAAGTTTTATATCGAGTAAGGCTTGATGTTGCTTTAGTTGCTGTAAATTTAAAATACAGAATTGAAATATGCTTATATGTGATTATCCTTATGTAGTCTAGCAATTTCAGGGGATAAACATGGAACGCAGATATTTACGAACTGGTCTAACTAAACCCAGTACAAATTACCACTAAACATGCGTCCAGCTTTTAATTTATTTCACTACGATGCTACATAAAATATGGCCCGATTTTTGGCACAGATGTTCACTGTTAGTGCCACAACTCAAATTCATTGGTCCCTAATACGACAAATTATAAATATGGGATCCAGCTATATATACGAAATGGTCTAACTTCACCCTGTTCATAAGACTTTTAAACATTCGAATTATGTGAAATTGATTATTCAAACTTTTTTTCGGCGAAAATTTACTGTTAATTTCAATAACATGTAATTTTCGGCTAATATCAACAGCACCTGGTACGAAATATGTCGATAATGCAGGGTTGTTTTCGGCTGAAAATTTCGGCTAACTTCTAATCTAGCTCTAATCTAATTTCCACCTGATATGAAATGTGTCGATACTGCAGGTTTTATTTAGGCTGAATTCTTCGACTAACTTCAGTAGCATGGTCGCAGGTGTAATTTTTAGACCTACTATAGCAAAGACAAGTTTGCTAAATTCTTAAAATTTATATTTATAAAAAGACTATAAGTCAAAAACAACGATTGTCAGTATAACGTTTTGGAGGATTATGTTATTAATATTTTAATTTCGAACTAAAATGAAAACTTTATTGTTTAATTTAGTCAAATTAATGGCAAGAATATTCCTAAATTGCAATTATACAACTGTTCGGAAGATGAAAATTACTTGTTTGTTATGTTCAATTGAATAAACCTCCTGCAATAAGTATTATTTACGAGTACAATGTTTTTGCTTGGAAATTTTTGAAAATAAATTGACCCAAGATATCTTAGTTTATTTTCGTTTAGTGAGATCTTTTTGAATAGTGTAATAAGAATTGGTTATATTTTTTTTTGAATGGATGTTTAATTTTCCTCGGTATTTCAATTTTCACTTTTAGTGAATAAAAAATGAAAGACGATGAACTAAAAGAATTATTGGGCTCGAATAGGAAGATATCCTTAAAGTTGGCCAGTAGACCATGTACTCCGAAGTACTTAAGGCAATACATTTTTAATCATTATCATAATATCGCACATCTGGGAAGGATGCTGTATTAAGTGACAGAAAGCAAAAATTTCAGCGACATACCAAAACTAAACTGGGAAGTTATGATCTTCAAAATAATCGCTTTCAACATATTGACATAAATATAGTAGGGTCATTAAGTGGATCGCACGACTGATTACATTGATTAATAGAATCTCAAAATGGACAGAGGCAATACCTCTGGTTGACAAGACGGCTAAAATGTAACTCGAGTGTTTTAAGAAAATTGGATCTGTCGATTTGAAGCACCGGGTTACATAACAACTGATGAGGGTCAAAAGTTTGAGTCCTCACTGTTTAGGGAATTAGGCATACTTTTCAGTTAATACATAGATAGCATCGTGAATTAAAATCGGATTTAAAATGCCATCTTGCGGATAAATTGGCAGAAGATTTTGTACTTTCTTTTAGGAATGATAGCGGCCTACATAACCAAGGAGGATTTCTCCACTCATCAACTACGCAGATCAATTAGCATGAATTCATACCAATTTTGGTGTGATGTGAAGCAAAATCTGAAACCTGTGTAAACCGCACAAGATATATTGGAAAACCATTCGTACATCCAGAACTCAAGACATGTTGAATGATAGTGAAGTTTGTGCTAAAAAGTTAATAAACATTTACACTGTTAAAATTGTTAATTTTCCTATTGGAATTTATTTTCAAAATAAAATTATAAAACTAGACTAACTCTAAATGCTGTGTCGTTGAATCTAGAAATATCTACAGATTTTAGCTGACATTTTAGAGAAGGTAAAGCATATACCTATTACTAAGATTTAAGTAAAGAATATTTTTGAGTTTCGTTCTATTGAAAATTATGTTTAGAAATTGAGCATTTTTGATGGGTTTCAAATAATATTCCAGCCAATTTTGGAGATGTCCACGGGGTTTCACTAACATTTTCAAATATATCATCTAATCTACTGAGTCTGTAGTGAATAAAATAAAATTATGATGGGTTTTAATATGCTTTAAAGATATTAGAAACTTCACAATTTTGATAACTATTTCAGGTTTAATAAAGAAAGAGCTAATTACATTTACATGATTTGGACACGAAACTAACGATTTTTATACTGCCGATCGTAGAGATGTCTACAGGTTCTCACCCACATTTTCGAATAGATAACACAGTATTCCACCGTTATAGTGATTGGCATCCGATTCTAATGGGTTTTGCTATGCCTATAATATAATTCATGTTTTCATTTGTACTGGCATTACCAAAGATGTCCATGGAATCTCGTTTAGCTTTTTCGCCAGCTTATAATATTTTCTGTCTATGGACTGAAAATGGGTCAATTGTGATGAGCTTAACAATGATTTTTTGAATTTTGAAGTTCGGTGATTTTGAAAAAATTCTTATTATTTCCTTCTACAAGATTCTAGCATTTTCTCCAATTGGATTTTAAATTGATCTTCCCAACCAAGCGGCGAACCCGTTTTAATAGGTTGTAGTATACGTAACTCGCTTATGATGTACTTTGTTTTGGTTAATTAAATATTTAACAAAGTTTCTTTTTTTATACTGCCGATCGTAGAGATGTCCACAGGTTCTCATCCACATTTTCGAATAGATTACCCAATATTGTACCATTATGGTAGGAGATTTCTCCGAAGAAGGAGATTCCTGCTCCGTTTTGACATATTCTAAGGTTGCCTTTCTTTGGTATTGTTATGATTAAGTTCTCTTTACATTTCTATGAAATTGTGCCAGTGTTCCGTATTTCTTCTAATAATGGAGTTAGATGGGTTACATTTATTGATGCGACCAGCCGCTTTGCTATTCTTGTTCTTCTGAATAACACTTTTAACTTCCCGCGCCATTGTGATGATTGTTGATTGAATCGTTATAGTCGCCATCAGCAAGATTATTATGTTATTCACATTATTTTCTATTTAGTTGTCCTCGAAGAATTTTTTAAAATTAGCTTTTGATTTTCTGTAGTAGGACTTAACTGTATATTTTATTGTTGGTAAGTTTCTAAATTTTTCTATATACTCGTGAATAATGATTTTTGTGTCAGTGCATTCTAGACTTTCAAAATGCTGTAAATTTAATATTTATCCACGATTTGCTTTCAAATTATTAATTTTCAGATATATATAAAGACTATAAGGGTAGAATATTGTGTAATCTAATCGAAAATGTGGGTGAGCACCTATGGACTTCTCTACGATCGGCGGTATAAAAATCGTAAGTTTTATGTCCAGGACTTTTAAATGTAATTAGCTCTTTCTTTATTAAACCTGAAATAGTTATCAAAATTGTGAAGTTTCTAATATCTTTAAAACATAGTAAAACCCATCACAATTTTATCCTATTTACTATAGAGTCAGTAGATTGGATGATCTTATTGGATATTTTAATGAAACCCCGTGGACATCTCCAAAATTGGCTGGAATATTATTTGAGACCCATCAAAAATGCTCGATTTCTGAATATAATTTTCAATAGAACGAAACTCAAAAATATACTTTACTTAAATCTTTGGAAAAGGTATATGCTTACCTTCTCTAAAATGTCAGCTAAAATCTGTAGATATTTCTAGATTCAACGGCACAACATTTAGAATTAGTCCAATTTTAAAATTGTATTTTGAAAATAAATTCCAATAGAAAAAATAACAGATTTAACAGTGTACATTTTTTTAATTTGTTTACCACAAACTTCACTACCATCATGTTGACACGTTTTTATTAGAATTGATACAAAACAATCTACACCACACGACGGCTCATTTCTAGTATTGGAATGTCAGGAAAGGTTTTATAAGTTGAGAATTATAAAAAACACACGGTATAGTTTAAACAAGCCGCCTAAAACCCGCGTTCTTACTGAATGGTACCAAATCTACATCTATTCCGTCCTTGCAATCTTTTCTGGGGTCGAGGCTCTCCCAACTCTTACGCGGTTCGCTTTCCCTCCTTTAATTTTACGCCGTTGCCAGCCAGTTCGAGGACGTACGGCTATAGCCTATACTGGAAGATGGAAGATGGGTCGACCCATCCGAAAATGCCCTTTTGCATCCTGCCCCTATTGGAATTTGAACCGGATATCTCCCGATTCAAACGCCAAAGCTGCTTAGCCGTTTGGTCGGTTATCCCATCATTGAGGCAGAAAACCAAATTAATATCGGTCGTGATACCGATTAATTTTATGTTATTTTATTAAGTTGAAATAAAAATAAAGAAACTGAATAGTTAACAAAAATTTTAGCGGCGAATTTAAAAAGTATTAATGTATTATTTTAACAAAAATCCTCGCCATATAAAAGGTAAGCCACCACAGTACCAACAGAGTTCTATACTATTCGTTTGATAAAGGCCTTCGTTTCATTCAATTTATATTTTCCAAATCACATACGGATCTCAATTTGTAATCTTATATGTTTAACAAAACGAGTTTTATCTCAATCGGTTAAAAATTTGATTTGATCCAGAAAAATTCAGAATTTTTCTGAGCCATATCCAAAATTTATATTAAACATCAAATTTTCATCCAGTAATCTGAGTTCGATTCCCAAAAATATCTTAATTCTAATGTTGGCAAGACGTAATATAAATGTCGAACCAGAGAACCCCTAAACGAATTTCTGGAAATAATGATCCATCGCAATCGCGTTCGGCAGTCCCAACTAAATGTTTTTTAAATGTGGAACTGGAACCTATATCGGAGATGCCTGTGAACAAATGTAGAGCATTCGATTCCGGATACGAAACACTATTCAAAGGCATGACCATTAGTGATGAAGTTTAAGGTAATCTGGGATTAATTAATGTTGAAGGAACAAAGACGATCAATCAAACAAACTTGCGTAAGAGCAGGTGACAATAGAAAAATTGCGTTCAGAAAATATTCAGGAAGGGAAACCAATCGAAGAGAAATGGTAGCTACGGAGATGTTGGCTAAAGGAAGTTCCGAAGCCCACTAAGCATATATCAATCTTAATCCATTTTTAGAAGATGCCGGGGTGTTACGGTTAGAATGTTCGGATTCAAAAGTGAAGCTTCCTGTTATCTCGCCTGGACACAAATTCTGTCGGCGCCAAAAATAAATTACGAGAATTGATCCCATTTATATTCGCGTACTATAGCACAAAATAGATACAAATTTCCTTGGAAGAAGACAAAAATAGAAACCATCAATAAATCGGGACCAATATAGCAGCGGCTAACGAAGCAGAATATATTGACTTTATTACGCCAGCACATATTTTAATCATTCGTACTTACATAGAGTCGTCAAACTTTTTACCAAAGATCAGATGGATTTTGGCCAAACTTATGGGTCACCATTATTGGACTTGCTGGCATAAGGATTATCTAAACGTCCTACAAAAAATGGACAAGTGAATGTAAAATGTGAGACAAAAGAGTGTTACATGTTGGACTTTGGCCTTAGTTGTTGAAACATATCCTGCAATTATCCAGACATAAATTCATAAATTGTATTCGCTGTTGTACAAGTTATTTGATATTATGACTCTTACGAATCGTCTCATGATAAATAATGTACTATTTTGTCTCTGTATATTCGCACAGTTGTATTGGTAGTGTATACAAATGTGAATAAATGTGAACCAGATTATTCAATTTCTCTCAATTAAGAACCAACCATGTCATTCAGCTTATATCGCATCGAATTTTATACAAAAAACGTTTTATGTATTACCGCCTTCAATTATGTTGAGTGTCCGCAGTTTGTTACGTTTAATCCAGGTGATTATCGCAATAGGAAAAACAAATTCGCAAAAATCACGTTTAAAACTCACCGACCATATGTGTGCACACGTACCCAATTACAATCTGTTTCCTCATCCAACTTAATCAATTAAACTTCAATTAAAAATCACCATCATCATTATTGTTATACCGATTACAAAATGCTGAGGGGTGGTATGGTTAGTGCGGTGTTATCGCAAAACAACAAAAAATTGGAAAAATAACAATAAAAATCTAATTAAACACCATCATTTTAAAAATCCCCATACACCCTCGTCCCTCCACACATTCTATAATTTTCCATCCGCATAATATCGCCAACAATGAGTAGCGAACATATACAATACTCACACACAGGCAGACAAAAGCTCATTCATTGATTTCACTTTGTGAAAATTTTGCGATAAAATTAATCGTTTTCCCAAACAAGTGTTTTTTTTTTGTTGTTGATGTAATTCTTTTGTTGTTGTTGCTGTTACTGGAATAAATTTAATTGAACTTAAAAGTGATTTTTAATCAAACAAAATGTAAGTATTTTGTACCATGCGGATTTTAACTTGAAGGGAAAATGGGGAAATATATACGTTTTGTTAGAATTTTCAACAGGTGCTCGATATTATAGTCTATGGATATAGATAATCTTTATCAATCTTCCGTTGGGTGCAAAAAATATAATTAAATGCAATTCTTGCGAAAATGCACAACAGCAATTATTATTTTGTTTTAATTTTCTGGGATGCTGTATTCTTAATAACTATACACACTAATCTCAAAACTACATATTATAAATAAATAATAATCAGAAATAAAAATAGGCGTTTTCCGACATTTCAAAAATATATTGTGAGGAACTTCAAAACCCGCGCGCAGAGATGCACAAAATGTATTCCATTTTTTCCCTTTAGGCCACGAACTCTTTGATTGATTTGGGATACATCTCTTTGGTTGGTATATAAATGTTTATATACGAATGCATCAAACCTATCTCTGTATATTCTTAGCCCTAAATGATATACGAAGTAATAACAACAAATCAATTTGACAGTACAAAAAATATTGAAATTTATTCTTAAAATTGTAAGAATATATTTTCAAATTTAAATTAATAAATATATATTATTTGAAAAGTTGATGATGATTATGATGATGATCACCATGCTGCATCAAAATCGTATTCTGTATTTTAAATGATCGTAATAATTGTTATTAGTTTGGTATTAAAATTTTTATTTTTATCTGTTGGTTTCTTTTAAATATATTTGTAACACAAGACGATGCAAACATCTCGATATGATGGAAACATTATTAAAATTAAGACAGGTATTACGAAATTGTATCTGAGATGCATCGCCAGCAAATTGCTATGGTACAATTCAGCACGGTCTGGATTAAATGTTATAATATTGAATAAACTGACAGATTAATCAATGGTAATCATTGTTATTATAACCCATCCATCAAACTATTAAGGCAAATGGGCTAAAGTATAATATAAATGTAATCATTACCAGTAGATAGCCATATTCTATGTTACTACCATAGGGCTTGGAATAGCAGGGTGATACTCATACGTATGTTACATTAGAAGCGCACCAGTACAATTTGCTTTTGCAGTTTATTTTACTGACTTTATATTCAACATTTGATAATTAAAGCATTCAGTTGTGGTAAATCTGGCCAGTTCACTGCCTGATCAAACTAAGCGTGACTAATGCCTTCAATTTGGAAAGCGTATAGAGGAAAGTTACAGTTATTTTGATTTAATATGGTGAAAACATGAAAATTAATGAATTGGAAACAAACTATTGCTGTCAAAACAAAAGACAAAAGAAACTAGGGCTATTCGAATCATCAATACAATTGATGGGGTTACCTTTGATCAACACAATTCATTGATTATGACTGTATACGCAGCAAATAGAATAGTAACGATCGTAGTTTGGATAAGTACAAAAATTACAAACACTTTGCCCTTCAGATCAATGCAGAGTCTTTGAATTCGTTTGATCATCGGGTAATCCGAATTGGTCACTAACTTTTTTCGAAATAACGAAAAAAAAAATTCCTGGTAGCACCTCATTGCAAGAAAGTTATACCGATTTTATCAAGTTGCGTTAGTTAATCGATAGTTTAGGATTTCTCAACACATTCTGGCGTTAGGTCCCAAATGGGTAAATTTTTATTGCGAAAAACAAAATCAAAATTGTTTTAATTCAATAAAATCAGGTTCGTCGCTTATTTTACAAAATTAATAACAAGTCGAATTGGAATATATACCATTTAGAAAAAAAATATCTCTTTTTTCAAAGAATTGTATCTAAAGTGGAATCGTTGGAATCGATTGGTTGACTGTCATTGAGGATTTGTTTTCAAATGTTCGATTCATTTGTCCCGTTAAGGGAACATATCACGAACGTCCTAGAAAACCAAACAACATGTCAGTCTTTTGTAATTTGTTGAACAAATTTGATAATTGGAATTTGTTACAAGAAGCCCTTTATAAATGACCCGTTATTTATATTGGAGACCCCAGGAATGATTCGATTCATTTGTCCAGTTAAGAGAACGTATTACGAACGTTCCATAAAACCTTCTCACATGTCAATATTAATGTTGATATTTATATTCCCAACCCCAGGAGTCTAGAACGCTGATTTTCGTAATACAGCTGAATAATTTGTAGGCGCTGTGCCGTGTTGTAAATGTCAAATAATACTGAACCAAAATACCATAACTGTTTGACACGACTCACACGTGACCTATCATAAAATCCTTACTGAAAAAAGTACCTCTAAATGACTCACCCGTTATTTATTTGGAAATTTTTTAATCGCACAGCTTAACCGAACACCTTAAATGTGTATTAAGTTATTATCTCATATTAGGGTGGACATTTCATTGCTCATTCCCGCAGAGCAAACGATAGGTGGAAAACGCATTACATTTTAACTGGATCTGTAAAATTTGCGATCTAGTCTTGTTATACCTGTCGCAGCAATTTTTACAAAAACTGAGTATTTTGTTAGTTAGTTTATTAATTATAAATCTTTTACCACAAACGAACAGAGCATCAGATCAGTAGACGTTGTTCAAAGTGGTTGAAGAAACAACTACAAAAAATAGTTGATTGTTACAAAAAATGAATTTATGTAATCAAATGTATTGTTGTATAATTTGTTTTAAACTGAACGTGCTAATTAATCAAGTTTATAATAAAATCAATTTAACATTAATTAGGATCAAATATTTATATAATATTGTAATATATTAGGATTTACCAACTTTCCGGCTCCAAATAATAAGAATCGTGCAAAAATTATTAGTCTTTCACGAATATTCGCAAAAAGTAGTTACATAGAAATGCTCAAACGAAAACAACTAGTGACCAATCTTCACCGACAGACGATCAAACGTCATCGATCAGTGCATTAATAAAATTATTAGCATTGGACAACTTCCAGACCCGAACACTTTGAATCGTGCGGAAAGATGAGGATGTGGGATGACCAATCAAAAACTGCTATCGATAGACTTGTGATAATCCCAGGATTATATCAATCTAAATGACGTTTTGCATTGAATTGTCGCCAAGGTATGAAGAACCAAAAATTGAATTGTTATCTTATGTCTTCTACTTTAGGTACAATTCTTTGCAAAAAGATATATTTTTGTCTAAATGGTATATTCCAATTGGCTTTGTTGATAATTTTGTAAAATGAAAATCCCAAATAAGCGACGTACCTGATTTTTTTAAATTAATTTGCTCACAATTTTTGGCTTAAATTTATTTTTCTGCCGAGAAAAAGCTAAGCAATTTGCAAAAATTAACAATTCGGATGGCTATATATTTACCATGCAGTTGCAAAGCTGTTGAAAACTGCTTGGTAGATTTAACCATGGCTCAGTTAGAATTACACCCATGTAATGGTTAATGGTCTTGTTTACTTAAATAAGCAATAATTAAGGTCCATGCAGTTAATCAAAAAATAATCTTAAAGTTTAAGTTTCAAATCGAATTCTGAAATAGCCGGCATTTACCGTAGTAAATTGTATGCAGTAATAATCGCATATGGCCTGATCTTTTGAACTATTATCGTAGGTTAATTATTACCACTAAAATTGGCAATTTCAAGTTTTTTCTGGTACGCCAAAGATGCGATTCAGGCACTTTTATTATCACACGAAATTTTAATGTAAGCTTATCGAGTTAGGTTTTTGCACAAAATCAATATTTACTATTTTTTTCATTCTCCTCAATAATAACCAAGCCAAATTTGTACAAAGTGGCAAAATTATGTTCAAACAAGTTTACATAAACATTAGCTCTTGTTAAAAATACAGAATTTATTATAAAAGGTAATTTTTAAAATTGTATAATCAAGCATAAGCATGGTTAAAGTGACCCGAGCTTGGCACATGTTAAAATCATATTTGAATTTAGCAAAATCCACTGACCATAGTTTATTATGCAATTATTTTTCTGAGTGTAGAGCGCCAATTAGAAATTTCAGTGGACTTCCGCAAGAAAAGCAATCTTGCAATTTTTGGCAGTGAAGCGTACAATCGACAATTGGTCCTTTGCAATTTACGTATTTGGACTACTTTTTGAATACAACATCAATTAAGTAGCCGCCTTTATTGGCCAAAGCAAAATATTGTTGCTTTGTCCATTAGCATCTCGGGCGAAATAGCACTGATTTCGACACGAATGTTTGCTTTGAGCTCGTCAATGGTCTGAGGCTTGCTGGTCTACACTTTGCTTTTCAAATAATCTTACAAAAAGAAATCGGGAAGGTTGCCAGTCAATGTCGCCTCTTTTTGACACCAGACGTTTAGGGAATTTTCGTTGCAGTAACTGAATTGTTTGATTTGCAGTGTGGCATGTCCACAGTTTTTTTGAAACCAGTAATCGTCAAGACCTTTTTCACGCATGGGACACGGGCAGACATAATGAGCCGACTTCCACCGATATCGTGTGGATTCTGCGTTTCCCAAATGCAGCAATTTTGCTAAATAAAGCTGCCAGAGAGTGTGAAATGGGCCAATAACCAAATGTGCGTGAAAACAATTTTTCAATCAACTAATTCATCGAAACAAAATCTTCCATCTAAAAAATTCTTTTGAACATAAGTACTTGTAATTCATGTAAATGAACTATTGTGTAAATTCCAAGTTTCACATAAATATGTTATTTAAAATAGATACACTATAGTTCTTCCTCTATCTAGAACAGTAAGCCGCTTTTCGATTTTTTAGTAGGAGCTGAGATATGAATATTCTCGTCATGTGATGCTCGAAAATCGACGAAAACTCTTGCACAATTTATTTCCCAAGTAAATGACATTGTTTTAAAAAAGCTCCAATCATCATGAAAAATCACATGGGAAGTCTCTAGGCTATGCTGAGCAATTATGCAGAACTTCATTTTTGCCTAAAATAATAAAAGAAGAACTATTAGCATAGCTATGTTAAATAACATATTTATGAGAATTACCTGGAATTGACGCTGATTTTTAAAAAATTTGACGATGGAACCAACGCGTGACAGAAAAGTTAAATTTATAGACATTTAACAGAGGTTTACAAGTTTTTGTGACATTTACTGTGTGTTAGTTTCAGATTCAGAGGGCCAACCACTTGCAACATAACTTCCTGAAATATTCGAATTATTATAGCAATCCAGTTTGATTCCAATAAATTATGCACCTAATCACAATAATCCGTTTAAAAATCTATCCAATATCCATATAGTTTTATTTCGATGAATTGTAAAATCTCCAAAGTAAATTCCTTTGGACCCGAAAATTGCGAAATTGTGCGAAGATACAATTCATCAAAATACATATTTCATAAAACTAAAAAGCCTTAACTGTTACCTCAGATTTGAGCAGTTTCTCATGATTTTAGTCAACAATGTATTTCTGCTTAATTGCTCAGCCTAGCCTAGAGATTTTCAATACGAATTTTCATGATGATTAGAGCATTTTTAGAACAATGTCATTTGCTTGGGAAATATATTTTGCAAGAGTATTCATCGATTTTCGAGCATCACATGACGAGAATATTCATATCTCAGCTCCTACTAAAGAAATCGCCAAGCAGCTATTACTGTTCTAGATAGAGGACAAACTATAGCATATCTATGTTAAATAACATATTTATGTGAATTACCCGGAATTTACACTGATTTTTTTAAAATTGGGGTTTTTGCGATATTTACTGTGTAGTAGTTTCAGATTCGGATTGTTAAACTTAACTCGAGTTCGTCACCCGTATTGTTTGTCGCACTTTTGTGATTATGATAAATTGTGCTACGTATAATTTTCGGGCTGCCACTGAAACCTGGTAGAAAGGGTGAAGCGACATCGCTGATAAAATACTTTGAGAAAAATATATTCTTGACTTTCAGCGTAGATTTTTTTAATTTTATATAAAAAAATTAAATTCGATTCTAAATATTATGAAACCGTTTACAGCAGTGTCAGAAGGACCATTGGCTGAAACCAAACTATCACTGAAACACAAACATAGTTAGCTACACTTGTGCAATTCAAACTTCGGCGCACGAGCCTTCAAAGTATACACCTATGATAGGCCGATTCACCTGTATCATGAAAGCTATAAGTTAGCAAGCGGCAGCGAATCGATTTATACAATTGCACAGGGGTTTCATATTGTACATATGCGATATGACATGCGATATGAATAGCAGCGCAGATAAGACATACATCTCGCAAAATGCAGTATCTTCATATTCTTAGTGCGTAAGATAATTTTATGTAACGTAATTTGAAGTTAATTGTATTCTTGTCTTGAAACATAAATATTGTCAATAAAATTTAATAAAACATTTTAAACAAAAAAAAATATTTTTTTTTATAATAAGTGAATAAAAATTTTGTTAGCTGGCGCCGAATCTGGGATCCTTATGCAAAAAGTGTCCAAAAGCTGTTAAACCGCAACGCTAATAAATAAAAGTGTTTAGCCACAACACTAATAAATTTCAAAGTTAACCACAAGTGTCATTGTGATACAAGTATTGGGAAAGAAGCCCCGAAGTAAACTCGAAATAAAGGAAAATCGTAGCTGAATGCAACGCAATCAATCAACCAAGAGAGATTTTCATTCAGCAGCGGCCCAACCAATTGCGAGGCACTTACGCGAACGTGGACACTGAGTGAGGGGCATACGGATTACAACTCTCAAATGTTAATCATACATCTGATCGTTACTATTTAAGTTTGTTTGTTGCATCTCCCGTTAATTCTGAATAAACTGTCATCCATGGAAATGAGCTAAGAGGCAATAGACGTGATGACACAGGCATACAGAGACAAAGCTCTCGATACCTTTGTGAGAGGTCTAAAAGGAGCCCTCCCGAGATTATTAAGTATTCGGGGTCCAGTAGATCTATCCGAATCATTGCATTTATGCCTTAAAGTAGGCAATGTGCAATATCGCATACAACAAACTCATGGGAGTCATAACATTCAAGCACCTCAAGTCACACTACCTCAACCACTACTACCTAGAAGAAATAAGGTCATTATTGTGTGCATTAACGTTCAACAACCCACCATGCAGATGCGTAATTTTTATCCCGAGTTGCTACATGAGCCACAAATACCCCAAACCTTTCGTAAATAACTTCCAATTTCTTCAGAATCAACACCAACAACTACCACCTAGAATTCCCATGAAAATATTCCCGCAGCCAATGTCGAAGAGCGGTAGAACTTTTAAATTTCTTATAGATACCGGTTCTAACCAGAACTACGTACAGAAAAAATACATCAAAAATTCATTTTTAAACCAAAAACCCTTCTTAGAAAATTCTGTGGCGGGTAGTCTATAAGCTACTCATCACGCTCTCATAGACCTATTTGGACCAGAACGAAAGTTAAAAATTTTTGCCATATCCAAATTAAATTCATTCGATGGAATCATAGGACATGACGGTTTTATGACAATACACCCAAATATAAAAATTCCCTTGAAACAACACATGTTGTTGCACACGGACCAAGTAAATAATGTGATTCTAAGAACTTCACATCTTAATCAACAGCATAAAAACCCTCGAGAACATAGTCGGTAAATTCCCAACCCTTGTATCGGACCTCGATGAAAAGCTAACATTTACGACAGGATAGTTACCCTTACAAATTAATCAATTATTAGATGACGGCGGGATCAGAATAGTCCAAATCGCCGTATAACTCCCTGGTATGGATTGTACCGAAAAAAGAAGACGCTTTGGGAGAAAAAAGTACCGAATGGTTAAGTTAAATTCAATTACCATTGCAAACAAATACAATATAACAAAAATCAATGACATCAATGACAAGTGACTCAAGTCGTTTTGGTGGAGCGATGATTCCGAGATCAACAGCTGCAGATGAACTCAATGCATGTCTGAAATCGTCAAGTTTGTGGCTTACGAACATGAGAGTCGCGTTACAGAACGACTCATCAACTGATAATTTTTCAAAATAACTGTTGGCGCTTAGCAATGATCAAATTCCCGTTGATGTGTTGACCGGATCGATTTCGTATCATTTGAATTTTTTCATCTTCTAATTCCTAGAATTCCTCTGATTCCAACTGGCATCCCGTTCGACTTCAAGCGCATTCATTTCCTCGTTCGTTTGGCGTTCGCTATGACGATTATCAAATCGCAAGGTCAATCGTTGGAAGTCTACGAAATAAATCTTAAATTTTTGTGTTTTCTCATGGTTAGTTGTACTTCGCGTGTTCGAGAGTTGGCAAACCGTCACCCAACGATCATTTACGCACCGGACAACAAAACGAAAAATATTGTTTACCACAATATACCGCGCCTGTATTAAATTTAATTCCACTGGAATAGAATACATTGAATTCTTTTAAATTCCAACTGGCTCCAATTGATATCCACGCGAAGAGCAAACATCCAAAAAATAACTCAATTTTCGATAGATGCCTGAGTTTGAATTGTCATTTCATTCCCTTTCAATACGTTAGTGCTGAATTCTATGAAAAAGAGGATGGAATGGCTGCTCAACTCAATCGTCTATTGAAAATTGAGTTGAGTTGTTTGATTTTTTCTCTCATCAAAATCAATTTTTGTGAAGGACAAAAGTATTTGCTCGCAACGAAGTAATTTAAAACATAAATTAGTCTTGAAACATAAATATTGTCAATAAATTTTCTTTTATACAATAATAAGTGAATAAGAATTTTGTTAACTTATGCTTTTGTCCATGTCGCCTATGCAGTTTTTCTGCCAGTATGTGAACACAACTTCTTGGCGGTAACATTTTTGTTGATCTGCTTTATACGTCTATAGTTTTAATTTATAATGATGTTATACATTGTCATGTTAATCACCATTCGACCATAATTTTCCTCCCTCCGATGAACACCTTTTCTATAATTTATTTCGCATATTTTCGTAGTGAACTTTCGATCAATCTTAATTGAATTAGTTATGCTCGCATGATTAATACAGGTAACGCCCAAAATAAACAAAATGTCATTTTTAAACTGGGGTGAAATAATTCCTAGTGGGATCGACGATAACAGGCCAAAATCTCGATTAGTAATCGTTTAAACAGCAAAAATATTGTAAATCACAACTCACACGTTTCGGGGCCATATTTGCCCATGCCAGAACTATGACAAAATTCTAAAAATTCTAGTGGGCATGGGCATTTAATAGATCTTCCTGGAAAACATAACGGGATCGATGAGAACCGGACAAAATCTCGATTAGTAATCGTTTGAATAGCAAAAATATCGTAAATCACAAGTCACAAGCTTCGCGACCACATTTGCCCATGCCAGAACTATGACAAAATTCGAAAAATTATTGTGGGCATTGGCATTTAATAGATCTTCCCGGAGAACATAACGGGATCGATGAGAACAGGCCAAAATCTCAATTAGTAATCGTTTGAACAGCAAAAATATTGTAAATCACAACTCACACGTTTCGGGGCCATATTTGCCCATGCCAGAACTATGAAAAGATTCAAAAAATTCTCGTGGGCATGGGCATTTAATAGATCTTCCTGAAAAACATAACGGCATCGATGATAGTCAGCCAAAATGTCGAATAATAGTCGTTTGAATAGCAAAAATATTTTAAATCACAAATTCCGCGTTGTGGGTTCAAATTTACCCATGCCGGAAATATGCGAAAATTTTAAAATTCCTTGTATGCATTGGCACTTAATAGATCTTCCTGCGAAACATAACGGGGTCGATGAGCACCGGCCTAAATCTCGAATAGTAATCGTTTGGATAGCAAAAATATTTTAAGCCATAACTCACACGTTGCGGGTCTAAATTTACCCATGCCAGAAATATAACAAAATTCTAAAAATCCTCGTTTAATATTGCCAATCAGTGCGGTAAGTTAGAGGAATAGTGTGAATTCTGTCTAAAGTAAAATCGAATCTTATAAATGGGTGAACTTTTACTTCAGTTCCTCTATTTCAGGGCTAACCGAGAACATAGTGGAATTGATGAGTGCTAGGCAAAATCTCCTGCTGAGCTTAGTTGAAGATAGTTTTTGTGTTTAACTTTAATTTAAAATTTTTAATATAAAAAAAAATAAAATAAATATTAAATTCGTTTGTAATTGCTAATTTCCATATTTTTGTTTAGATATGAGTTTCGTTAAAATATTGTTTCGCCTAAATGTTTTCTTTGATGTTGATACTACTAACACTAGCATACATAGGCATTTTTTAGGAAATATTTCACGTCTGTATGCAGGAGTGTAAAATTCCTAAACCTTTCCTAACAAATGTTGACACTTAGGATCGGTTTAGGAAATATTTCACGCGCATATTTTTAGTTTAATAAATACGAGTTCCAACACGTACCGGATAAATGTACGAGAAATTTTGGTTAATATGCGCTCGTTCAGACTTATTTTGCCGCTACCTGTCAAAGTGTACAATATTTCTTATTTAATTATTTTATTTACACTCCAATATATTTATACATAGATTTTCGTTTAGTTTAAAGATTTTGAATTTCCATTAATTACGAAACCCATCCCTTTTATATAAAATTTTCCATCAATTTTAATTTTTTTCACTGCCAAATTTCGGGAAAATTATGAAAATCTATCAATGTTTAATCATTAATTATTATTTTGTATATTTTGATCATCTCGCGATGGGAATATATATATTTGATTTTTATAGCGCTCGCTCGAGAGGCGGGAAAAACTTTTATTTATTTTGTGAATGGTTGAATAAATCGATTTGTACGCGTATATTGCTTTTATAAAGATTTTAATTACGTTTCGTGTTTACGATTTATATAATTAAGAATTATTAGATTGGAAAATTTGTTGTATCGATTTTTGATTTTATAAAGCGCGAGAGGGGCGAGATGATAAACTAAATTAAATGTAGCGCTATATACAGATAATACCCTTAAAAGTATTAAAAGGAAACTAATAAAATCCATAAACATAAATTTATGATAAAAGAAAGTACATTATCATCATTAACTCATATTCTCTGGTTATGGTACATCCATTACATACCCATAAAATATCAAAATCCCATTTAAGATTATTTACTAATTACGTTCATGTTTTCTTTCATTCAATTTCATATTTTCGTCATAAATAAATTACAGTTTGTATGTAGTAGCATCCTCTAGCATCTTTATATGTACAATTATCATTAATGGGATATCACCATCCACCACCCACTCCCAATACACATCTTATAAATAAACCACCCAATTTCTTTTCTCGGTATATAAGCCATTTATCTAATATTTTCATTAAGTTATCATAATTTTCGTTTGTTGTTGTTGTTGTAAATTTTATGATTATTGATAAACATATATTATCATTAGAAAATGTTATAAAACATCAAATGATTGTATATTTATTGGACCCACATAAAACCGAACAACAACAACAACAACAACTCACATAATCATAATTTTCTCCATATTATGTCTTTATATTATTTGGTCGAGTCGCATATAAGAGATGGGTAATTCATGTTACTAAATTATGATTATGACTTACTGATAGTAAAAACCAATCATAATAACTTTTAATTTTCCAAACGGCAAAAAATAAATAATTTTTTTTCTCTTGTATGTTTTGTGCCGGTCTCATTGCGGTGGACACTCAAAATACTCATCGATTTGTGTTGGTTTGAGGCGACCGATTCGTTCGTTCAACACCATCATACAGCAAAGTATATTAAATTTTATGTCTTTATAATAATCATGACCGACGCATCATCATCAGCAATGATAAAAGCAAACTTCAAAGTGTGGCGATATATTCGGCGATATGACCAACCATTTTTTTTTTATTTTTTTTTTTTTTTTTGGTGAGGGTTGAGTGCGAAAATATTTTTATTATCGTTATTATCATCATTACTATTCCTATTATCATCATCGTCATCATTATTATGTATTTCTATTTTAGGTTTTCCATTATTATATTTCAAACAAAAGCCATTAGAAGAAATAACCACATAACGTTTTATGTATCACTAATATTGTTGTTTACAATTATAGATAGTAAATTGGATCAAAGTGGTAAATGGTTTCTTAACATTGATTTCTTTATTGGTATACTTTAGGGAATTCAAGAATGTGATCAACTCATAAGAAATATCAGTTGCTCTTTTACTTGAAGAAAAGTGAAAACACAACTGGAAACCGGACTCCCCATATTTTTCCAGCACGTTTAGAAAGCTGTAGCTGCGTGTTTCCAGCCATCTTTCCATCCTACAGAAGTTGTAATTTTCCTAGTTTGGTCAAATTTAAAATAAGTTTTGCAAACGCAAGATTAACCCAATAAACCATTCGATTACTAAAATTGAGACAGCCGTCATTAAAATTTTGAGAAAATGAAAGTAGAATACCTTCACTGTGACGAGCTGGATGCTGAGTGTCAGATCCGAAATATCAGCGGTACAATGTCAAATAGGCTTACTTTGCTTCTTACGGAAGCACTTAAAAACGAGAATCTAAATAAAGCTGAGAGACCGTCTGGACCATACATTTTCTTGCTTCACGCTACCCAAAGCGGGAAGTTACCACTTGCGCCCATAAACTACGAAAAATTCATACTGAAATGGAAACGTATATGCAAGCCGGAGAAACTACGGAGCTTGAGAAGTTTGAAGAATTAGCGACTGTAGTTGAACATGTATCAGGTCGGCTTGATAGGATCATATTCACTGGTTCCGCATATGACAGCGTTAAAAACTTACTGGGAAATTGCATTAAATTGTTACTGTTTAAACGACTTACGCAGTCAACGAATTTGCATGCCAGATGCTGAGAAATCGTTGAAAGATTTAATGATAATAACAATTGAGAACTGTGAAGAAGATGCGGATTTTGGAGGTAGCAACCTTCAGCTCGATGGGATAGGTTGACAAGTTGATAAAAATGTTGCCAAACCTGGTACTACTTCGCAAACTGTATAGCATACCAATGAGATTCGTCCACGCCAAGTACCAGTATATGCACCTGATAGCAATTCCTTGAGTCAACAGCAAATAAATTCCACTGTTGATGCTCTCATTACAAAACTGAACTTACCTCCGATAATTGATGGTAAGCAAAATATCAATTTATTCTAATGACGGAAATTCACTTGTAAATCAGGGCCTACATTCATCTACTGCGCTATCTCCATCGCATAAATATGATTTTACAGTACCTCCTCCGAATCATAATACCTGAGAAAACACGAGCGCATTGAAATCCATAGATGGTCAATTTCGTTTAGTGGTGAATGCGGTGAGATTCCGGTGAAGCGATTTATCTACAGAGTTAAGAGTTTAGCTATTTCAAATGGCATTAGCACTGATATTTTAGTTAAAAATATCAATATGTTATTGAATGGAAAAGCCCGAGAATGGTATTAGATGTTCATGGAGCGAGAAAGGAACGTGAAGTGGGATGATTTAAGAGGCGTTATAATACACCCCTTCCAAGATCGTCGAACGGATGCGGGGATATAAGACTAGCATTAGAACGACGAAAACAGCGAGTGAGGGAACCTTTTGTGGACTTCTACAACGAAATCCTTGCTATGTCACTGCCCCTAAAGCATCCGATGACTGAGACGGAAACAATTAGCTTATTGGTAAGGAATATGAGGCCAGGGCTCCAATCAAATCTTGCTCAAGTTTAGTGAACCGATCGATAACTGTTGAAGATCCGTGGAATCGGCTTGCTTAGGTTCCAGAATTAGCTTAGAAACTAAACGCCAGATAAACGAGCTTATTGATGTATCCTATGATTATGGTGAAGGAAGGTCTCAACGAGTCGATTATTCTGATCTGTCGACAAACTACGAGTCTGTGTGTGCAGTAGCGAATCTGCGAAATAATCAAAATAACGCAAACAGTACTACGATACTTATGTTGGAATTTTGGAAGTTGCGAGCATTTATTTAAAGACTGCCCAGTTCCAATAAATCAACGATTTTGCTTTAGCTGTGGAGCCAGAAATTGTCAGGAATTCTGGGACCCTGAGATCCCAAAACCAATCAAGTGCCAAACCAGAAGAGTTCGGTTACGAACACAGATGCGGAATTTTACAGAATCCTTTAGCGAAAACAGGAATGACCATTTCGAAACTATCTGTCGCAACTCAAACCTCAACCGAAGAAATCGAACCAGCCAAGAGAACCAATGGTTTAAAAAGAACAGTAAAATAAAAACAAGGAGGGAGTTTAAGAAAATCATCTCAGAATCCAAACTGTTAGCCAACGAAGACAATAGGCCGTACGCAGATGTTTTAATTAATGGGATACCGTGCCGAGATCTTTTGGATAGAGTATTTCAATTCTTGGTCTAGGTGCAGTCTGATGAATTTTCAGACATTTTAAAACCAGCTATTGTGATTCCAATTTATTAAAAGGATTACGAATTATTTAGTATTAATTTTACGCGAGTTATTCTCCAAAGGCAGAATAAGGGAAGTGTTTTTGTCATATACAAAGGCAACAGAATCGAGATCACTATTGTTTGTCTGATAAAGAAAATTCAGACCAAATAAATTCTAGACAATGCGCCTGGGATGCTTTAGTAGAGATAACCCAAGTAAGGCTCGAATGGTCAGTAAAAGCCCTGCCATACGAGAGTTCCCTTGAGGTGTGGTCAGTTTATGTGACACATGTATACGCTATTGGTTTATCATCAACTTCCGAAGTTTTTTGGAACAGCACCTCTCTCGCTCCATTTGAACTAGCATCGCATTGTACGTAATATTGTTGTTACAAACGAAAAACTAATTAATGTCGATTTTACGCGTTTAAAGCTGTCCGAGATTCTTGTGTTCATCGGAACTTCGATCCATTTTTAAATAAATCAGTCAATGGAGCAGAACTGCATGAATAATCTAGAATAAAACAACTGCACTACCCCGTATATCCGTATATCTTCTCGATTATGCAACCGTTTTAGGAACTTCTTAAAATTACGACAAGCGACATTACTTTGAATCAATATAAGGGCGCTTCGGGATGGAAAACCCAAAATTATTTTCCAAAAGGCGCCCTTACACATCTTTTTAGACATAACCGAGTGTCTTATTTGCCGTTTTCACCACTACCATCGGGCAACTCCATTCACTATGAATTTTTTGTAAATGAGTTTGATTGAGTTTTATTTTGCTTCTATAAGTTAGTTTTTATATTTACAACCGGTGAGACTGCATGAAACGTTGTTTTATTGGAAGGTGTGTCTTACTTTACCCTAATTGTTCAAAGCTTGGAAGACATTCGACTATACTCTGTAAAATGATGGACAGTTAATTCCGCGACCACCCATGACATTAAACCAAATATTTGCCTAAAATCGTATAGCTACATCTCTCCTTGGAGGGATGTCACTATAAAATTTTTCATTTTATAGCGAAGAACTTGCGCAAAGAGCAGCATTGCGATATAACTGCTCGTGGAGTTTTGTTTTAATAATTATTCCACGAATATATGATCCCTCGATAAAAACAACCGTGTAAGATCGTTTATCCAGAAGTAAATATGTAGGCACGAATTTTCTTTCGCTCTCTGAAATAATTAATGGAACGCAATCGACGGGTTTCGCGACCAAATTGTTGTTGCGATCGAGCAGGGATCGATAATTCGGTGATGGAGTTTTGTCTGAGCGAGAGTTACCTGGCGGAAACAAAGCATCCCCACAGGCATACCAAACATCAGCTGGAATAGATTATAGTTCATCCAGAAGTGACTTTGCATTTGACAGTTCCAGCACATGACGGATGGAGCTAGCCTGGGATTACAATCGAACCTTAATCGAGAAAAACCATAACATTTATAGAATTATTCAACGAGTGTGTTATTCTCCATCAATCGGAGTTACTAGCACAATTACGTATTTTTTAGTCACTAGTAGGTACAGAAAATAATAATTTTGAACCCTCACATTTATCAAATGACGTATGAATCGCATGTGTTCAAAACGTAGAGTCAAAATTTAATTGACTAAATTTCTAAATAATGTGGGAACGCAACCAATGCTCCTCCAAGCGTCCTATGTGGAAAAATACATCTGCTAACCAAGTCGGCTACTGTAGAAAATAACTTCACGCCAGATAAACATCCGAACCAACTCGCATGTTTTTTGACTATTTAACATTTCATAGTCAGAAATGAATCTCTATCGGCATTGATAAGGTAAGAATGTCATAAAAAAATCAATAAATAATTTTTCGGATTTCTATCCTGAAAAGGAAAGAAAAGGTGTAAGAAGAGTCTCGTAGCTGATGCTAATTACAATTCGGGTTCTGTCCAACTATCAGCCAGTAGTGTAGCAGTGCTGGCCCTTCCAACGAAAAGGTAATATAATTTAATAGTTTTTAAACGGAACGTTGAGCGTCAACGCCAAATGTCCATCTCTTATAAAGACGTTTTCCATGTTGGTCATCCTTTTAGAACCATTTCCAACATCTGACATTTGACATCTGACATAGAAGCGCCATCTATGTGTTATCTTCGGGAATTATTGTTTGAAGGTATATGACTAAGCCTGACGTTTTTACCAGTACCGATATTACGTTAATCAATAATTTTTGATAACAACCGAGGAAAGTCTTATCTAAAGGGTGTTTTTTTAAGAGGTTGCCGATTTTTTTTTTGAATAAAACACATATAAAATTATGAAATGACCAAAATTTTTTTTTATTTGGTAGATAATTTTTTGGCATTTAACATTTAAACACAATTTCTGGCATATGGCTACCACGACTATTTTTCACAAATGTCATTCTGGAGGTCCAATTTTCCAGCACTTTTTCAAGCATTTGAGGGCGTATGTCAGCAATGACACGTTGAATATTGGTTTCCAAAGCGTCAATCGATTGAGGTTTATCCACATAAACCAATGACTTCACGTATCCCCACAAAAAGTAATCGAGTGGCGTCAAATCGCACGAACGCGGAGGCCAATTCACCGGACCATTTCTCGAAATAATGTTGTCGTTGAAAGTTTCTTTCAATAAGTCGATTGTTTCACGTGCTGTATGGCAAGTGGCACCATCTTGTTGAAACCACATTTCATCCATATCCATATCTTCAAGATTTGACAACAAAAACTCATTTAACATGGTTCTGTATCGATTTCCATTCACGGTAACGCGTCGTCCTTCCTCATTTTTAAAGAAATATGGACCGATGATCCCACCAGCCCATAGACCGCACCAAACAGTACATTTATCAGGATGCATTGGTAATTCTAGAACGGCGTGTGGATTATCTTTGCTCCAAATGCGACAATTTTGTTTGTTGACGTATCCATTTAACCAAAAATGCGCCTCACCACTGAAGAGAATTTTACGGTAAAAAAATGGATCTTCGTTCAATTGATTTAACGACCAATCACTGAATTCACGGCGCAAACGATGGTCGTGTGGCTTTAATTCTTGCACCAATTGAATTTTGTATGGCACCAAACCCAAATCTTTACGTAAAATTTTCCATAAAGTCGATGGACAAAGTCCAATTTGCTGAGCACGACGACGAATCGATAAATTTTCGTTTTCTTCGACACTGGCCTCAACGACAGCAATATTTTCTTCTGTACGAACTCTTCTCATTCTTGTCGGTGGCTTGGCATCCAAAAGAGTGAATGTAGACCGAAATTTGGTAATTACGTTCTTTATGGTGGTCTCTGACGGACGATTATGTGCACCATAAAATTCACGAAGTGCTCTATAAACATTTTTAATTGAACACTGATTTTGAAAATAAATTTCCACGATTTGAAAACGTTGTTCTGGAGTTAACCTATTCATAATGATTTGCCAAACAATACTGAGTAGAAATGCCACTTTGAGCTGTCAAAACAACTGTCATAAAATAAAACGACATCTATCGGAAAAACAAACCTCCTAAAAAAACACCCTTTATGAAGTACATGTGGAATTTGAATCTAAATTAGGTAATTATCAATGAGGGAGTGAGATGATTGCATTTAAAACATTCCTTTGGATAACCGGTTCATTTAACCTTCATCAAGCAAGAGTAATATCGATTAAAGCCGATCATTAGGATGTCCGTGAGGTTTCTTATTATTCACATATAAAATGACCAGGTCAGAAGTAGGTAAATAATTAGAAAACCTCTTACTGTTCCTCCGTTTAACTAAACTATGGGGGCGGTAAGGTTGTTACCTGAAACTTGTATCAGCCTTAATATATTCAAGGTCTCATGTTTGGGCAAGTATAACTACAGGTTCGGCGTTATCTGAGTTCTCCGGTTAAGTGTTTTAGGCGTTGAGCTGCTATAGTAGACGACCATGTTTTGTTGAAGAGGTGTGTATTTTATTTAATTGGTAGCCCTCCAATGGTTTGTGTTTTATGTCACTGTTAACGTTGAAAATGGTGATGTCATCGTTCAAATTTGTGTACAAGTAGAACTTCTTCAGATAAATCGACATTGTCTCGAATTTTAGCAACATTTTAACAACAGCGTTATATTTAAGTGACCGAACGATTCATAATTAATTAAATTGTTTCTTTCCGTGATGAAAATATTTTGGTTAGCAGGATACACCCAGGTTCATTAATACATCGCAGCCTCTACTAATATTTGCATCACTGGTCGTAATACTTATTTTCGTAGGTTGTCTAAGCATCCTAGTTCTTAATATTGATTACTTAATATTGAAGAGGCACTCTTAAGCCGAAAATCCATTCATATCTAGCCATGTCAGATTACCTCGGTACTTTCGAAGTTTCTCTTGTATTCAACTAAAATTCACATTTTCGGTTATGTTGCCATCTTACAATGATCTTCTATCAGCATAGTCTATAGAATTGCACATAATCGAAAACTCAAATCAAATTTCCTAAGAAAAAAATTAAAAATTAAATTTAATTGAATTTGTTAATTTTCATCAACAACTTTTATACCTGTGTAAATTTTTTAACACTTTTGTGAATTTTTGTAACACATTATTGTTCATTTAAATTAATTAACAAACTTTTTTAGATAACTAAAATCTTAAGTATCTCTAAACACAACCACTAAAATGGTTGTGCGTGCCTGAGGATGTTCTAGATACCGATATAAATTGCACATACTAGTGCGAATGGGATTTCTCGCAGATCGTACCAATTGACAAAAATCTCAAATAAGTCTAAGCATTAAAGTTTAGATAATTTTCTTACGATAAACCTCTGGTTGAAAAATGAATCAGTGATCTATTGGTTCTACCGAACAAACAAATATTTTATTGGTTTGTGTACTCGTATGTCATACGAGTAGCTTTTCCACTGTATGTTTTAAAGCGAAAAAACTTCCGAAAAACGTATTTCTATGAAGGGTGTTCCTATAGCAAACCAATATTAAATCGTACATAACCATTGAATAAATCCAAAAAATCCAAAATCAATCAGTCCCAACTTACTGCGGTCAAAACCATTACACTTCACTTTATTAAGTATTTAAAGTAAAGTAAACACTGCGATGTCAAAATTTCAATAATCCATCATTTCAATCAAATCGAAATTTTGATCAAGAGACTTTGATCATTAAACTATTTATTGTGGTTAATATTTTTATAAATAAATAAATCTTAAAAAAATAATTTCGATCATATTGAATTGATTTCAGATTTATGTTGTGTCATTCCGTTTGATTGTTGTAAGTGTATTACGCGTACTTAATTTAGTTACGTACAACAACACTGTCTACATATAAATATAGTAAAGGTAAAGATCGTATGATAAGAAGTATAAAAAATTATGTTAAACTTAAAATTTTAAAGTACATAAATAAATAAAATCCACTTAACATCAATTCATATATAAATAATATATTGATCAATTGAATACTGTATCCAGCATCTTAAAGTCGTTTTGGCTGCGTGTGTTTGCTCCTAATAACATTACTGTTTTGTATATACGAGTATCTACACAATTTATTGACCACATGAATTGGTGATTTTTTATCATTTGGATTACAGCAACAAATATTAAAATTAAATTACCAGACTATAAATTATATAATTTAAATTTAATTTTTCTTTTTGCTGATTTGCTTGATATAATTGAATTTACTTTGTTATACTTTCTTGATATTCACTCTATAAAGCTATGCAGATGTATACTACGTTGAACATGGCGACGAAGAAGAAGGAACTAAAAATGTATAAAAATTGATTGTAACAGATAAATATAAGAAGAAATAAGGTTACAAGAAAAATAAAGATCGCGAAAAATATTCCAAATGATCAGGAGTATGTAGGTGGTTTTTGATTGTCGATCTCAGTATGATATATACGATATAGATTAGCGAGTGTATATTGGTGGAAAGATTTATATCACGATAAGAGTAAAGTCCCATTTAAATACTCACCAATTTAAATTTCTGCTTCACTACTCTGGTATAGTAGCCAGTACATACTTGCGATGTTAGCGAATCCACAATGACACCTGGAAATCAAACGATGAAGTTACGGCCAACCATTCTCCCATGGTGTTTGAAAAAAGTTATTTTTTAAACATCAAGAATATTAAGTCCAATCGCGGCTCCAACATTGATTCTGAGAACTTCCCGGTTGTGGCGAAACATGTCGTCTGCGTCAACTTAGACGCTAATTTATCTTTAAATAGACTTGACATTAAAATTGTGTTGACGCCTAAATTGGTTAAATCTCAATATTCAACGAATGTGAAGAAAATTCTAATCTTTTGCTAGTTTTATTAATTGTGATTATGTTAGTGATGTTACCTGAGTAAGACGGAAAATTATCGAAGATTAGAGTTTTCTTGGATGTATTTATTAAATCCTATTAAAATTAATTGAATAATAATAATCAACCGCTTTATTTCGACTAGTTACTTAAATTTTTGATTTGATTCAAAGATACATGTATTTAAAATTCTCATGATGCTCATATTTAGACATCAACAGAAATAGTGTTCATAATTCTAACCAACAAGTTAAACAATATAGTAGATAAAACAATCTTTTAAGAATTCTCGAAAAAGAGGTATCCCTAGAGATCTTAACAAAACCTCAGATACATAAGGTGTAAGCTAGAATCCATGTCAGTTAGGTCAAATAATCAGAAGCTAGACATTTAGCGATGGGGACAATTTATTCAATTTAGCATTATGACCAAATATAATAAACATTGATAGGCCAACTGAGATATCCCCAGATATCTTAACACAACCTCAGCTATATAGGGTGTTAGTTGGGAACCATATCAGTTCTAAAAAAATTATCAGGAGCCTCCCATCCAGGGATGGGAACAGTTTAGAGGATTTTGTATTATGACCAGATATAGCAAAAATTCTTAAACCACATGAGATATCCCTAGAGATCTTAACACAACCTCAGGTATATGGGGTGTTAGATGTAGGCCTTGTCAGTTAAAAAATATATTCAGTTGCTCCCCCCCCCCATATATAATAAAAATTAATAGGCCTAGGAGGTATAGTTTAGATTCAATGTTTAAATTTGTCAACATTTTGTAATGTATTCCATCAGGACTTGGAGTGGAGCCTCTTCATTTTTTCATAATACGAGCGAGCTCATTAAAATTGAAATCTTTATTGTAACCATTGTTCGTATATAAATTTTGTTCAAAAATGTTGTATTTTCTTTAGTCGTCTTTTTATTAATAAAATCTTTGTTATAGTGATTAGTTTGACACACCAGATCAGTTTGAGAAATGGTTGGCGAGAATATTCGCAATTTCTAGAGAATATTTCTTTTGTTCTACCAACTCATTGTATAGATTTAATTTTCCTCCACATTTTTTGTGAATTTTCATTTTGGCCGAGTGAATTTACAAGTTTTTCCATGATAACCTTTTGGCAATACGAGTAGGCTTTCTAACGAGAGCTCGATATTTTCGAAATTGTTTTATATTTGATGTACTAGGATTATGAGTTACGTCTCGCTGTGCTTTCCATCGGCCTTTTAGAAGTTCAGAGATTTCCTGTGAACACCATGGTACTGAGGGTATATGGAAATTATTTGGAGCGGGATAGAACTTGTTGCTGTTTGTCGTATTAGAGGTTATATTTTTCCAGTTTGCTTGGTTTATTCTCCATCTCGGTCGAGGAGGTGAGAATACTGCATTAGTTGCTCTAACTGGAGATAGAATAATGGGAAATACTTTTAACACTATGTGCCATAGGTACTTGGCGAAACACACTAACACTGAACAAACACACACAATTCATACAATCTAGTATTATGACCATATATAATAAAAATTGATAGGCCAACTAAGATATCCCCAGAGATCTTAACGCAACATCAGGTATATGGGATGTTAGTTGATTTAATTATTTCACAAAAATTTTTTTTTTTTGAATATTTTAATTAAAAAAATTTGTTCAAAAAGTTTAAATCGAGTAATTTTTAAACTTTTTGAACAAAATTTTTTAATTAAATTATTCAAAAACAATATACCTGAGGTTGTGTTAAGATCTCTAGCGATATCTCATGTGGTTTAGGAATTTTTGTTATATTTGATTATAATTCAAAATTCTCTAAACTATTCCCACCCCTGGCTGGGAGGCTCTTGATAATTTGTTATAACTGATATGGTTTCCAACTAACACCCCATATACCAGAGGTTATGTTAAGATCTCTCAGGAAATCTCAGTTGGCCTATCAATTTTTATTATATATGGTCATAATACTAAATTGTATGAATTGTTTCCACCCCTGGATAAGGAGCTTCTGAATATTTCTTCTAATAAGTATGGTCCCCTTTTAACACCTCATACATATGATGTTGTGTTAAGATCTCTTGAAATATCTCAGTTGGCCTAATCATTTTTATTATATTTGCTCATAATACAAACTTTTTTAAATATCCCCTTCCCTGGATGGGGAGCAACTGAATATATTTTTTAACTGACATGGTCTCCAACTAACAACCTGAGGTTGTGTTAAGATCTCTGTGGATATCTCAGTATATTTGTTACCATTTCCAAAAATAGGAGTTGCCTGGCTTTGGAGCTTTATATTATTTTTCTAATTTTTCTACACTTGGGTGCAAAAAATTCACACAGTTGCAATTTTTTCTGTTAATCCGGAACTAAAAAATGAATGCCACACCAGAGATAGCTGCTCAAGTGGTTGCGCTAACTGATGCGGAATAGAACCAAAGTAAAGTGGCTCGACAACTAAATTTGAGCCGATCCTCCGTTCGTTTAGCAGAGATACAAGATTGATATTGAGAATACGACATTATCCCAGACCACCGGCTAGGCCGTCTTCAGTTCGCTCGAGAGCATTTGGATTTTACAGAAGAACAATGGAGAACAATCCTGTTCTCTGACGAGTGCAGGAAGTGTTTACATGGCAACGATGGACGAAAAAGTTTGTACAAAAGATCATAAGAGCAATTTTCACAATGTTGTATTAAAGAACGTGTCTCGTATGATGGTGGATCGTGCATGTTCTGAGAAGGTTTGCCACTGGAGGCGACGACAGATCTTGTGATCATCTTCGGAGCGAATACTGGCCGCCGATCAAGTAAATTGACTTCTCAATGGTACATTGAAGGAACATTTGAGGACTTCGTCGAACCTTTTGCCGGGTTTATTGGTGAAAACTTACTGTTTATGCAGGATAATCCGAGACTGCATGTGGCTGCTCTAGTGTACCAGTATCTTCAAGAAGTTGATGTTCCTATGATGGAGGGGCCAGCTCGAAGCCTGGACCTCAATCCCATTGAACATTTATGGGACGAACTGAAAAAATTAGTTCGAGCCAAAGTTATTGGCGATCGCAGACGAACGAGAGGCGATACTTCAAGATTTGGTGAAAATTTTGGTGAAATCAATGAAACATTGAATGGAAGCTATTATTCGGGCTGGGGGAGAGAATGTATCTTATTAATAAAAATATTATTTTTGCTGATTTCTTTGTTTTAATTCGATTTTTACCAATAATTTTCATGCTGACAAATTCACAGAATAAATTTACATCAGATGTTTACCCCAAAAATCACTTTGTTCGCACGGTATAAGTACAAAAAGGTACCACTGGATAGGTGTTGAAATAGACTTTGAATCTGCATTCTGGAAAATTAAACAAAAATTGGATTTTTTTAAAGATAACTGCAAAATATTTAAAATAAAATGTTAATAAATTAAAAGTTACGTTAATTTCCGCTTTGTACAGGTATAATTAGTACTTAGTAAAAACGTCACACTGCTGTATAAACATGTGACGTTTTTGCTAATTTTTTTAGTAGCAAAACTTTAGCAGTATCTTCACATACATTTAAATGTGACATGTGTCGGTGATTTAACTTCTAACAGGAACGGTAGGGTGATTGAAGTGTTCGTTTGCATACGCACAATACTATTAAACAGAAGTGCAAATGCTTCATATGTGGCGCCACAATACGGTTTATAGAATTCGTCCGTTCTCATTTCTGGTATAACAATTATGCATTTAATATGACATAATTTTTTATCAGCCCATGATAAAAGTATACCCCACATATACGTGAACATATTAATAAGGACGAAACTACATAAAGCCATATTATTTGTATCACCCTGATAAAACTAGATTTCATTTTTATTTATTTATTTAAAAAAGTATAATATCGTCTGCTTCATCTTCATATTCAATACAATCACTAGAATAAGATTCTTCTAAAGTGTATATTCCCTCAGCTGCCTTTCGTAACTCATTCCGCCGAAACAACAGTGCCAACCATTCACGAAAAAGTTTATCATAATAGTTAAGATCTTGTTTGAGCGTATATCGTTCCATGTAAAACACGGGCGACCTAACTTTACATGCAATATATGTCGTTGCCGCACTTAGTATATGATTCGGCCCACGGCGATAAATGTGTCCCCAATAGCTAATCTGATGAACCTTAAGTATTTTAGTGATTGTTTTGCCATTTAATAATGGCTTCACCCTCTTTACTTTCGGCTTTTGGATACTAAATTCCACTAGTTTTCTTAATGAAATCAGTTCATATTTTCTCAAACGGCGTCCATTCGCGGCGGTAAGAACTGCTGTTTTTAAACCATATGTTAGTATTGGTACAATTGTGGTGTTGTACATAATTAGAACTGTATAAAACGTGCATAAAACTATTGATGAAGGTGGTTTAGAGGAACAATCGGGATCTCTTATAAGAGTTGTACATTTCTGTGTATTTATTTCTAATCCTGCATATCGCAGAAGAGTTATAAACTCCTGTAGAGCAGGTTCCAATGCTATAACATCTCAACTAATTATGACTACATCATCAGCGTAAGTCAGGATCAGCGGTAATTGTAATACGTCACGTTGCTCCAACTTCAGTTCAGGATATTGGTCTACCAGTGTAAATAACACTTTATTTAATATAAAATTGAAGATGCGTGGAGATTATGCATCCCTGTTTTAGTCCATTATTCTTGTTAATTTTGTCGGTGTACACATGAAACCGCTTTAGGGCAGTCCGTTCCCAAAAGCACGCCTTTATTATGCGATTTACCAAATAGTGAGGAATATATTCTCGTACACGGGATATGACGCCTAGGCTAACTGTATCAAACGCTTTTTGAAGATAAATTGGCAATATCGTGACCAAATTTCCGGTTCTCTATTCCTCCTCCAGCACACGACGAACAGTAAACGTGTGATCGTCAGTTGACCGATTAGTCAAAAATGTTGCTTGATACGACGAGGGTAAACTCAAGTGTTCATCTAGTTTGTCCAGTAAACATTTAGCATACACCTTATATCCGGCATTACATTGTGTGATTCTTCTATAATCATTTACATTCTTTGGGGCTTTGACTTTCGGAATTGCTTCCTGTATTACTTCTTGAAGTCCTTGATGTATTCAGTCCGGAGCGTGTTTTACCATTTCAATGAATATTCCGTCGCTACCAGGAGCTGCTCCTGAGCGAATGTTTCTTATTATGGCTCTTATATCTTCTGTCGACGGGAGCACGCCCAAAGGGAAATGATCAATTTCCTCTATTTATGTTGGGTGCTTACCTTCAGATTTCCTTATTTCTTTCGCCCAAGATGAAATGGGTATGTACCGATTATTTTGGGCAATGCCTCTTTTATATTTTTTTAAAAACGAATAAGTTTTACTGAGCTGTTCTGATGGTCAGTATTGACTTTTACTATTGAAGAACTGCAGACAAATTTCTTCTCGCAGTTCTCAGTAGATCATCAGCACAGTTATCATTAGGATGAGCGTTCTTGTAACATTTTGCACTTTTGAAGCAAGTCAATGCTCGTCTGCGTTTAGGCGTTAAAGGAAATTTTGCAACTAAAGTTTTCTGTGAGATAATTTTAATTGCATCGACGATAGTCTTTCATTGATTTGATGTCCTACACGATTTTAAAACTTCCTCGTATAGGTAAAGTTTAATTGTTGCTTGATCCCTCAATAAGTTAATATTTATCTTTTTGGTATTGTTCAGATCTTACATTCGTACACTGCATCATATTCACACCATTTCTTTTTTGCACATTGTATCCAGATTAATCTGTGATCACTGATACCACTATGAAAAGAATCAGCTTTTACAGATTCTATAAAATATATTAATCTGTTTATTTTGCGAGTTAAAATGTGGTCTGTCTGGGAAAAGTTATAGCCGTCAGTCCATGTTGTGATGGTCGTTTTGCGCCCAGAAGTTGTGTGTATATATAATTGCGCTATGCTAGCCAATAGTGCTAATGAAACCCAATTATCATTCGATGTTTTAAGGAAGAGTTTCAACCCCACAATTTCAGAATTTAAGCCATCTTCCGAGCCAAGATGGGCATTGAAATCACCAAACAAAATTAAATCACTAGACTTTGGGCATCGGTCGACGATCGACAGTAATGTTGCGAAAATTTTTGATGCTCGGAGTCAGTACCATTGAGACGTTTGAGGTGGTACATATACTGCAATCAGCAGGATTTTGCCAAAATCCATAATACTTCCATACATTATGCAACCAAAATAATGTTTAATTCGCTTAGACTTAATATTTAGTTACTATTTACAACTAAACCTACACCACTTCGTTTAGTTTTTGAATCATTAGCAAGATACCAGGTGCCAGTTGCACATACTCCTGAACACATATTCGTCTCTTGCACACTTTAGATGTCGATGTTATTTTTCTAAGTATAGAATCAATATTATTACGTTTATGATGATTATTAATTCCACGAATATTCCAGAAGGCAAGGCAAAGTGTAGTTGGACGGGGTTTTCCATTCAATGAAAATGCCTGAGTTTTTTGTGACTCTTCGACTAGAGTGTATTGATTGTGTGCCGGTCGTAGCTCCCGATGTATAATATTCTGGATGTTTTGAAAACGTCCATTCTGGGTTACAATAGGTAGAATCAATAAGACAAATTTCCAGACATTTATTTCAGCCGCAAATGATCCAGAGCTAGGGGTAAATTCTATTTTATTTTGAGTATCATAACAGTACACATTAATTTTTATTTTTTTTAAATTAGAAATAAGGGACGGAAATTCAGATCAGCCCCAAAAACCATCTGCTTTGAGATCAGACAAATATTTTGACACTAATTGAGTCTCCGTGCTCAAAGCAATTATCACCGGTGTGTAAGTGGTCAGGCAAAAATCAATAATTGTTGGCAAATAGGTGCTGATTTCTTTATAAATCTATTCTACCGTTTCAGGGCGTAGATTAGCTGCATTGTAATTTAAAGGCCTTAAATTTAACAAATCTAACTGACGCATAACCGCATTGAATAAACAATTTTCATCCCCTGGTATAGTATGTATATTCATTCCGTAATGTAAGATTGTTAGGGCTCTGAATTAAATAGTAAAACCCAGCAAACAATTATAATACGCAAGTGGTAGAATGATTCAATAAATTATTTCTACCAGTAGCCCCCGTGAAATCGTAATGAGATTTTGCTGTCTAATTACCTAATCCATTTGGCCCAGACATCTTTGAGATCGGTGCTTGAAAGTTTTAAGTTTACAGAAATTCATAATAATTGATAATACGCGGTGTGGCAGTGGTTCAATGATAAAACTTCGGGTGTAAGCACGTGCTCAAATCTAACTGCATTCAAATCAACCATTGTTTCACGGTAAAGACATTGCAATATGGATTCTTACTGCATTTCTTCATTTTTATTCAGAATTCTAATGTCAAATATAATAAATTGTTTCAAATATCAGAACGTAATAATTATTTCCAGTACTGTATAAATTACGATAAAATTATAAGGTAAAAAAAAATGTCTTAGCAACTGATTTCAAATCAAAATATTAATAACAACAGTAATTTTATTATAAAAAATTTCAAATAATCCAAGACAATATTGAAATTCAATATTGTTGTAATCCAAATTGAATTGACTTTGTGCATCGCGCGCACATATCCGCACAAATGTATGGGCAGGCACCCAGACAGTAAATGCATACAGTACAATAATCATAAATTTATTTTAATCAAGAAGATTATTGTTATTAAATTATTGATTCATTTTGGTATTTTCTTATACGATTCAACCGCGGCTATTGTGTTCTTTCACAGAGTCCTCTTAATTTGGTTTATGGGTAGGCATATATAAATCGCATTGATATGTTGAAAATATATATTTTATTGTATTGGGAATGTCAAAATATTGTTTACTAATTGTAAGTGACATCTTTAGATGCGTTTATTTGAGACTTATACGTTGTATATAGTTTAGTGCGGCCTTTATGCTTAAACCTATAACTTCATATATATGAACATGGTGCGGTAGCAAGGACTTCGGTATATTTAAGGATAAAATATATTTATATAAATTTCCAAATATTTTCCCTATTTGATATTTGCTAATTTTATAACATACACAAAAAAAATTACAAAATTAATTCCTTTTTAGAGGTTTCGGCATAGTCGATCCTAAATAAATAAAATTGTTTTTAGATAACATTAAAATCAACATAAGAAGAGCTATCATTAACATAATAATGCTCGTCAGGTGAAGTATTACTCTATATAGATGTGTGCTGTGTGCTGTATCAATGTTTTATCCTACTTTAAATATTTGCAACGGATATCCTAGCCAAGTGTTTATTTATTCGGGTGTCTAAAATCAAAACATATAATACCGATGCCTTTATGTTGAACATGATATCTCGGTCAATTTTACGTTATTTGTTTACATATGTATACGTTTATGAGAAATGCCGGCTGCATCATAAAACAAATAAAAACTGATTTTCTTCGTCTAAGGATGAAATGATTTCGCTTTCATCAAAAGGATAATAAAATATGTTAATTTGTTTATATACAAAAAATTCTATGTTTATCTAACGGGTTTAGATTTTATATATGATTTTCCAAGAAGGATATAAAAATATCGCGTGAGATATTACATATTCCTTATAATTTGGTATGTATCCCTTTCCCGTACCGCTAAGTATACCGTACGATACAATACAGTCTTTCAATTCAATATTATTATTTAAATGCTCGTTTGCATAATAAGCAGTTACGTAAGAAATTTTCTTAGTCCTTCGAACGTTATTCTTTTTCAATTACGTATCTAAATATCTCAATTTCAATCTCATTAAATTTTTGGCACGTTTTTTCGTCGTACAGTTCGCTATGGTCTCATAAAATACCCCAGCTAAATGGTGGTAAAAAACCACTTTCCAACTTTTCCATTTTTCATCTCATTACATTTCAATAATCGGGATATTTTTTTATTTTAAATATTATATAAAAGGGACAATTTACCAACCTAATTTCCTGTTCCAATTTTATAAAATCGCGATTGATATTACCATTAACTTAACAACAACAAAGTACGCGGGTATAAAAAAAATCATGTCACGTCGACACGATGGAAAATTGAAAATTTAAATACGCGGAACAATCAATCGTGGTGATATTTTTACAAATTATATTTTGGAGGGGACGCACAATGTTGACATTCTTTATTCTTGTGATTTGTCTAAGACCTGATTAATTTCAAAATGATTACATCCATGGTTGGGGACACATCGGATGTCTGTCCTATATTTCACAGACAAGAATTATAAACGTTGGAATTGTTGTTGTCGAGTATTAAAATATTGGATACAGTATACATCATCAATTGGATAGTTGAAATTTTGATCGAAATAAGCTTTACCAGAAATAGTATCATGAATCTCGTAAACAAAATTCAAAATCGTTTATATTAAATTGTGCCTGACAAACCTAGGAACACTTGTAACTTAACAATAGATTCGAAATACAGATTGCAGTCGCTTAATGCTATGTTTCTCGCTGCTTCTCAAACATCTTGGCTCATTTCTCTTTCTAGATTAACGAAACGAGAGAATGCTCCAGCCCGTTCTAAGATAGGATTACACCCTACTGTGAAAATGGTTGAACATTGTTATATTTTATACTTTAAATAATTATGAAACTCACAATGCCATAGAGAGTTCATATGGGAGTTCACGATGATTTGATGCTTTATTTCGATACGTGTCAATTCAGAACAGAGGTCACTCAGAGGTATCAGCTATCGTTGAGCGTTCTAACTAACACTAATTCATGGGTTTGCTGTTACCAAAAGTGATACTTCTTCCAACAAAACCCTTTTATTTTACTATAACCCTCAATCTCGGTAAGAACACCATCAACCGGATCAGCTCTCTGCGAACAAGTTAATCAGCGATAAGTCATCTAATTAATAATGTACAGTGTGTGTGTTTTAAGCGAAGTGAACAGTACCAGATTTCACAAACCATTTGGAGCAAGCAATGAGGCAGGGAACAGAGCAATCTACACCAAAGCAAGCTTTCGGACGAGAGGTCAGACGCAACAATAAAATAATAAGTGTAAGTCCAAAAGTGACAGAAAAAGTTCAGGCCCAACACGACCACGACGAATCACGGTATCAAGTGGAAACCGTGAGCCATTCTCGGGAGATTGAAGGTAGGTATAAAAAGTGCGCTAAAATGTAGGATAACGTGCAAATACAATTTTGCACTAACAAGCAATGCAATACAAGACAATAACCCAAGTTAAGTCGCAAGCCTTACGCACAATCAGCTCGTTCACTAGTCCTTGCATTATACTACACACATCCACATGTCAAGTTTGAACCGAAATCATAAAGTGTTCCAGTGTGATTAAATCATGTATCTCAAATTCGCACACTAGATATCTATCAATAATTACTGAACTCGGTTTGAAATTTGTTCAAATTGGGATTGACATTGAAACATATTTAAATCGAAGTATAAATTTTTGTTTTTGTCAAACATTGTTGTTGTTGTCAAAATAAACATGGCCGATAAAAACACATATAACACGTATGTGGACTAGATGTCTACACATAGATACAGAACTCGGATTGAAATTTGATCGAATTTTGATTGATATTCAATTATATTTAGATCACAGTCAAAAATTTGTTTTTGTCAAACATTGTTGTTGTTGTCAAAATGAAAATGGCCAATAAAACACATAAAACCCTTATGAGGACTAGATGTCTACACATAGATACAGAACTCGGATTGAAATTTGATCGAATTTTGATTGATATTCAATTATATTTAGATCACAGTCAAAAATTTGTTTTTGTCAAACATTGTTGTTGTTGTCAAAATGAAAATGGCCAATAAAACACATAAAACCCTTATGAGGACTAGATGTCTATACATAAATACTGAACTCGGATTGAAATTTGATCCAATTTTGATTAATATTCAATTATATTTAGATCACAGACAAAAATTTGTTTTTGTCAAACATTGTTGTTGTTGTCAAAATAAACATGGCCGATAAAAACACATATAACACTTATGAGGATTAGATGTCTATACATAAATACTGAACTCGGATTGAAATTTGATCGAATTTTGTTTAATATTCAATTATATTTAGATCACAGTCAAAAATTTGTTTTTGTCAAACTTGTTGTTGTTGTCAAAATGAAAATGGCCAATAAAAACACATAAAACACGTATGAGGACTAGATGTCTATACATAAAACTGAACTCGGATTGAAATTTGAGCAAATTTTGATTACTATTCAATTATATTTAAATCATAGTCAAAATGTTGTTTTTGTCAAACATTGTTGTTGTTGTCAAAATAAACATGGCCGATAAAAACACATATAACACGTATGTGGACTAGATGTCTATACATAAATACTGAACTCGGACTCAAATATGATCCAATTATGATTAATATTCAATTATATTTAGATCATAGTCAAAATTTTGTTTCTGTCAAACATTGTTGTTGTTGTCAAAATAAACATGGCCAATAAAAACACATTAAACACTTATGAGGACTAAAAGTCTATACATAAATACTGAAATCGGTTTGAAATTTGATCAGATTTTGATTACTATTGAATTATATTTAAACCACAGTCAAAATGTTGTTTTTGTCAAACATTGTTGTTGTTGTCAAAATAAACGTCGCCGATAATAACACATAAAACACTTATGAGGACTAGATGTCTATACATATATACTGAACTCGGTTTGAAATTTGATCAAATATTGATTACTATTGAATTATATTTAAATCACAGTCAAAATGTTGTTTTCGTCAAACATTGTTGTTGTTGTCAAAATAAAAATGGCCGATAAAAACACATAAAACACGTATAAGGACTAAATGTCTATATATAAATACTGAACTCTGATTGAAATTTGATCAAATTTTGATTACTATTGAATTATATTTAAATCATAGTCAAAATGTTGTTTTTGTCAAACATTGTTGTTGTTGTCAAAATAAACATGACCAATAAAAACACATAAAACGCGAATGAGGACTAGATGTCTATACAAAAATACTGAACTCGGAACTCTGATTATTATTGAATTACATTTAGATCATAGTCAAAATTTTGTTTTTGTCAGACATTGTTGTTGTTGTCAAAATGGAAATGGCCAATAAAAACACATAAAACACTTATGAGGACTAGATGTCTACACATAAATACTGAACTCGGATTGAAATTAGATCAAATTTTGATTAATATTCAATTACATTTAAATCACAGTGAAAATTTTGTTTTTGTCAAACATTGTTGTTGTTGTCAAAATGAACATGGCCAAAAAAAACACATAAAACACTTATGAGGACTAAATGTCTATATATAAATACTGAACTCGGATTGAACTCGGATTGAAATTTGATCGAATTTTGATTAATATTCAATTACATTTAAATCACAGTCAAAATGTTGTTTTTGTCAAACATTGTTGTTGTTGTCAAAATAAACATGGCCAATAAAAACACATAAAACACTTATGAGGACTAGATGTCTACACATAAATACTGAACTCGGATTGAAATTTGATCAGATTTTGATTAATATTCAATTATATTTACATCATAGTCAGAATTTTGTTTTTGTCAAACATTGTTGTTGTTGTCACAATAAACATGGCCAATAAAAACACATAAAACACTTATGAGGACTAAATGTCTATATATAAATACTGAACTCGGATTGAAATTTCATCAAATTTTGATTAATATTGAATTATATTTAGATCACAGTCAAAATTTTGTTTTTGTCAAACATTGTTGTTGTTGTCAAAATAAACATGGCTGATCATACCACGTAAAACACTTATAAGGAATAGATGTCTATATATAAATACTAAATTTGAATTGAAATTGAAATTGAATTTAACTATATTTAAATCACAATAAAATTTTTAGTTTTACCAGTGGTTTTGAGTAGAAATCTGTTTACCAGAAGTGGCATCTTTCAACGTACAGTGGAGGAGGAAATTTAGTTTGGTGTCACGATAGATTTTTAAAAATTATTCATCACCAGTCAGTTTTACTTGTCCTTTGGTCGGACATTTAATTATCCAGTTCTTTCATTATTTTCTTGCTTTCCTCACCCGCTATATAATCTGAAGCGATGATCTGTCAAATAAACAATTCTAAGTTTTACAGTACATAAAGAATTTTCAGTACCTACAGCTATCTTCACGATTTCCAACTTGTATTTGCTTCTCCTAATTTTTTTCCACTTTTACATTTAGCACTGCGTGTAATTTTAGAGCATAGTTACATCCTAAATGACACTAAATTGAAAGCAAATCATAAATTTAACAAACCCATCAAACAATAAAACAATGCTGATCTCAAAAAAAATGTTGCGTATATATATTTAAGTAAGTGAATGTTCACTGAACCATTTCATTAAAGATATTGTTGTAAATTTTATTGTCTTGAATGTTTTCTTTATGATAGACGCAAGAAATAAAGAAAATGTTCCGAAGTCTCTTAAAAATTACTTTCGAATTACAAAAATAAATCATTTGTCATACTTTTAAATTCTAATTTCCATAAAAACAATGTTTTATTTTTATCCAACTAAATTTGTGGCAAAACCATTCAATTCCATTAAACCTATCATCATAATAATTAATTAAAGATCAAAACTCATTTCCTTAAAAAAACAAAATTTTAATAATTTCATCATTAAACCTAATTAATTATAAAATACACATAGGTACAAAACATTTTTGTTGTTTTTTGAAAAGATTTTTAAAACGATAAACTTGTATTATATGCGTTTGATGATCTTTAAGATGATCATGATCATGCAAAAACCAAAAACACTAAATAATTTTTTTTAGAAGTCGCTAGGTACCTTACACACAAAATTTTTGTAATTTTTTAATTATGAGAAACATAAATTATTAATTATATTAATTATGAAATTGTATATAGAATTAAATTATAATGGGTGGTAATAGATAGGTGAGAGTATTATTTCGTGATGTGCGTGGTTATGTGAAGATGGTATGACCGACCATTCGTACACAGAAAATTTGTGAATTAAAATTGTTGGTTTTACATAGAGATAAAAATTGATCTCTTAGTGTTCCAAAAAATTGTAACATCGTAAAGGTACATAAATTAATTTTTATCGTTTTATAGAGGAAGACGAAGCCGTTAAATTTAATTATATTACAGCACATTATGTATTTAGATTTGCGTTTAAGAATGTAAAATAAAATATTAATAAATTTATGATTCTTCTGTAGGCCGGCCATTGTTAAAAACCAAATTTCATAGTTCTAGAAAATAAGGCTGATTTTTATTTTTAATTTCGCCACCTTACATCACAGTTTAATCCCGACATCTATTTCTGCAGGATTATTAAAATGAACGAGAATTTCCAAAAGTTACAATGAAGTACATAGAAGCCACAATTTCAAAACCCAACTCCAAACTTAGTCACGTATAGAAATTTTATTTGGCGATATCGTTTAGAAAAAATGCCTGAATTTCATCTCATTTGAAGATTTAGAACAGCATGATAGGGTTTGATAATCTAAAATCTATTTGCACTAATTCATGGGAGAAACTCCCGAAATAAAATAAGGTTCTACTAGACCAACTTTAACTTAACTTCAAAGGGGTAAGAGATCCAATATAAAGATAAAAATTTATTAACCTAAACTAAACTATAGAAATGTATGAGTCTTTAAAGCTTACTCAAGGGCCATTTCGATAAATCTTCAGAATAAACAAAGAATGTACTGGTGAGGTTAGTTCCTCCGGCAATATAAATATTCGTATGAACTAGTCCATAAAAGGTGCAATAATCTTCTGGTGTTAGTAATTTTTGGTCGTATTATGGTTTATTTTATGGACAGGATGTTTATTTCGTTCGTGGTACCCGCATCTAGTTCATAACATTGGCCTTTTGAGCCGGATGATAAATTCAACCAGGAAATATAGCTTAATCTAGTTACAGCAGCACACCGAGAAACCGCAAGTACCAACCATAATATTTTAATAGTGAAATATAAATTTACAATTTGGTTTGATATGGTCATTTATACCTGGTGGTGATTCGAAAATTTACCTCTCGAAATTATTACCTTTTGAGTGGTAGTGATTAACCAATAAGTAGAATTATAAAATGGCAGATAGAATGTCACTAAAAAAGAGACGAGCATATATCAAAGGAAGCATGACGAAGCAAATCAATTTTCTTAACTCAATAAGCACATCTACCAATGCTGAGGACTTACAAATCAGGTTAACAAACGTTTAGCGATACCATACCAAATTCATTGATATATTGAGGACTAATCGCACTAAAAACGAACAGAAACGAACTCGAAACCTCAACGACAACGTTCCACGTTGATGTGAAACTTCCTAAAATATCGCTTCCGTCATTCACAGTTTAGCATTGCGGATGCAAATTACATAGAGGCACTACAAAAACTACGAGAAAGAGATGATTGGTATACCTTCCGTCTACACATTTATAAAAAATTTCGAACATCAGCTGCAAACATAAAGCAACTGCTAGATGCATCTGATGAAATCCTACGCGGATTAAAGGCTTTAGGCAAGGAAGGTGAAGTGTGTGATCACTGGTTGATTCATATCATAATCAATAAATTAGATAATAACCAACAGTCAATGGGATCAAATTTTGGCAGAGTATGATCTTCCAAATATCAAACAATTTTTCTGATTTCCTTACCCAAAGAATAGATGCACTCTAATCAATAAAGTGTTCAAACAAAAGCTCTCAAAAGCATTGTAATCAATCTGAAACACATGTTCAAACTCACGTTTATCGTTCACACCAAGTCCTCATAAGATTCCATTCTGCTCGCTATGTACCGAAGGTCATCACAGATTATTTGAGAGTAAAAGGTTTCAGGATATGTCCACAAATGAAAGAATAAGCCACAAAAACGATGCATTAATAATTGATAGAATTGTTCGTGTCTGTAGAAATTACTTGTCCAATCGATTAGCGCCTACAGAAAGACGTGGAGGAGACAGAATAGACTCGAGAAATGTAGGGAACCGCAATTTTAATATTGGATTCAAGACTCCTTACGCAGACAGTGTGTATAAGGTTAACAGAGAGCATGAAATGGGAAAAAGACCCTAAGAAGAAGCAATCCTTAATGGTAGATCGCTTAGTGAACAAGAGACGTGCTCAAGCATTCTATGAGAGCAAAAGGATGATCTTGTCACTATGTCATTCGATTGCCAAAAAACATGGTACACCTGTAAGTGGCCATTACAGCCGTCAGCTGTACATGTACAACTTTGGAATCGTCGTTGGATCGTCTAAATCACCTTTAACGACAAACAACGTTTTTTTGTATTCCCGGACTGAAAATGAATACTCCAAACGATCGTATCATATTACATCGGCTGTACAACACCGCATTCACAATCTCAATTTGAGTGACAAGAACCGAATTCATCTAGTCGCAGATATGGTTGCGGAGGCCAGAACAGCATTATGCTAGGAATGTGTTTTATTGGCTCCTAAAAGAAGCCCCGTCGAGTGTCACCTCATTAGAAATCATTTTTCCAGTCGCCGGTCACTCATTTATACCTCCAGATCGTATGATCGCGAAAATCGAGAAAGACGTACACAGTTTAGTTTTTGAAATCAGTTATCGTTTATAAAGGGTGGTTAAATTTTAAGGGCCGATGTTGATTTTGAATAAAACACAAATTATTTAGGAAATTATTAACAATTCTTTTTGTTATGATAATATGGTATGGTTCAATTATGTATGAAACAAAATATTGGTCAAATGGCCGCCGCGACCTCTGCGGCACACCTCCACTCGATGATCCAAATTTTCGATGACGCTTAGGCATATTTGAGGTTCTATGCCGTTAATGTACCGAATTATTTCATCCTTTAGCTCTTGAATTGTTGCTGGCTTATCGACGTATACCATTTCTTTCAAATAACCCCAAAGAAAGAAGTGCAACGGTGTCAAATCACATGATGTTGCCGGCCAATTGACATCGCCACCACGTGAGATAACACGGCCATTGAATTTGTCGCGCAAAAGAGCCATTGTTTCGTTAGCTGTGTGGCAAGTGGCACCGTTCTGTTGAAACCACATATCGTCCACATCCATATCTTCCAATTCGGGCCATAAAAAGTTCGTTATCATCTCACGATAGCGAACACCATTCACAGTAACTGCCTGACCTGCCGCATTTTGGAAAAAATACGGCCCGATGATGCCGCCAGCCCATAAACCTCACCAAACAGTCACTCATTGTAGGTGCATTGGTTTTTCGACAATCACTCTTGGATTATGATTCGCCCAAATGCGGCAATTCTGCTTATTGACGAAACCACTGAGGTGAAAATGTGCCTCATCACTGAAGATGATTTTCTTCGAAAATTGATCATCCACTGTTGCCATTACTTGCCACCATTCTGACCATTGACGACGTTTGGAATGGTCAAGAGGCTTTAGTTCTTGAGTCAATTGCACCTTATAAGCGTGTAAATGCAAGTCTTTATGAATAATGTTCATCAGCGACGAGCGTGAGAGGTTCAATTGTTGGGCACGACGACGAGTTGAGGTGGACGGCTCTTCAGCCACACTGTCGCGAACAGCAGCAATATTTTCTGATGTACGAGCTGTACGAGCATGCACTGGTGTTTTAAAATCTCCTACAGACCTTTGCTCAAATTTTTGAGCGATTTTTCCGATTGTACGCACATTTGGACGATTAAATTGACCGAAAAAATCACGAAGTGCACGATATGCATTTTGATTTGAACGCCCATTTCATAATATGCCTGAATAACTTTAACGCGTTGCTCGATTATGTATCTTTCCATGGTTCAAATTGAGTTAGTCTGAAATTGAGAAATGCTAAATTAAATGCAGAAAACAACTTGACGTTTAGGTTGGTTCACATTCAACGTCGGCCCTTAAAATTTAACCACCCTTTACTTTTACTTTACAACTTTTTAAATTTCAGGTAAGAAGCCGTCAATCAACTATAAAACCAGTAGAGTACTTAGACATATTTCAATCTTACGCTACCGTTATTTCCCTGGGAAGTGACGAGTGTCCTGTACAAGATTGGAAGACCGAAGCCAGCAACATTATTCGCCCTCAGCTCAGTGGTATTTTTGCGTTAACGACTGCAAGCGATTTATATTGATCAAGCCAAATGTACAACTATTAGAGCATGGTGAAGCTGCATACAAGTCAGACCTTGGGGCTGGCAAATTCATTCCGAAACGAGGTATACTTAAATAAATCCGTCAACAGTATCACCTGGTGTTCAAATATCCGAAGCAAAAATTACAGATGTTAAAAATTTGCTGAAACACCATTTTGGAGCCAACTGGTCTTAAATGGAAGATCTCAGCTTTTATAAAAACATTATTAATTCCAACAGCACTGCGTGTAGTATTCCAGAGGAGGATCCGATTTGTGAACCACAAGAAGATGATGTTGGACATAGAATTTAAAGAAATGTTGAGCTTTTATTTTTGTATGTTCCTATTTTATTTACTTTTATTTTTATGTGATCTCACGAAGAACTTTGCATTTGAACGTGACAATTGTTTCAATGACAATCATAGTGATTTCGTATGTAAATCAAAGTTTCGATGTCGTCAGTATAATAGAAAATATCACACACTTCTGTATGAAGATATATCAAAAGAGAATAATTCAACTGTATATATGTCCAGTATCCAACCGAATAAAGAAAATCAATCCAAGTCCAATGAGCAAATCTGCACCACAACAACCAATCATTCGAGAAGTGGCTTACTACCTACTGCATTAGTGAAAGTGCTAGACGTAACCAACCAATACCAACTATGTCGAACCTTATTGGATTCAGGATCGTTCATTTAAGATAAATTTGATCAAAGACTGAAATTGAAGAGAAGCATCGCTAAACTAGCCATATCAGGCATAGGAGCAACCACCAACGGTTATACAAACGCTGCATTATCTTTGTATTACCTAAGCTGACCACCAAATAACCATCAATATCGGAGTATATCAACGTAGACCAATTCCAATTCTACAACGTAAACCAATTCTACAAGTTGCTCGAAATTGACATCATAGTTGGCGCCGACCGTTTCTTTGAGATGCTTTATCCAACGGAAAGGTTATAACAGAAAGCGAATTAATTCTTCAGAACACCAAATTAGGTTGGGTAATCGCAGAAAGAATAAGTGGCACGCCACATCGCAATCCAGTTCAATTAAAGTGGAGAACAACGAGAGCAATCTGGACAACCTATTACGAAGATTTTGGTAGATAGAAAATTAAGAAATGGAAAAACTTAATCGAACACTCGAAGAAGAGTTATGTGAGAAATGCTTCAGTAACACCAAAACAATAGATAGCTCTGGCCGAATTAAGGTGGCTCTTCCATTCAAAATACCACCATCTGTATTGGTGAATCCTATAAAACAGCCGTACAGAGAAAGTGAATCAATTGAACAAAAATTCGTTAGAGAACCAAGCTTCGCGGAATTATACAAAACGTCCATGAGATATTACTTAACTCTCCTAGAACGCATGAAGGAATTCGAGATAAATCAAAGGGACAAGCAACCTCAGTATTATTTACCACATCACGGTGTCATCAAACATACAAGTAGCACAACAAAGAAGGGTCGTGTTTGATGGCTCCGCGAAAACCAGTAGTAAGAAATCATTAAATGATTGCTTAGCAGTTGGACCGACCATAGAAAATTCAATTTAGATTCGTGTAGCTGATAATGACACAAAATACCTAAAGATAGTATATGGCGAGAAGATTCAGCAATGCCGTTTCGATCATATTAATTGCTAACCGTCACTTATGGGACAGCTAGCGCAAGATATTTAGCTGCAAAGGCATTCATAGAGGTAGCAGATAAAGAAAATTTTCATCAAACTGTTGAGCGCATATACACTGACAAGTATGTCGACGACTTGATCACCGATGCCGATACCCTGCATGAGGCCGAGCAGCCAAAAAACCAAATCACTTGCATCCTATCGGATTCCAAGTTTTGCCTTCGGAAAAAGCTGTCTAATGAAAGAGCGTTGAGTGACATAATCGAATCAATTAAAAAACCAAAACTGTTATGACTAGATAAATCCGTGCCTAACCATACTAAAGTATTAGGACTTTATTGGGACCCAATCAGTGACTGTTTCCAATTTCGAGCCAATTGTAAGAAATAACCAACCACAACCAAACGAGGGATTCTATCTGAAGCCAGTCGTTTGTTCGACCTTCTGGATGGTTCGTTCACTTCACAATTTCGAAAAGGATATTCATGCAATAATTGTGGGCTGAAACTCTAAAATGACCAATTACCAACAAATCTGCTAAATTAATGGTTAAAATTAAGAGGTAACCTTCTAAAGAAGCCTATTCCGCGGTTGTATATGGCAAAATCATTAATCGAAATTGCGAACCCACAATTAAATTACTATCAACGAACACGAAAGTGGCGTCAATTAAGCAGCTGTTTATTCCACGATTGTAACTCTGTGGTGCGGTACTATTAAGCCACCTGTTATTAAGTGTTAAACGAGCATTTAAAAATCAAGAGCAAATGGAACACATTCACGGTATTAGGACCGCTATAATTCAATCTCACTTCAACCAATCACAATCGAGGTATGTATAATCCCAAGATAACCCAGCTGATTGTGTCTCAAGGGGACTCACACCTGAACAATTACAACACTTCAATTTATGGTGGAACGGTCCAAATAGTGCATGGGCTGAGCACTGGCTAAATAATATAGTACAAGTCATTTATTTACCAACGAAAAAATGCGCAAAATTTCGCTAGCCGTGCGCTTAACCCAACCAAGTCTACTAGTTGAAATATCAATAAATATTCAAGTTACAATAAGATACTTCGAGTATTAGCCTATGTATTGCGAATTAATATAAAGTTATGTCGAAGTCAAAACCTTCCATATCTAACCTACAAACCCTGCAAGCTCTTCATTTACGTGTTGTTAAATACGTTTCCCATGAATTACTGCATGATTTTTTATTTCTTCTTGAACTGTCTGGATATTTAGGTCCCCATGAAGGTCATCATTCCCAACATACCACGTAGCACTTTGTTTTGGAAAGTTTGTATTATTTTGGTGTTGGTTTTCTTTGTACAGCCCAAGAGCTGAATTCCGTAAGTCCATACTGGAATTTGCTCCTGTTGAAATAATAGCAATTTATAGTCGGTTGACAATTCCGAATTTTTCCCGAGAAGCCAATACATTTTTCGATATTTGATATTAAGTTCATCTTTTTTATTTTTAACGTGCTCTTTTCATCTGAGCCAAATATTTAGCCTTATTTGCATACGAAATCTGATGACCGTTAATGATTACAGGTTTGTAGCTGACTTTTCGATTAGTAAAATTCACATGCATGGATTTCGATATATAGAGCCCGACACGTCACATTTTTGTCCATTTTATGATTTTGTCACATGCTTCTTGAAGTTTCATTGTCGATTCCTCGATGGTGTCTCCTACTGAGAGAATTAAAGTAGCATCAGCAAATGTTGCAACGATAACAGCGTTAAATTGGTTAATCTCTGGTGAGAGCAGGTAAAGAATAGGTTCCAAAACACTACTGATGTGCCACACCTTATCGAAGGTCTGTGCCACATCTAAGAAGATACTAGAGCAAACTTGTTTCCTCTCTAATGTATTCTCAATGACATCTGTAAGCCCATAGGCTTAATAGCTAGCCCATAGGCTTAATTAACCTGCTTAATAGCTGAGTGTTTCTCTCTGAAACCAATCTGATATTCTGGGATAAGGTTTCTTTGTTCCATGGTTCCTTTCAAGCTTTTGAGCAACATCCACTCAAACAATTTTGTTAGTAGAAGTGAAATTGGCAGTGTCTTGCCCAGTTACGTTGTCATTATTATTTCTGCTACTTTTGGCACTGAGGATCGCATTGATTATGTGCAATAATTTACGGTTGCCTTTTTCAGTCAGCCCCTTTATTATTTGTCCTGTTATCAGATCGTAGCCAGGAGATTGTTTTGCTTTTATGTTCTTAATTTCAGATTTAAGTTCTTTCAATGTTACAGGCCTGATATCTTCGATGTCAGATGTTCTGGCCGGATCAGTAGTGTTTTCGTAACTGGTCTGCCGACCTAGAGGTGGAAATGTTCCTTCATGATGTTCAGCTAACAGGTCAGCTTTATCTTTCGCACTTCTAATCCATTTCCCATCGTTTGATTTGATTGGGGGTATCTGCGTTTTTGGTCGTTTTAACTTTTTTGTTGCTTTCCAGAGAGATTGATTGGCATCTTTGGTTGGAGATAGAGAACAAAGGTGTTTTCCATTTTTCACTGGTTTTATGAGTCCCTTAAGTTGCATGAACAAGTTGTTTAAGGTGGTTTTATCTTGCGGCGAGGCTTTTCGTTTTTCCTACACTAGTTCTCTTGGGTAAATAACGGAATTTTCTTGCCTGGATAATAATTTGGGGGAGCATTAACTCTTTCTAGTTCATTTTCTATTTCATTTTCACTTTTGATTGCCACTTGAAGTTTTGTTTCTTCCTCTACTGGCTGCTTAAACCGAGTACGGGATTGACAGCCTCCACGAAGTATTCATACATGGATACGGGCGTGCTCTGAGCAATGTTCTGTAGAACGAACGGTTGTGGTACCCAATCCTTTCGTAGTAGTAAAGCAAAATAGCTAATAAGTCAATCAAAACTATGCAATGGTACTATGCAATGCTAGGTGTTGGGTTAATCCGTTTGCATTCCATATGGCTATTCTTAATGAGTAGTTTTGATGACTGATTTCTGCTCCGGAACTATGAATTGAACTATTTGTTGCTGACATTATTTATTTTTAGCTATTTTGGAACTTCGTATTGTTACTGACCCCTAATACGACCATGATCCTTGTACAGCCCGGCTGTAGCCTAACAGTTTTGAGTGTGTTGGTCACCGTAGGGGTCAGTAACAAAATGGCGCCGAAACAAAGATCTGAAGGTTATGAAATATCGTACGTTGTTGAATGGTTAGATCACATGGCTTCGAGGTCAAAGTAACAGTTTATACTATTTTTAGTTTCATGTTTAGTTATAATTACTTTAATTGAAATGCATATAAGCGAGTGGTAAAATTTTATTTAAACATTTCATCATGCGGTAGACCTAATAAGTCATCCAAGGGCGTCTCCACTTATCTTGGCATCGATATCACCGCTTCTCAATTTCAACATACAGTTAAATTTCAATTAAATTTAAGAATTTTTTTTATCTTTATAACAAATTTCCTTTACCTTATTTCATTTCCAAAATAGTGCATTGTTCTAGTATTCAATAAACATTAATTGATATAAGCCGATGGCTTGGATTCTTGGTGATTTTTGAATTCTGAGTACGGCACAGAAATATCCAACAGTCATCTATACCTCCCTGCTCAAACTCCCTTCAATATCCTAATCCAATAGTATAACCAGTATATGATGGTCCCTCGTAGAAGTGCTGATTTTGATGCAAAGTTTTTTTTCTGTATTTCTGTCCAAAATAATAATGGTTCATCGCTTATATGTCTGTTTTCATAGTTTAATATTTTTTTTTTTGTAAAAATTTAATCTTTATTCACTCCTGACTCAAACATACATTACCAACAACCAAACTATTAAAATAAATTTTCGTACAAAATTTATTTGTTATTTCTACATCAATGCATTTTCTAAAGTTACTCTCGGTACAGTTTTAAAATAAATTCTTGCCAAAATTGATTTGGGAAATAACTAAGTAAGCTAGTCCCACCCCATAACGTCGCACTTATTTGGATTGCAGTGATCCACAAATATATTTTATTTATTGTTTTGTCAGCTCTTTACTTCTAATAATGATGGATCCCGTTACGTATATGCAAAGCCTCACAATTCCAGAACTCGAGGTGGAGTATTTCGTAAGAGGTGTGACTAGCCGAGCGACAGACTCTAAAGATATTTTAATAAAAACTCTAAAGGCGGAATTACTGAACAGAAAAACCCGAAATAGAGATCCAGGAATTGCAGGAACGATATGACGAACTTTGTAAAGGTACTGACGATCAAGGGAGTTTACCTGCATTAGAGTTTGTTACACTAGCATATGTTAAGGCTCGGCATTATAAAAAAAGAATCATACGATTTATCAACACTTCATTTCTCAAAATTGGCGGCATATATTCAACGATTACCAAAAATTATGGTGCGAATATCAGAACTTTGACATTCCTACTGAAAGTAGAAGAATAGTGGCAAGTTCTTTCTCTGAAAAATTAGATAATTTGTTGTCCAACGACTCCTATAATGAAAATAACACCTCCGCAGGTCCAACGGAATAGCCTTCTCCATTGAAACAAAACCTGGATATCACAAAACTATCGCATGTTCCATTCCTAGAACCAAAACAATTAAGGGGGTCTGTCGCAGATTTCTTCATACGTGCTAAATCTTAAAACAACGGAATCAATACTCGAAACAACCAATTGGTACCTCCAAATAACACGACAAATTTCATGAGACCTTCAATATTTAGACCTCCTCTTTTCCGTAATGCTCCAGACGATGACTGTGAGGAAAGGCTTCCAACACAGCGAAATCAAACACCTGCACAGTTTAGATTAGATAATTTTTATAAGATCCGGCAAAAATAGAATTTGTTCTTTGACGGAATGAATACACTTAATGTGCATTCCTCTAAAAGATTTCAGGGGAATAGAGAGACGTTTTCTGATTTTTCTCTAAACGGTTTTCAGGACGGTAGAACAGCTGCGAATATTGTGCCGCGATTACGAACTGCTATTGAAGCAATCGGGTTACGATCCAAGACGTTTTGGTGATCAGACTATGAGGAGGGGGTACGCTTCGACGAACTAGACCTGCAAATGGATAAACTCTAAATTTACAACCGACAAGAATCAAAAACTAGTCAAGATTGGCAAAACTCGAGTCAATTTGATCATTCAGCAGATCAGTTTCTAGAGGCGGTGCATCCGAAGCCGGGCACAAACATGAAATTTGGGAAAGAACCTAGTGAGCCCAACAATTATATCTGCTGGAATTGTCGCGAGTTAGGCCATAAATACCAGGATTGCGAGCAGGCCATATTAAACATATTCTGTTTTGGATGCGGAGCCTCAAATGTGCGAAAACCGAATTTCCAAAATTGTTTAAAGTTCTCCCAGGGAAACTTATCGGCGAGTGCGAGCTATATGAGGGGTTCGCATCTCGGAGCAAACCAACAGTTGGAATCAAAGGAACCCAGCAAAACGAGAACCTCAAAATAATCTCTAATCCAGTTTAGTCTTTAATAATAATTTAAATCATAATACGTTTACAAATAATAAAATACAAAATTATAATGCCCAATTTTCGAATTCAAAACATAAATATAAAAAATTATTACGATTTTCGTCAAAAAAGAAACCTTATTCGAAATTGCATCGCCTCTTTAATTAAAAGAACATCAAATGATCCTCGGCCATATGCAGAAATTACAATTCGATCTAAACAAATGAATGCTCTCCTTGACAGTGGAGCGTCGGTTAGCGTATTGGGGAAGGATTCAATTAAATTCCTAGACGACGAAAATTTAAAATTTCACCGAATTTCCTCTCAAATCAAAACTGCTGACGGAACTTCGAATAAAATCGAGGGATATATATGGCTTCGTTCCATCTCTTAAATCAACATCTCTTAAATTTAAAATATTACCAGACTTTTCTATCGTATTATAGAACTGTTTCCATCCTCAGCTAAAGAAGGTCTCGGAAAAACTGCTTTGTATACGAGCATGATATTGAGTTGGTAAAGGGTTGCAAACCTGTTAAACAACGGTACTACCCAGTCTCCCCAGCTGTACAGGAGGAATTCTATACAAAGAAATAGACATTATGTTGAGTTTGGGCGTTTTCGAGATTAGCAAAAGTTTGTGGAGCTCACCGGTAACGATTGTTAGAAAAGAGAATGGAAAAAGCAGACTGTGTCTCGATGCGCGCAAACTCAACTCCTTGACTGAAAAGGATGCATACCCACTTCCAATCATAGACGGACTTTTGGTACGACTATCCGAAACAAAATATGTAGGTAGCGGCACATGGGGGACTCGCGAAAACTCTTGACCGCGTTAGGAGATAGTGGCCAGTACTGGATACGGCGATTCAAAGACTACATAAGTCAGTGTGAAGCTAATTTTTTTTCGTCTTCTGTATAGAAATTGCGGATAAAAAACTGAGTAACGCGGTATTACTGCTAACCGCATTGCAGGGGCATTGAACGGACATTTCTAAATTCCCGGTTGGTTTGGAGGTTGCTACAGGTTTTGGATCGGTACGTTGTGTGACGTGCGGGCATATTATGAATAGCGGTTATCAGGTGGGGCACTGTCTTAGGAAGGGAAACTAACTGTACCAACCAACACACCGGTATATATGCATATAGTTTCGGGACTAGCTAGCCTACCCGAAGGCGAGCAATATATACTCGTATATAGATCATAGTTTAAGTGAAAATGAAAAATTTTTTTTTATGCAATTATTATCTCGTAATTCAAAAAAAAAAATCTTAATCGTTACGGCAGATTATGGGTGAGTTTTTATGCTTGGATTAAGCCATAAACGTCTATTTTTTTATTTGAACATTTTTCTTCACTCCCAAAATAAATAAAAGCTTCTGTAAATAACTAATATGTATGGCTCAAAGCTTTTTTTGTACAATCAAACTAAAATAAATTTTTTTTATGAATAAATAATTAAACAATATAAAAGATGAAATAAGTGAGTATCATTGGTTGATGGTGGTGTGACGAAATGATGAGCAAGGAGTGGATGGGATTTTTTTTGTAAATTTCAACGCGAGAGTTTGTGCTGACAATAATCCTTGTACAGCCCGGCTGTAGCCTATCCGTGTTGAGTGTGTTGGTCGTCGTAGGGGTCAGTAACAGTATTTCCAGCAGATTGAGTCGATCCAGAATTAACTTATTTAGTTTATTATGTTCCTCAAGGCTATTTAAAATTGCTTGGATAGTGTTTTTGCAATTATCGCTACCGTTGATGTCATTTTCTTTTGAATTTGAAGAAAGAAATCAAGTATAAAGTATTCGAAATTTATGTATTCGTGGTTAAACAAATTCGGGTGTTTGCCACAACATAAGCTCACCTCCATGTTTTATAAAAGTTTAAATTTCAGGAATTTTAAAAAAGTGGAAAATAATCATAAACCTTTTGAACTGTCGATAAACCATTTTTCTTGAAACATTGATACCTTTATAGGTATAACTATTAAAGTTTTAGTACTAACCATCTTTCATCTAGTTCAAATCGAATTGTAACACCTCTCACATTTCAAAAAATCTAATTCAAATATTAACTTATCTATCTGAACGTAATATTCAGCATACAGTATTACTGAATTGAATTCAATTAAAATTTTCAAGATAATTAATTGAAATGCAAATATACACACAGACACAAAAAATATTGAAAATTATTTTTCAATTGAACGAAAAACTTAAATCCGTATAAGTAGATATAGACAGTAAGCAGTATTACAGATGAGGGTGGTGTAAACATATCATATACAGAATTTAAATTAAATTTTAAATATTTACAAAATTTCATCATAATCATCTTGTGTACGTATTATGATACTCGGAGATAAATATTCAATTGAATGTGTTAAATTTAATTGAAAATGTATCATGTTTTAATGTTTTTAATTGTTTTAGGGGGTGTGCTCTAATTGCACACAAAGACTTCGTATATATAGTTCGATGCACTACGGATTAATCCTGAGTGTATCTTAATATCTGTAATTAAATTTATAAAAATCAATATTCATCCCACTTCATTGTACAAACATAAAGTTCACCAACTTCAATCTATACGAAATAAATGAAAAATTACAAAATCCCGAAAAGCCAAACAATAGTGTTCAAAATTGAATAATCATCAATTACTAAGCTGATTGGAAGCTACTGTTTCTCAACATATAGAAACGGATTCTTCAGACAAGAACGCAAAACAAAAAAATTGTATTATTTTAGCTGTTTTGAACTTCTTCATTTTTATTATCCAAAAATAACTACAAATAAATAAATAAATTCAAATTCGATTCAATTCAATGATGTTTGTAATGATTATTAAGAAATATTTTTTCTTCTTCTACTTGTATACAAAAGTATCGACTAAGTGTTTTTCTTATTTGGTGGTACCCATCGTAAATCGTTATGATTATTATATTTCAAAAACCGTGATGATGATGACTGAGAAGGATGACATGTCAAAAAAAAATTAAATATTGAAATTTTTTTCCGTCCAGCTGTTTGATTGGAAATATTGTAGTCTTCGCTGTACATTGAAACCTCTAAAATCAAGATTCCGGAAAACAAAGTCTGGAATCCCAAATTCCAGGACAATTAAAAAACCATGAATATCAATATATCGGCCTTTTGCAAACATGAAGTTCGACCCGTATGGTCAATATTCCGGATATGAACCAGCGACCTAAGGATACCGTCCACAGTTGACTACAGCACATAAAACCTACCGTTGCGGCCGAGAGACAAAATGCTCGATCTGTAATGGGTTACATCATACTGTCTTGCATACAGCAAAGCCCAAACTACAAACCACGAGAACGGGTGAAGTAAAAAAATTTAAACTACCAACCAACTTATATCACGATTAATATCACGTATTGTTAGCAACAGCAATGGTTAAATCCGCTAATAATAATAGAAGCTACACTATACAATAAGCAGTTCAGCCGAAGGGGCAGAAAGTATATGCCAAAATAGCCGGAGTTGGTGGTTGCAACATTGGGGAGGTAACGAAAATAGTAACGAAGCATCAAAATCCAACCTATCAGAGCATCCAAATTTGAATTACACTTAAGTGCTTTAGTATTTCAACAACTCACGACACTGCTACCAGAACAATGGATGCAAACCGAAGTCTGGAGACACCTTAATGACTTAGAGCATGCAGATCCAGACTATAATACACCGGGCTCAATAGAGCAGACTATTATTCAAAGACCGTGCTGACTGATATTATAAAAGGAAATTTGCAACAACCAAGTCCACGTAGACCGGGAACTAGCCAGCGGTGAACGGAGATTCGAAGAACATTTTAAAAAGAACTACAAAAGCTTAGAAACCCAATCAAATTACCAAGTAAAAAAGCTACAGCATGCTTTTTTCAAGTAGAAAACAACTAAATAAAAACCCACAGATGAAGAATGAATACAGAAGATTCATGGATGAATATATATATCAAATTTGATCATTGCACCGTGATGATGCAAGTAGAAACTATTTTATACCACACCATGCAGTAATCAAAGATGATAGCTTAACAACCAGGCTCAGAGTAGTCTTTGACGCTTCAACTAAAACGTGAAATGGAACATCGTTAAATGACCTGCTCCACACCAACCTAACAATACAACAATCACTCGTAGATATACAGGGTGGTAGACACGAAGTGTTACCAAAACAAAACGCCACCGAATTTTTATTTTTTGATGAATTTTATTGAACCGAAGTAAAAAGTGTTCACAAATGTTCACAAATTTCAATGGAATTTCAAGGCGTTTAATCAAAAACAACGACAAGTCATACGTACGACGAATGTAGGAGTACATTCTTTAAGGAAAGATTCGATACAAGCAATCAAGCACCGCAACATAACCAAGGTCTAGAGGAACGATTCCAAAACATGAAGATAAACCTGATCACTGCTCAACCATTAGAAGAAGGACAACAACAGGGAAACGCTACTGGCTCCAACCAGTAGTAACAGAGTCACTGTTGTTGGATCCCCAAAAATTTCTTGAAAAATCAGAAAACGTCAATACTTTCAACAATTAAATACAAAGAGTCCAGCCACTAAACAATTAAATACAAAGAGCCACACAGAAAGAAAAAACTAGTATTTTCATATAAACATTAATCAATTTCATTTAAAGTTGAGGATTGATTTTTAGCCATTCAGTGTGTTTAGTAGATTCAGCTAATCTTAATTATATAATATTAAACAAAACTTACAATAATTGTTTCATTGATTTAACTAAAACTTTGAATAGAACATACATATAATATGTTTCTTTGATTTATTACCAAAATGTCACTAAATTAATAAATTAAGTAGCACGATTAACTAAATAATTAAATAAAACATTTATTTATAATACGCATTTTAATAAATTAAATTAAATAACTTTACTAAACATTATACAAATCAGTTGTACCAAATTGGGTGTTGGTACAGAAGGTTCAATAAACTTGGTGTTGGTAATGATATCGATTGTGATATTAAAACACAAGTCCCTTTGGTTTATAATTCACAATTTTTTTTATTTTATTCGATTGGTGTAGCTGCTTTGGTGGTCTCAATTGAAAAGAAAGTATTTCGTAAAATAAATTTTTATGTTGTGTGCAGTTCATCTAACCGCCGATAGTTGTTGTAAAATGGTTTCTGCATGGAACGTACTCATGCTTATTCTATTTGAGCTACCAAAGTCTAGTACAATTTTTTGTTACCTTTACAATATTTAAATGGCGATTAAATCTAGTTGTCAATATTTTGTTTACATTTTATTGTAAACAAGAAAAAATTAAATTAGTTATTTAAATATAATATGATAGTGATATTAAAAGTGATTAACAAGTGATTAACAAATAGGTAACTATAATTATCAATATACAATTAAAATATATTTGTGTTTTATAGTTAAACCTTTATATAATATAAAATTTGTTTGTTTAGGTATAAACATAACAGCAACCAAAAATTTGTATCAAGTTCAAGTTCAAGGATAAATTACATGAATTTGTTTGTTTACAAATTATTTGGATATTGGTTTTGCTGTTGTATAGATAAACAGTGTTACAAGAAGTGGATAAATCTCTAAAGGTAAGAACTATGTAATATTAATTTTTAACAAATAATATTCTAATAAACTATATATTTCAGGTAATGGACGTAATTAATCTTTAAAATTATAATGGTAAAAGGTAGTATGAGTTTGATTAATTAATTTATAATTCTTATTTCTAGGTTTATATGTTATGATGTTTTATGTGTTTAGGTTGAGAGTTTTATTTGAAGCGGTAAGTATTCCAGGTAAGTATTGCATGATTTGTCCAACATACGCATCAACATCCCGGCCGCCTTGAATCGGGTGATTCAATTTACGGGTAATAGACATAATTTATGTACTGGACGTTTTATAATTCCTGTTGATGTTTTTACTGATACAACTCTAACATAAGTATCAGATCCTGGATGAAGTTCCACTACTTTACCTAACATCCACTTTGCTGGAGGTAGATTGTTGTCTTTTATAAGCACAATGTCGTCAATTTTTATATTGGTTTCTTTCTTATGCCACTTATGCCGCTGTTGAAGATTGGTTAAATATTCCATTGACCATCGTTTCCAGATGTGTTGGTTCATTTGTTGTATCAGCTTCCATCTAGATACTGTGGATAGTTTTGCATCGCTATAATCTTCAGCCGGTAGTTGTGTTGTGGCTCGTCCAATTAAGAAATGTGCTGGTGTTAAATAGTCGATATCATCTACTGAAAGCACACAAATTGGTCGGGAATTGAGCATTGCCTCAACTTCGACTAGCAACGTATTCATTTCTTCCAACGTCAATATGTGCCCGTCAGTTACTCTGCGCAGATGGTATTTGGCACTCTTTACTGCAGCTTCCCATAAACCTCCGAAGTGAGGTGAACTGGGTGGGATGAATTTAAATGTTATTTGATCTGTCAGTAAGAAATGAGAAAAGTGATTAGCGTTATCTTTTAGGAATTTAAAGAACTCGTATAATTGATTTCGAGCCCCGATAAAATTGGTCCCATTGTCACTGATTATTTCTTTACATATTCCCCTACGTGCTATGAACCGTCGTAATGCGGCGATATAGGCATTAGAAGTTAGATCAGAAACTAACTCTATGTGTACCGCTTTTGTTGATAGACAAATGAAAATGCAAATGTAAGACTTGTATGTCCTTTGACCTCTACCTCTGGTTAAGTGAATTGGAAATGGCCCAGCGTAGTCTACGCCAACTTTGTAAAAAGGCCTAATCAGCTCTACTCGTGTGCTAGGCAGATCACCCATAATTTGCGTGAGAGGTTTTTGGTTATATTTCACGCATTTTACGCAGCTGTGTACTGTCTTTCTAATGAGATTGCGGCCTCCTATTATCCAATACTTTGTTCGAAGGGTTGCCATCATTAAGGTGGGTCCAGCATGTAGATAACGTAGATGATGTTCTCGTACAATAACCTTGGTTAATTCATCTCGTGATTCTAAAATTAATGGGTGCTTGATGTTGTAACATATCGATGCGTTTCTGATTCTGCCTCCGACTCGAAGTAAGCCTGATTCATCGATGAACGGTTTTAGATATATGAGCTTACTTGATGGTGAGAGTTCTTTATTTGATGAAAGTAATTTTAGTTCTACGGCAAAGTACTTTGACTGCATGTTTTTAATCAGGAGAACTTGGGACCTTTGGAATTCTGGACAAGTAATGTAAGGAAAAGCTGTGGATCTGGCAGAAGGTTTTGTTTTTATTGTAAGAAAGCGAATGACATAGGCTAGGATTCTTACGATTTTGGAATAACTGGATAACCGCTGTACTAATTTATCTATTATATTTTGTTGAGGGATTTGGATATTTAGTGTTTGATAACGGATTTCTTCGGTTGTATTTGTACTCCGGTGCTTGTTAGGCCATTTATTTTGATCTCCTAGCCACTCTGGTCCCTTCCACCATAATTTTAAATTTTTTAGCTGGTCTGGATCTACTCCTCTAGATGCGTGATCAGCAGGATTGTCTTGGGAATCGACATGCCTCCATTGTGAGCGGTTCATTGTCGAAAGTATTTCACCCGTACGATTCCCAACGAAGGTATTCCATTTAGTCGGATGTGCAGCAAGCCAATCTAGGACGATTGTTGAGTCGGTCCACGCGGTGATTTTCGAAATTTCCATCTTTAATTCGTCTTTAATCCTTATCAGAAGTCTTGCTAAAAGCGCTGCACCACACAATTCTAATCTCGGGATCGAAATTTGTTTTACCGGTGCTACTTTGGTTTTAGACGATAATAACCAAATTTTGGATGGGCCATTTTTCTTGTTTATTATTTCGGCATAGACCACCGCCGAATACGCATATTTGGAAGCATCCGAAAAGCCATGTAATGCAATGTTCCCCTCTTTCGTCGTATTAATGTATCTCTTTATCTCGATTTGGTCGATTTTGGGTAGGTTGAGGCGTATATTTAGCCACTCTGAAGATAATTGTTGTGGTAACTGCTCGTCCCAATTTAAGTTTTCAACCCATAATTTTTGAAAAAATATTTTTATTTTAATGGTCACTGGGGCAAGCCATCCAAGTGGATCGAACAGTCTGCTTGCTTCGGAAAGAATCCCTCGCTTTGTTATTATTGGTAGACTAGTAAGGTTGACTTTGAATTGGAAACAATCTTTTAATGGATTCCAATACAAACCTAAAACCTTTACAGAACTAAATGGCTCGATTTCAAGTACGTTGATAGAATGGTCGTGGTTATTATTGTCAAATATCTGTCTCTCGTTGGTTAACCATTTTCTCAGCATGAATCCGGAAGTTGACAGAATTTGGTTGATCTCATCCTTTAGCTTCGTTGCCTCTTCTACAGAATCCGCCCCTGTCATTAGATCGTCGACGTACATACTATTTTTGATTTGATCTACTGTGTTTTTGAAGGTTGGTGCGAACTTTACTGTAGCTTCATTTAATGCACGAGTTGCCAGGTATGTGGCACTTGCGGTGCCATAGGTGACGGTTTGAAGTTCGTATGTTGTAAACGGCGTGTCTGGTGAGTTCCTCCACAATATTCTTTGGTATCTAGTGTCTTCTTTTGCAACAAGTACTTGTCGAAACATCTTTTCAACATCTGCTGTTAATGCTATTTTGAATTTTCTAAAACGCAGTATTATGTTGTATAATGAAGATTGTATTGTTGGGCCAACCGCAAGGCAATCATTTAATGATTTTCCTGTATCAGTTCTCGAAGATCCATCAAATACAACTCTTAGCTTAGTTGTACTGCTGGACTCCTTTAGGACACCATGATGAGGTAGGTAGTATCCCTTTATTGTTTCACTTTCTCCGCATATTGGTTTCATATGGTTAAGATTTATGTATTCTTTCATGAACTCCTTGTACATATTCGCAAATTCGCCGTTCTTGTTGAATTTCCGTTCCATTGAATACATCCGTTGTACAGCTGCTCTATATGAACCACCTAATGATTGTGGATCGAGTTTAAATGGTAGGCGTACCTTAAAACGTCCAGTGACATCTGTTTTAGTCGTTTCTGTAAAGAGTTGCTCGCAAAATTCTTCTTCTTTGGTTAAATTCGTTTTTGGAGGCTCGATTGACTCAATTTCCCAGAACTGTCGTAGTTGATATTCTAAGCTGTCTCCTGGGTTGCTCATTATCACAGTCATTGATTGAGTTGACTGTCTGTTATCTGCTTTTCCTGCTACGATCCATCCTAATACAGTCCTTTGTAGGATTAATTGACTTGAAGTAGTAATTTTTCCCGATGATAGCAAGTCGAAGAATCTGTCTGCGCCGATAATCATATCAATGTCCAAGCCCCTATTGAAGTATGGATCTGCCAAGTCGATATTTTTTAATTCTTTGAAATTTGTAACTTGGATGATAGATGGTTTAGCGGTTAATTTTGGAAGTATTAAAGCTTCAATTTTAAATGTTGGTTCGGGTTTGTTTAATGGTGAAGCTGTTAACGAAATTGAACCCCTTGTGTATCCAGTCATAATTCCTCCAATACCGGCAATGGCAAGTTTAGCATAACTTCTTTTTAAACCTAACCTTTGTGCACAGTTCTCAGTGATGAATGAGCACTGTGATCCAGAGTCTAGTAGTACGCGACATTGTTGGAGCTGGTTTTGTGCATCCAATATACGGACCAGAGCTGTTGGTAAAATGGAACTAACGATTTCATTGCTTGCACTATGGCTTGTTGTGTTTACCTCTGCCTCTTGTGCGTTGTGGGTTGCGACTTCAGAAGCTGGTTTCATCTGTAAATTGTCGTGGAGTAGTGTATGGTGTTTTCTATTACATTGTTTACACCTGAATCTAGATTTACAGGTGTACAAATTATGATTATTATTAAGGCAATTAAAACAGCGGTTTTCCTTTACTAAAAATGCCTTTCTATTTTCGATTGATTGCTGCTTAAATTTTGTACACTCAAATAACCTGTGATGTTCTTCTGGACACAATGAACATATTGGATTAGGAATTTCGGCAGCAACATGACCTTTGATTGCAAATTTGCTCAGAAGTTGTGAGCGAGTGACGAGACCACCTTTAAGAGACTCAAGAGCATCAATTCGTTTGGAGAGAAAGTCGAAGAATTGATTGATAGTTGGTAGATCGTGATCTGCTGATATTTGAGCCCAAAGCCTGTTAGTATCCTCGTCTAGCTTGTTCACTAGTATATAAATTAACCAATGGTCTCTAGATTCCGCGTCTTCCCCTAATGCTTTTAGTCCGCGTATTATTTCATCAGAGGTGTCATATAATCGTCGAACGTTAGCACTATTTGGTGTTGTTACATTGGGCTGTTGAATGAAATTCTTAATGAAGGCTTGTATCGTATGCCTTTTGCGATCATATCTGTTTCGGAGCTTCTGCAGCGCTTCGATATAATTGGCATCAGTTATACTAAGGTGTTTGAGTAGACCTGCTGCTTCACCTCGTAGCGTTCCCTTAAGATACTGTAATTTTTGGGATGGCGTCAATCGTGTGTTATCATGTATTGTAGAGCAGAATAGATCGTAATAAGACTGCCATTCAGTATATTCTCCCGAGAATGATGGTATTGTAATTTTTGGTAGTCTAACCTCCATACAGGTTCCATTTAAAGAAGTATCTGCCATGGTTTCGTTTTGCGTAATCGTAGGTTCCATCTTGGTTCGTAACGCCAGATTCAATCCAGATACCGCTTTGTAATAATTCTCCTCAAACTCTTCGTCTAATACCTCAGCGTTATCAAGCGCAACAATTTTATCCTCTATGCCCATGAATTCAGTGCGATAACGTTCCACATTTAACAGTCTAACTCTTACATCCTCAATGTTTGTTGTAGTTCTAATTTCGCTGATGTATTTGAGCATCTTGGTCATGTTTCCTTTTATGTAGGCGCGACGCTTCTTTAGAGCTATTAAATCGGTCATTTTAAATTAATGATTCACTATCGCGCACTATTTACACTATTCGTTTCACTATATTATAACTGAACACGTTTTGTCTATTTTATTTGAACGATTTTGCGAATACCGATAGATGATTTCGAGAAATTTGTTTAATAATTTTAGTTTTGTTTTATAATAAATGAAAACCCAGTAAATTATGGTTTTATTTCTTTATTTTTAGTTTTTAAAAAAAGAATGGCTTATACTTGCGGTTTTTAGCGGGCTTAATGACGGATGGATCTGCATGCGGTTTATCAATGCGGACTTTCCAAGCTCTCAGATTTCCTTGTATTTCGTGAATCCAAACGATTTGGTTGGGTTGTTTAATGTTGATGCTCCAATATTCAATATAATTCCGGAATCCGTTGGTTCGATATCCGGCTCGAAGGACCAAAAATGTACCAATTTGGGTGTTGGTACAGAAGGTTCAATAAACTTGGTGTTGGTAATGATATCGATTGTGATATTAAAACACAAGTCCCTTTGGTTTATAATTCACAATTTTTTTTATTTTATTCGATTGGTGTAGCTGCTTTGGTGGTCTCAATTGAAAAGAAAGTATTTCGTAAAATAAATTTTTATGTTGTGTGCAGTTCATCTAACCGCCGATAGTTGTTGTAAAATGGTTTCTGCATGGAACGTACTCATGCTTATTCTATTTGAGCTACCAAAGTCTAGTACAATTTTTTGTTACCTTTACAATATTTAAATGGCGATTAAATCTAGTTGTCAATATTTTGTTTACATTTTATTGTAAACAAGAAAAAATTAAATTAGTTATTTAAATATAATATGATAGTGATATTAAAAGTGATTAACAAGTGATTAACAAATAGGTAACTATAATTATCAATATACAATTAAAATATATTTGTGTTTTATAGTTAAACCTTTATATAATATAAAATTTGTTTGTTTAGGTATAAACATAACAGCAACCAAAAATTTGTATCAAGTTCAAGTTCAAGGATAAATTACATGAATTTGTTTGTTTACAAATTATTTGGATATTGGTTTTGCTGTTGTATAGATAAACAGTGTTACAAGAAGTGGATAAATCTCTAAAGGTAAGAACTATGTAATATTAATTTTTAACAAATAATATTCTAATAAACTATATATTTCAGGTAATGGACGTAATTAATCTTTAAAATTATAATGGTAAAAGGTAGTATGAGTTTGATTAATTAATTTATAATTCTTATTTCTAGGTTTATATGTTATGATGTTTTATGTGTTTAGGTTGAGAGTTTTATTTGAAGCGGTAAGTATTCCAGGTAAGTATTGCATGATTTGTCCAACATACGCATCAACATCAGTTACTTAGAATTAGTTGTTTCAATTAAACAGTAGATATTTATAACTAATATATTGTTTGATTTTATTAGAAAATTTTATTGAACCTTTAAATAAATTAAATACACCAACCATTTAATTAAACAGAGTTTTTAATTAAATTGTATCTATTTGACATTCTTTTATATGTTTTCTTTAAATTTTTGTATGTTTCTATAAATATTATATATAGATTTACTAAACAAAGTAGATGAATTTATTATTTTACAATAGTCCTTTTGATTAAAGTTTTGTATATATTGAATGGATTAGGGATTAATTACCTTGGATGTTGAAAAAGAATATTAGTAAATAAAACAGTTTTGTTTTTATATAATTCAAATTTATTTTAATTAAAAATTATAAAAGTAGAAATTCATTTGTAATTTTTTTAAATACATTTACATTTACAAAAACTGCTAATCCATTATGTCCATCAATAATAGTTGGCTTCCATACATTTTTGCCTTGCTTAATGATAGTAGGTACTAATATTAAATCCAATAGAGTTGTAATAATATAGATTTTCGAATCATCATTGATATTGTCACTATCGAGCATTTCTAGCAACAATTTGCTGGAACTATCTTTAATTGAATTATTAAAGATTATTTTAATTTTGGCAGTAAAATTTTCCCAGTTGACGAAAATGATTGTGCTTGTTTTTGGATATTTTCGCTCGAAATCTAATTCAATCTATAAAGTTAAGAAGCATATTCTAAATTATATTATTATTTTAATTATAATATACTTACCAATTGAGAAGCGATCCTTTATTTTATATTGGGCCAATTTCTCTTAAATGGAAAGTATTATTCCATTTTTTTTAAATTAAATTTTCTGGTATTTTGTTGAATTCAAGCCATTCTTGGTATTTCAGCATTGCAGTACAGTCTTCATTTTCAGTACTTTCGACGAGAATTTTCTTTGTAGCAGCCTGATCTACAGAACTTAACCTTTTTAAATTGTATCGGCTTCTGACCAATCCAGACGATTGATATTTTTTACTTAAACTGTAAATTTTTTGAATTAAACTACCGCTCGTTATATTATTACCGATCTTAAAGAAAATGTAAAATAATTAAAAGGAATACTCATTAAAACGCCTAGGAGTAAAACCAACCGGATTTTCCTTGACAAATATTTTGGTTATTTGAGATGTGGCATTTTTATAATCAGCTTGTTGAGGAAAAAAATTACTGTTCAGCCAATACTCGCAAATTATTTGGATTACATTCTTGCGATCGACGCTGGTTAAATGCTTCTTTTGTAATAAATCCTTTTCCCGTTAAGGAACCGGTTAAAAGTAGTTCAAGATCCTGTAGTAATTTCAAAAATATATGTTAATGCAACATAAAATAACTAAAAATAAAATTTTACCAAAATATTTGAACTAGTTGAGGATATTATTCACAAATTTGGATGATCCAGCCTAGTCTTTATCTTTGAAATTGTTATCCGAACATAAAATGTTAAAAGGAGATGATGTTATCCAGCTCTGGTTCGAGTTCAGAGATATTGTATCTGCCAAAAGAGTTGCATATCCCTAAAAAATACAAATAAATATAATATATACATATAAGTGATTGTTTTTAATTTGTTGACCGATTTTATTTAATTTATTTCATCCACAAATGTACTCCAGTAGCTCTATTTTAATTAGCATTTCTTACCTGTTCTTGTCTCCACTCAAATAATTTTTGGCGAAACTTCGAGCGGATATCAATTTGATTATTATTTTAAAAACCCGCGAAACCCTGGATCCAATAATCTTTATTAAGCCCGATTCGTGTAACAAATTTAAGCATAAATTGAACAATTAAATATTGCACCTGTTGTAACTCGTCACTCATTTTTTTACTAAATATTCGTAACACAATTTTTATTAATTATTAAAGTTACATATATAAATATATATATACATATATATATATATATATATATATATATATATATATATATATATATATATATATATATATATATATATATATATATATATATATATATATATATATATATATATATATATATATATATATATATATATATATATATATATATATATATATATATATATATATATATATATATATATATTAACTCGTCACTGGTTCACTCTATCGTTTAAAATTTTACTTAATTGTTAAAGTTACAACACAATTAAAAAATGTATAACACATATTTTTACAATACACAATGCACCACGATGTGCATTTGTTAAGCAAATGATCATGTCATCTCCTGAATTCTCAAAATAAATGATAATTTGATTTAATAATTATATGAAACAACGAATGTTAATTCTATGATTTTGCTATTGCTATAGACAATTTATACATTTATTTAGATAAATTACAAATTTACCGTAATATAGCATTGATCAATTATTTTTAATGTTTTAGCTAAATGAATTATTTAAAATTCCTAATAAAATATATGATTCATTTAATTAATTATACAATTTGTAATGCATAAGTTCAATTAATTATGTTTAGCAAAATCATTGAATTTACATTTCATTTGTTGTTAAATGATTAGTTCAAACAAATAAAGTATTAAATGTAATCATATAATTCATTATCATTTAGTTTAAATTAGATGATTTTTCTAATGTAGTTTTTTCTGTGCAGGACGTTCATCAACCAATAACAAAGAGTCCAGTCACTCAGCAATCAAATCAAAGAGTTCAGACACTCATAGAACGAAACCGAGACCAGCTCTCGCAGCTTAGTATGCACAAACCAAATGAAACGAGCGCAGATGCTCACACATAAAAAAAAATACGCTGATAAAATCAAATATTTTGAAGAACAACCAAACGAGTAAGAAAAAAACTGGCCACCAATTGGCACAATTACAACAGAAGCACAAACTCACAATCCACCAAAATGCAGAAAAAATAAAATAACAGTAAAGTAAGATTAGTTTCGAAACATAAGTTCTCGCAAGACACATTGCGAATGGCAATCGGCGAGATATGCCAAACCAAAATCGAATTTCTTATAGACTCTGGAGCATCAGTATCCTTATTAAAAGTAAACCATGTTAAAAACACAAAAGAGATTAAAGCCGGTGACAAAGCAATTCTGAAAGGTATAGGTAAAGGAATAATTAGATCATTAGGAAGCCATGAAACCACAGTCCATCTCACACCAACATTCAAAATAAAACAGCAATTTCAAGTCGTGGATAACAACTTTCCTACCACAGAACAAGATATACCAGGGAGAGACTTTCTAAGTAACAAAGTCGATATATTATACAGTTCTAATCAACTATTAATCAGCTGCCACTTATTAGACTTTGATAATCCGCTAGAGTCTGTAACGATACCACCTAGGACAGAACATATAATCCAAATCAAAGTATCCAACCTAAAAGAGAAAGCATACCTATGCGATGCATAGAAAGTAAAGGAAGGAGTCTTTATAGGCAATTGCCTAGTTAATGAGCGAAATAACAGCATAAACGTAAACGTTGTGAATATTTACCCACACCAAGTTGAACTAGAGGACATACAACCCATCCTCACACCTCTATCAAAATATAACATAGTGAAACTAGAAAGGAGCAGAAAGAACAACAAATTGCACCAAAATAAAAACGGGCAAATTATAGAACAAGTAATCGAAACATTAGACAAAATCCTAAATGCATAGGAAATGGGATTGATCATAGATAAGCTATCTAGCGTTCCAGACCTTAATCACACGATCACATTACACTCAAATACGAAACCGATTAACGTAAGACAATACAGATTGCCTCAAACACTCAAACAAGAAGTAAACAACCAAGTGCAAGAGATGCTAGAAAATAAAACCATAAGCCATCGTATCAGCCCATTTAATAGTCCACTACTGGTAGTACCAAAAAAACGTGACAAAGAAGGGAAACCTCAATGGCGACTAGTCGTCGACTTTAGAAGGCTAAACGATGCGACCATTAGCGATTCATTCCCGCTAACACAAATCAATGACATCTTCGACCAATTAGACCGATCACAATACTTTACGACATTAGACATGGCAAACGGCTACCATCAAATACAAGTTCACCCAGAGGACAGGCAAAAGACTGCATTTAGAACCGATTACGGCCATTACGAATTCCTAGAATGCCTGAACATCTAAACTAAAACAACCACACAATCGAAATAGGGAAAATAATTAAAACCCTCGGGATTTTATGGACTAAATACCGACACACCTATAACAAAGAGAAAAGTGCTATCCGAATCTTCTAAACTATTTGACTCCATAGGATGGCCGGCATCAGTTATAATAAAAGAAAAAATATTCATGCAACAACTATGGACATTAGAAACTATAAACAGCTCTATTTCTATCAAAATTAATCAAATATCAAAACATTTGCATGGACGTGCAATGGGGCTACGTAAAAACCGAAGAAAATCTAGCGGACTGTGCATCGGGAAAAGCAACCTACCAGCTTAATATATTACCCTCTCTGGTGGAACGGACCAAGCTGGCTGGCTCAGACACTCTTTTGAATACAACCACAAGTTGAAGAAACCACAGAAGAGTCCAGGAAGTATGTTGTATGTATATGCGCATTCACTACTACAACTAAAGAAGAAAACGTCATACTGGCTTTGATAGAACGATGCTCATCGTTCACATAAATGCAATAACGAGTATCGCTTATCTTTCTAGGTTTACAAAAAGAACAGCTAAATCATCACCAAGGTATCTGACGACCAAAGAACTTCACGACAATTTGAGTTTATCCTTAAAGGTTACTCTTGTGTAATGCTACTGAAGACTTGTCTAACACCATGCAAAACATAGCGAATCAAAACTTCGTTCCCTTAATCTGGAAATAAGCAGAGACGGATAGTTGCGAGTAGAGGCAAGTTTCGACATTAAACAACCAATTCCTTCTAAGATTCATTTCACAACGCTGCTGATAAACTACGCACCCAAAATGACGTTGCACGGAAGCAAATCCCGCATGCTAGCTTTCATTCGCCAGAAATATCGGATAATATTGGGTCCACTAGCAGTGAAAACTTTCATCAATAAATGTATGGTTTGCCACAAACTTCAAGCAGGAATCCTGAGCCAACTGATGATAGATCAGTGACTCCAACAAGACCATTCACTCATACAGAAGTGGATTATGCTGGACCTTATCAACTCCGATGCTCACCTGGACTAGGTAACAAAAGTTACGGAGGGTATTCAGCAATATTCGTCTGTTTTGCAATAAACGCCGTTCACATAGAAGTATAGTAAGCAACTTGTCAACTGAAGCTTTTCTAGCACCATTTAGGCACTTTACAGTACGTCGAGGTAATTGTTCAAAATTTATGAAGAACGATCTTATAGCGTTGCACTGAAACATCTACCAGAAAAGCTTACACAACAGCTTGCAAAGGACCCAATGGCATTATATACCACCAAGCGCACCGCACATGGCTGGACCATGCCAAGCGGCCGTTAAATCCGTCAACATCTAACATTTGAAGAGATGATAAAATCTGTTTTTCAAATAGAAGCATGTCTCAACACACGACCTCTTCTGCCACTGTCGTCAAATTCCGCAATGACTTTACAACTTTAACCTTATACTTCTGTAGAAAATAACGCAAGGGTTTTTGAAGATCTGGCTAACCGAATACACGCTATCGTTACAGAAGCGAAGCAAATTTAATAAAACAGAACCAAATATAACGAAAGGAGAGCTAGTACTCACTAAGGATGATGATCTGCATTCAGGAGAGTGGCGTTTAGGAAGCATCCATGAGGTACATAGTGGTAACGATGGTTTTGTTAGAACCGTAATAATAAAGAAAACCAACGGAGGATTATTCAAAAGGCCAATTACAAAGATAAGTTGTCTGCCGATTGTGCACGATTGACAATGCGAGAAGATACCTTTGTCAAAGGAAAGTCCAACAAACGCAGTTGAAGCCAACGACCACTCAAAACAAGAAGCGCCAAGTCTAAGCTGCTACTTCACACTATCGCTTTAATCTCTGTATTAGGACTAGTAGCAGCAGAAACACCAACAAGATACAATATATCGAGATTTTTCTTTCATCCCGGGATCTACTGTGAAAAAATTGATGAAGCAAGACTAATCAATGGAGAATGGAGGATCATAACCTATTATAACCTTACTTCCTATATTGGGCAGGACTAAATCACTTTGAGATAGCTGTGCGTCAACATTTTCGATCTATCAAAATTTCACGAATATAAAAAAATCAACTAAGGCTAAGCTATACATACTCGTACAAGTAAATGCATAATGGAAGGAACTACAAGACAACGTTAAGCTTTTGAAATCTACACGGATCAAAAGAGGACTTATTAACGGGCTAGGTTCCTTGATCAAAGACATTACAGGAAACTTGGATCAACACGATCTAGATGAAATCAGTTCCGCAATGCACAGCCTTTACGAGAATCAAAATAATCTAAATAAACAAAATGACGCTCAAATCGAGATAAATAAAGGTATGATTGACAGATACAATTACGTACAAAAATATGTAAAGGCCAGTAATAAGAAGATCGCTTTTGAATTAAATAGGCTCAGTAACACAACACAATCAGGAATACAAATGATAAAAATAGGTCAATACATCTTTAAACTAACTAACACAATAGATACCTTAACCCAACATATAGACGACATTTTAGACGCACTCAGCTCAGCTAGACACAGACTCATTTCTCGACATTTATTATCTATTAACAATGTACTGTACCACGACCGAATTGAAATTATCAACTCAAACAATATTTAAGATAAATTGACATTACAGAGATATTACAATCAGTCTAGAATTATTCTCAGTATACAAGTTCCGAGCTTCTATGAAATAATATTCAGTTATTTCAAAATTAAACCAATTCCATCCAAAAACCTCATAATTACCCCAATTCCCTCATATAATATCATCCTAAACGAACAAAATTACACGGAAAACACGTATTACTGTACTAAACAATCACAACAAACAGTAAGCAACACCTGCATACCAAGCATCATTTCACAACAACCAGCTCAAGTAATCACACTGTCTATACGAATTCAAAGATGAAGTCTCAGAAATTGTCAATGGCAAATTGTATGTAGCCACACCAACACAAGCAGAATTCACATCTACCTATCAACAATCTACGAAGTTCAGCAAAGGGCCAAGCGTTAATTGAATTCGACAGCTGCGATGTTAACATCTCGGGCATTACCTACAGCAGTACCTAACATTTTCACCGGGAAGACCAGGCCGTCATTATACCATATCACGACGTGGCAAGTCAAAACGTTATTCAATCATTGTCGTTATCACAAATGACTGATTAAACCCTACAACATAGAGATCACATCACACTATTACAAGAACGGGCGATATCTCACAGCATATATTATTGGAATCATCATGTATTGTATCTGGAAAAGATGTTACAAAGTCACACAGCCTGTAGCAATAGTAAGTCATTACATCATCAACAACCAAAGACATAAGGAAATCCCTATGGCCTTTTCTTCGGCGGGAGGAGTTACGGTCTTCTACACGCGACACAACAACAAAGTAACATGGAATGCAGAAATACTTTTCTATGATACACAAACGACGCGCGGAGCAACGCCATGCAAACCACGCGCAACGAAATCGCTGAATATAATTTGTGGGTCAAATATTTTTTTTTAAATTTATTTTTCCAATCTTTCCGATTAATTATGGACTAAAATTGTTTTTTATAATAAATCCAGACCGTGAAACATAAGTCACCGGTATCTTTTTATGTGGGCTGAAGAGCGGAACATTTGTATTATTTGAGAAGAAAAAGAGAAATTTCAGAGAAATCTGAATCTGGAAGATCATCAGGTGGCACTCGTTGATTTTAATTTTCATATTGTAGAGATTGAAGAAGTCGATACCAATATACAACAGTTGGGAGAGATTGGGTGACCAAAACTTAGCCAAGAATTCTTTCGTACAAGAGAAATGGTGAAAACTCAGTCCAACCAGGGATGATCACATCCCTTACTTATGTTAGCGCCAGTGAATATAATACCTTAAGGCATAAGGGCGAGGGCGGATTAAATCCCTTAGGTGTAGTTTTTAGGGGTTCGTAAACAATTCCAGTATGGCCCCCAGTATGATACAATAAATATTAACAGAAATACGAAAAGTGTAGTGTAGCTTTGAATTTAAATGTCAGCTCATACATGAATTGCAGCTTAAATTGATCTTTGAAATATTTTCTAACTGTGTAACAAATTTCTAATTAATTTGTAAAAAATTCCAGTAGGTACTGTTTTCATTGGATTGCGCTACAACTGCTGGTACAGCATAAGGGTTTTACAAATAAGATTCTCAGGTCAATATTCGGTAATCGATGGCGAGAGAGTGAAGTTGTTTAAATGTTATTGAAAATATTTAATTCTATAATCTCAATGTGTAATAAATTTTAAACAATATGAGATTGTCATAATTGCTATGGATAATTTAGTGTTCATAATTTGATTATATTAAATGCATAATTATAATTTTGGTGTATGTGGTGTAATTGAATAAAGCTGTTTTTAAGAACTGTTAATTTATCAAGTGATTCAGTTGACAATTAAATTATACAAATAGTTTTTGCAGTGCTAAATATAAATCGTTTTGTGTGTTGTTGGCCTTATTCCATAGCATAGTTTATGTAAATAAAACATTATATTACAAATGTTCAAGTGGTTTTGTGGCATGACAAGTGTTTCTCGATTTTTTTATACGTGCTATTTTACCTCTATGCTAAACCATTATTGCAAGGTTGCTTTGTGTTTTTGTTAAACGACTAAGGTACGCAACGCATAGTATTGTTTTGCGGTACTGTCCAACAACTGTACTATTAAACATTATAAATCATTGATTTCATCATATACATGTCTTATGAATGTAAAAATATGCCGCTCGAAGACATTCTTAAAATCAACGAGCCGTCGACTTTGCACATTATGCAGGCTATCTCAAAGTTTGTTGAAACTAGTATCTCTAATCATAAAGAGTTAACTGCGAAAATTATTGATACTAAAAACGTACTTGAAACATCTGTTAGTGAAATTAAAGGCGAAATAAACAAAATTAACTCTAGAATTGATGGCATTGAAAACAAAGTGGATAAAAACGATATTTGCCTTGCTAACCTGCAGACACAAATTAATTTTCTGCAACAAAACGCTTTGAAATGTGATATATTGGTATCTGGATTTCCCATTAATGTAAACGATAAAGATGATGTACTGAGAAAACTAAACTCTGTATACAACTTCGGCTTGGACAATATTGAATCGGCATATATGAAATCAACGAAAACCCTACGTAGTGGCCGCAGTGGCAGAGGAACTTACAATCAGTTTTATATCAAGTTCAAAAATATTGAATCTAAAGATCACGTTATACTTCAAGTTCGCGCCAATGGTCTGCTAAAGTTAAAGCAGCTTTATCCTACGTCATCGAATGGTGAACAAACAATAAACCTGCGTGACAAGCAATCAAATTCTGCTGGTTTCGTCACAACAACATCTATATTAAAATTAAAGATGATTCACAACCGAAAATCATATGGAATGTAAACGACATTGAGAAAATCAAACAGTAATACAGTGGAGGTTTCTGATACATCTACTGCTTCAAAATATAATAATGGTATTGTTTTTCTAATTTAATCTAATTTTTAAATTTTATTATTTTATTTTTTTATTTGAGTTCACGTTATATAATTATGTTTAGTATCTACTTTTTAATTATACTTTATGCTAGTGTCTTCTTCATGCTTTAATCTTTATAAAAAAACAATTACTTATAAATAACAATATTATCATCATGTGGATTTAATTTAATGAATTATATTTGTAATGCTACTTAGTAGCTAATTGAATACTCAGCTTTCCCATTCACTTAATAATATTATCTATTTTTTTTTTACATTTGAATTATATAAATGTTCATATTAATTAGTATTTTCATTAACATTTTGTTTATTTTTTTTAGTAAATATAGCTAATCGCAATAGCAATTCTATTATCAGTGATGATAGCAATGACAACAGACATTTTTTAAACTTTTCTACTTTTGATACTGCAACTAAAAACATATTAGCACTAAATATTTTTTATCTTAATATCAATAGACTCATGAATAAATTAAGCGAGCTTGAAATTTTATTATCTTCCTTTCACCATAAAATTGATGTAATTGTACTCACTGAAACTTTTTTACATGAATCTGAAATTAAGTACTTCAACTTAAATAATTACAATGCTTATCATAACACACGCGATACTAGAACTGGAGGAGGTACTGTAATTTTTGTCCATCGCGACCTTGATTTTGTTCTTGTTAATTCCAAAAGTCTCCTGGAAAATCAATGTCTGGTTATTTACTCCAAAATTTTAAATTTGCATATAACTGGTATTTATAAACCACTGCACACATGTCGTCAACAATTTCTGCCTTTCCTGGATAACATTATGTCTTCTTATAAAAATCAAATAATTCTGGGTGACTTCAATCTTAATACTTTATTGAGATCGGAATCACTAATATCCGATTACGATTCCATCCTACTTTTAAATAACTATTTCATTATAAATAAATTACATGAATTGTATGCTACTCGTGTCTCCGATTCAACAAAGACAATAATCGATCACCTACTATCCAAATTTAAGGAAACATTCTTTGTATTATATGGTGATACCAGTCTGAGTGATCATCGTTACATGTTAGTCAAATTTGTTATAACAAAAAAGTCTGCCTATTTTACTGAAACTACAAACTTTATTAATTACAATAAAGTACATTCAGACGTTGTCAGTAAATTTTCTCAATCACATCGACCTGATTTCATGACACTATGTTCAAGTATTGTGACATCAATTAAGGATAATACAGTAACCAGAACTACTACTGCAAAAATTTCTGCATATAACAAGCATTGGTTTAACAATCAACTATTCAAATTATCTAAAATCCGGGATAAATACTATAAACTGCACAAAGCTTACCCGCAAAATTGTTACTTTTCAGAAACTTTTAAACGATTAAACAAGGATTTTAAAAAACTTGTCACCGATACAAAAAAATCTTATTATACTAGTAAACTAAATGCTAACATTACAAATTCCAAACAAATGTGGAAATTATTTAATGAGATATTAACCAACGATCCCATATCCCTCAGGCGTAACAATAACAAAAGTAATTCCATTCAACTTAGAATTAATGACATTGTGTTAGTCGATCAATCAATTATTGCTAATGAATTTAATAAATTTTTTGACACTATTGGAACATACATTTCTAATCAATCATCTTTAAGTCAATATGTTCTTGAGCCATGCAATATTATGAGAGAACTTCCTGTAATTGACCCAATTAATATTGAAGATCTTAATAGTATAATTAGCAAGCTTAAAAATGACTCTTCTCCTGGTTATGATAATATTACAATTAAAATTGTGAAAGACCTGGTTAATATTATTTCTCCTTCGTTGTTGGTATGTTTAAATTCTTGGATAAAGGATGGGACCTTCCCTTCATTTCTTAAAATTGCCCATGTTTCTCCAATCCATAAATCTGACGACCACTGTGCTATTAATAACTATAGGCCAATTTCCATCCTGCCTGTTTTTTCTAAAATCTATGAACGGATAATTCACTCAGCATTGATAGTTCACTTAAACTTTAACAAACTTATAAACTCTAAGCAGTTTGGGTTTACTAAAAATTGTAGTACTGTCTCTGCGGCACTGCATCTTATTGAAGGCATTTACGAGTCATTGGAAAACAAAACCGCTACAGCATGTCTATTCCTTGATTTTAGAAAAGCGTTTGATTGTGTGAATCATTCGATTTTGAAAGACAAGCTAATGAATTTTGGTATTACCGGCCATGCATTTGAACTGATCTGCAGCTACCTGACTGATAGGAAACTAACTGTTCGCGTCGGAAAATATGAATCTTCTGCTCTTAACGTGTCGGTTGGTGTACCACAAGGGTCCATTCTAGGCCCTACGTTGTTTTTGATTTATGTAAATGACATTTTCAACTTAAACTTAAAGGGGAAGATTCAACTTTTTGCGGACGATGCCTCTCTGTTATATAGTTCTACATCATTTGAACAGCTTCAATGTGAAATGGAAAGTGATATGATAATAATTAGCAGATGGCTAGGAAATAATAGATTGGTGTTAAATGCTTCCAAATCAAACTTTGTTACATTCTATTTAAAGCACAAACCGCCATTAATATTTAATGAAATTAATTTTCAAAATGAATCAATTAAACGTGTCGACTCTGTCCGATATCTTGGCTTGTTAATTAATTCGCAGTTATCCTGGATTAATCATATTAGCGGTGTAAAACAGAAAATATCGCCTATTGTTGGAGTTTTAAGACGAGTTGGACGATTTATACCCGATCCTCTTAAATACAATATTTATTATAGTTTTATCCACTCTCAACTATCATATTTAATAACTACAAATTTGGGGTTCCTCAAGCAACATTCGTTTAATTGATTTACAAACTTTACAAAACAAAGGATTGAAAGCATTAAGAAATTTACCCTTGTTAACGTCAACTAATCTTCTTTACAATAATAAAATTCTTTCAATTCCTTCTATAATTGACTATCAGTACATCATAACAATTTATAAGATCAGACATGGGCTATTGAAGTATAATGCAGAATTCCAAACGAACATTTCTGCCACAGGAAGAATTACACGTAATTCATTAAATTATCGCCTCCCGAATTATAAATTTAAAACGACCCAAAATAGTATATTTTATAAAGGTGTAAAACTTTTTAACAACCTCAGTAATGAAGATAAAGATGATAAAATTTCAAATCTCAAGTCGAATTTAAAAATGACTCTATACGAACAGTTTATTGCTAACTATAATACTTATCACTAACAATTTTATTTTAAGTTTATCCTTTATTCAAATTGTTGTTGTTGCTATCATTAATGCTATTTAATCAGATTATTACGTACAATATTTAATAAATATTTATATGTATTTATATATGTATCATTCTCTTGTTAATATTTATTAAAACTTATAGAAATTAGAAATATTTTCCTTTATGAAAATTGTAATATTTTTTCCTTGGAAAATAATAAAAAAAAAAAAATATTTGTCAAAGCTCTTGGATATAACAAAGGCGATCGTAAAGGCCTCTCCAAGCGACGGCTGACACAATTGATATTGGTAGTTTGGGGGATCAATTTTATCACAACCACGTTTCCTTCAATATTCGAACTGGAATTCCGTCGATTCCTTTCGATAATTCATTTTAATTAGTATAGCAAATATTGAAAAGCAACAAAAATACTCTCCCTAAGTGTAACATGCATATTATTCAAATCTCTATGCATCGACACCTTCTCCAAATCACTAATGCAATTTCCAACCCCAAAATATATTGAATTATAATTTAATGGTTCAATTATGTGAACAAAAATCATTCTACAGATCATGTTACATGCTAAAATTTATGTTATTGATATTATTTCAATAATATGTTGTAATTTTAATTTCAATTATGTTGGATATAAACCAAAAATTTTGTATAGGTAAGCCAGATAATTTCAATAAAATTTGCATTATTCTCATATACCGAGACAAATAATTTAATTTTTGCCCAGTCCAGTCTACTTTATACCAATAATAATTTACCTCTGTACAACACAATACGAGAATATAATATTTATTATTTGAAAGTAATAAAATTGATATAGGGGCTACGTACGACCGACCGAACATGAGAGTTATAAATTTCTATTATTTTGATTTAAAAAATTTTCAAAATTTAATTTAAAATTATTGCTTGGGTGTTATAACAGTATTTTGTGGTCAAATCAATTAAAAATGAAGAAGAATATTTATCGTATTGTAAATTTTTTGGCCAATAAATAAATAAAATTGACAAATAATTTAATTATTATTTATTAAATTATTTATTTAAATTATATTATTTGAAATGTTGTAAATCAATCGAATTGATATTTTAATTTTTGAGTGTAGGTTAGGTAGGTTACAACTATATATTGTGTTTGGAATATTAAATCTGTTAAGCACTCCGCGAGTTATTTTTACTCCGCGCCTATACGAAAAACGATTTAAACCTGTCGTGTTTGAATGAACTAGATATGTTTAACTTTTGTTTCCGGCGGTTTTTCGATACTGTGTGCCGTACGTCAATCTTTTGTTTAAATTGGCAACTAACTTAATTAAGGGTTACTTCATACCAGTAACATATATCTCCCATGCTATTAAACCGGGGTGCTAGTTGACAGCCTCCTCGTGGCGCATCATGGCAATGCACTGTAGATCGAACGGTTGTGGTATCCAACCCCTACGTAGTAGAGAAACAGTATAGCTGATAGTCAACAAAAAATGGAATGTCCGGTATAAACAATAACATACTCCAGGTGGATCCGAACTCAGATTCTAAATCCCACCCCGATTTACCGGACTGCTCCACAGATTCTGGCAACCAGGCTGATCATGTTCCTAGTACTACTGGAAGCACGAAAGAAGCGATAAATGAATAGCCGTTTGGTAGAAGAAGTATGGCACATCAAAGAACACCACCATCAACTCCACCGCCACAGAGTACCGCACTGTGTGAACGTAACAATGAGAAAGAAAATATCTCTTCTATCAAGCATAACAATTTCGAGCCAACATAAGCCCAAATAAATTTGACCGGTGTGAAGAACTTAACAAAATTTGTTATTTTAAAATATATGCGAGTGTGCATTCAATATTTTAACAGTGTAATTAAAAAAAAGTTGAACAGAAATGATTGAAAATCGCATTGAAATAGATAAAAGTAAACTAATTCAATTTTTTGTGTTAGCACCGGTTTGCTGTTTATTATAAGGAGCTAATCCACGCTGTTTCATTATTTACGTTAAATCACCTGACTAATAGGCTTTCAAAATATCATAGCAATATTTAGGGCCTGTCTGATGTACTATGAACTAACAAGCTTTCAATGGTAATCTTAACTCATTCAATTTTTTATAGAGCCCTATATCTTACCATGATGTTTTGAAAGCCTATTAGTCAGGTGATTTAACGTAAATAATGAAACCGCGTGGAAATCTCTAGGATTAGCCTCGTATATTGAAAAACACAACGGCGCCAACACAAAAAATTGAATGAGTTAGGATTTCCCATTGAAAGCTTGTTAATTCATAGTGTATCTCACTAGTCCTAAATCTTACCATGATATTTTGAAAGCCTATTAGTCAGGAGATTTAACGTATCTAATGAAACCGCGAGGAAATCTCTAGGATTAGCCTCGTATATCAAACTACAGAACGAGGCCAACACAAAAAATTGAATGAGTTAAGATTTCCCGTTGAAAGCTTGTTAATTCATAGTGCATCGCACTAGTCCTAAATCTTACCATGATATTTTGAAAGTCTAGTAGTCAGGTGATTTAACGTATATAATGAAACCGCGTGAAAATCTCTAGTATTAGCCTCGTATATTGAAAAACACAACGGCGCCAACACAAAAAATTGAATGAGTTACAATTTCCAATTGAAAGCTTGTTAATTCATAGTGAATCTCACTAGTCCTAAATCTTACCTTGATATTTTGAAAGCATATTAGTCAGGAGATTTAACGTATCTAATGAAACCGCGAGGAAATCTCTAGGATTAGCCTCGTATATTGAAACACAAAACGGCGCCAACACAAAAATTTGAATGAGTTAGGATTTCCCATTGAAAGCTTGTTAATTCATAGTGTATCTCACTAGTCCTAAATCTTACCATGATATTTTGAAAGCCTATTAGTCAGGAGATTTAACGTATCTAATGAAACCGCGAGGAAATCTCTAGGATTAGCCTCGTATATTGAAACACAAAACGGCGCCAACACAAAAAATTGAATGAGTTAGGATTTCCCATTGAAAGCTTGTTAATTCATAGTGTATCTCACTAGTCCTAAATCTTACCATGATATTTTGAAAGCCTATTAGTCAGGAGATTTAACGTATCTAATGAAACCGCGAGGAAATCTCTAGGATTAGCCTCGTATATTGAAACACAAAACGGCGACAACACAAAAAATTGAATGAGTTAGGATTTCCCATTGAAAGCTTGTTAATTCATAGTGTATCTTACTAGTCCTAAATCTTACCATGATATTTTGAAAGCCTATTAGTCAGGAGATTTAACGTATCTAATGAAACCGCGAGGAAATCTCTAGGATTAGCCTCGTATATTGAAACACAAAACGGCGCCAACACAAAAAATTGAATGAGTTAGGATTTCCCATTGAAAGCTTGTTAATTCATAGTGTATCTCACTAGTCCTAAATCTTACCATGATATTTTGAAAGCCTATTAGTCAGGAGATTTAACGTATCTAATGAAACCGCGAGGAAATCTCTAGGATTAGCCTCGTATATTGAAACACAAAACGGCGCCAACACAAAAAATTGAATGAGTTAGGATTTCCCATTGAAAGCTTGTTAATTCATAGTGTATCTCACTAGTCCTAAATCTTACCATGATATTTTGAAAGCCTATTAGTCAGGAGATTTAACGTATCTAATGAAACCGCGAGGAAATCTCTAGGATTAGCCTCGTATATTGAAACACAAAACGGCGCCAACACAAAAATTTGAATGAGTTAAGATTTCCCGTTGAAAGCTTGTTAATTCATAGTGCATCTCACTAGTCCTAAATCTTACCTTGATATTTTGAAAGTCTATTAGTCAGGTGATTTAACGTATCTAATGAAACCGCGTGAAAATCTCTAGGATTAGCCTCGTATATTGAAAAACACAACGGCGCCAACACAAAAAATAGAACGATTTAGGATTTCCCATTGAAAGCTTGTTAATTCATAGTGTATCTCACTAGTCCTAAATCTTACCATGATATTTTGAAAGCCTATTAGTAAGGTAATTTAACGTATCTAATGAAACCGCGAGGAAATCTCTAGGATTAGCCTCGTATATTGAAACACAAAACGGCGCCAACACAAAAATTTGAATGAGTTAAGATTTCCCGTTGAAAGCTTGTTAATTCATAGTGCATCTCACTAGTCCTAAATCTTACCTTGATATTTTGAAAGTCTATTAGTCAGGTGATTTAACGTATCTAATGAAACCGCGTGAAAATCTCTAGGATTAGCCTCGTATATTGAAAAACACAACGGCGCCAACACAAAAAATAGAACGAGTTAGGATTTCCCATTGAAAGCTTGTTAATTCATAGTGTATCTCACTAGTCCTAAATCTTACCATGATATTTTGAAAGCCTATTAGTCAGGTAATTTAACGTATCTAATGAAACCGCGAGGAAATCTCTAGGATTAGCCTCGTATATTGAAACACAAAACGGCGACAACACAAAAAATTGAATGAGTTAGGATTTCCCATTGAAAGCTTGTTAATTCATAGTGTATCTTACTAGTCCTAAATCTTACCATGATATTTTGAAAGCCTATTAGTCAGGAGATTTAACGTATCTAATGAAACCGCGAGGAAATCTCTAGGATTAGCCTCGTATATTGAAACACAAAACGGCGCCAACACAAAAATTTGAATGAGTTAAGATTTCCCGTTGAAAGCTTGTTAATTCATAGTGCATCTCACTAGTCCTAAATCTTACCTTGATATTTTGAAAGTCTATTAGTCAGGTGATTTAACGTATCTAATGAAACCGCGTGAAAATCTCTAGGATTAGCCTCGTATATTGAAAAACACAACGGCGCCAACACAAAAAATAGAACGAGTTAGGATTTCCCATTGAAAGCTTGTTAATTCATAGTGTATCTCACTAGTCCTAAATCTTACCATGATATTTTGAAAGCCTATTAGTCAGGTAATTTAACATATATAACGAAACCGCGTGGAAATCTCTAGGATTAGCCTCGTATATCGAACTACAGAACGGCGCCAACACAAAAAATTGAATGAGTTAGGATTTCCCATTGAAAGCTTGTTAATTCATAGTGTATCTCACTAGTCCTAAATCTTACCATGATATTTTGAAAGCCTATTAGTCAGGAGATTTAACGTATCTAATGAAACCGCGAGGAAATCTTTAGGATTAGCCTCGTATATTGAAACACAAATCGGCGCCAACACAAAAAATTGAATGAGTTACATTTAACTATTTTAAAGCGATTTTCAATCAATTCTGTTCAATTTTTTGATGAATTACTATAATATTGAATTAATATAATAAAAATGAATTGAAATATGAAATTATGAATTAATTATAATATTAAATGCACACGCGCGTAATTTTAAAATAACAAATTTTGTTAAGTTCTTCACACCGGTATAAATTTGAACAAATAGAGAAATTAATCGCGCAGCTGAACAGTGAAGTTGCCGTGCTATAGAAAGAAAACCGTATACTAAAGGAAACAGTACATAAAACTAACAACGCAGGAAACCCAGCATTGTTGAACAAACAATTTGAAGTATTCACAGATCTAGACAAACATCACACGGATGAAGATGAGCTTGAAAGAGAAACCAATTAAAGACTATAGGAATTCAAGAGAGCAAATAAAAAACCAAGAAAAGAAAGAAACTGCTAATGCCATTACTGCATCCAAAGTGCTTGAGCCAGAAAAAACAGGTTCCACCCCCTATCAATATTCTAGGAATACCAAATCACGGTAGTATACAGAAACTGATGAAAGAACTAGTTCGAAAAGACAACAAAGTAATATAGCTCAGTAATAATATTTGGAAAATAAACACAACAGAGCCTGAAGATTATAAAGATCTAGCTAACAAAATAATTATGTTGGTCACCAGTGGTATACCTACGAGGATAAAAATGATCGATCAATTAAAGTAATGGCAAAAGGTCTCCAGCCAACTGGTTCAAAAAATGAAATTATTGAGGACCTGCAAAACAAAGGCCTGAAAATAATCATTACAGTCAACATCATCAGAAAAGAGAAACGAGAAAATAACGTATGTGAAGTTGGCTCGAAAACCATCCCGAAAAAAACCTTTTAATAAAAATGTTTGCGTCCTCGCTTAATTAAAAAACAAGGCGTTCAGCCCGAAAAATAATACAAAATCACAGAAAATTAAAATCCACCCCGAAAAAATATATAGAAAATTTCGCTCCGGATCTCAAAAGTTTGATCAACAAAATTTCAATATTGCTATAAACTCCAAAGTAAAAAAAATTTCATGTTTCGACAAATGTACCTCAGCCCAGATAGGCCAATAGATATCACAAATGTGGCATATGCTTCATAAGACTAGCAGACAAACTCATGTACAAGGCCATTACCATACGGAGGGATACGGGTCATATACAAGCAATCTGCTATCCAATGATTTTCACTGTGTGAACATGAATGTAGAAAGGAAAGAGGACTTAGGAAATAAGCACATATACAGTTATATCTGCTAACCCTCGTGAACGAAGAAATTTATGGTGGCCTATGAGCATAATTCCGATACCTAATCTATCAGAAGCGAATATTAAATCACCTGGGGAAGCTCTTTAACCACATTGTAAGATAATGAGTATTTGTGTGCTTAATGCTGATGGTCAGTACAATAATTTGACATATATCGTTATATCTGTTAACCTTTGACCTACTCGATTTTCTCGATAATTTTTATATTTTTCGGGCTGAACGGCCTTTTAATGGGTTTAGCGGAGAAACACACCTATATTTAATAGGCGTTTTTCCTGAGGGTTGCAAATGGCTTGTATATGACCCTTATCCCGATCGCATGGTAATGACCTTCCGGATGAGAGTTGTTGATGGCCTTGTCAGGCAAATAATACATTCCGTTATATTTTTAAACCTCTGTGACCAGAGATACACATGATTAAACATGGCCGTTTTCATACATCAAACAATAAAACCATTGGTTCGCAAATGGCTTGTATATGACCCTTGTCCCCATCGTATGGTAATGGCCTTGCAGATGAGTTTGTCTGCTAGTCTTATGAAGCATATGCCACATATGTGATATCTATTTGGCTATCGGGGCTGAGATACATTTGTCGAAAGATGAAGGTTTTTTTATTTTGGAGTTTATTATAGCAATATTGAATATTTATTGATCTACCACATACTTAGTTTGAAAATTAGAAAATCAAACTTTTTAGATCCTGAGCAAAATTTTATATATATTTTTTCGCGGTTGATTTTATTTTGTATTATTTTTATAAAAATAATATTTATAATATTATGGCTATTCGCGACCTCAGAGTTAAAATAAAAACACCGAGAAAGGTCACTCGACTAATACCTCAAAAGTACTGCCATCGTGAAGCAAGATGTCGTAAACCGAAGTGTATCAACTGTAAAGGCCAGCATCCAGCCAACTACAGAGGATGTGAAGTAGCAGTACAACTACAGAAAATAAGAGATAAATCACACAAACCAGATACATCAAGATATGTACAATCTACAAGAAAAACAATGGAGCCTAAATCGTCAACTCCTAATCTAAACATACAAAGAGAGCGCATAAATGAAAACGTTACTTATGCACAAATAGTTCAGCAAACAGAGCAGAAACATTTAAAAGTGGATCTCGTTTTACAAGACGTACTGAGAAATTTAGAGAATCTCAACAAAAGACTTATCTAGCAGGAAATGAGTCTGCAGAACACACTCGAAGAAATGAAATCACAAACTAGTTTTAATAAAAGAGTAGAAAGAAAGGGCGAAAGAAATGAATAAAACAATACGAACTGTAACCTGGAATGCAAATGGGCTATTGCATCACAGAGATCATTACATCCAGAGAACAAAGCTAGAGGTTGATCATCTATCCTCATATATGACCATATAAAACATAACAAAGAACTTAAAGTCGACAAAACTCTCCATGCAAGTCACAACAATCAAAATACAATTAAACAATTTTAAAACTTGCAATATCTCAGCAACATACTGCCCTCCAAGATACAATCTCAAACAAGCGGATAATACTAATTTTCTCAAAACACTAGGAAGTGTTTCCTTAATTGGAGGTGACTACAGATAATGCAAAAAATATCTATTGGGGATCACGGTAAGGAAAATAACTGTTTGCAGCAGACAAACAACTAAAACTCGAGTTTCCCTCAGGCGGTACACCAACCTATTGGCCTACGGATATCAGTAAGACTCCAGATCTTATAGACTTCTTTATTACAAGGGGGATTTCAGATAATTATATCCATGTAGAGAACATTGAAAGTCTATCGTCAGAATCAATCACCAGTTTGGATACTTAGCCAAACAATGATTGTGAATGAGAGCAACTCGAAATTAATGAGCTCCAAAACCAATTGGGATCTCACCCAAACACATTTAACAGAAAGAATTAGTCTGCAAAACCCAATACTGTTACCAGACCAAATAGAAGACGAACTAGATTACGTCATCCAAAATATCCAAAGTGCTACGTGGGAAAGCACTCCTAACAATAGTAAGGAAATGAAGCGCAATGCTAGCTAGCTATCCAGAGGAAGTCCTCTCCTAAAAATAAAAGAAAAGCACGGAAGAAATGGCAAAAACATCGAAACCCGAAAAGACATTACAAATCAGTCAGTTAATAAATACCTCAGCAGTCTAACTGGGCAAAAAGGCACTGATTATTCATTATGGAAAGCAACTAAAAATCTTAAAAGACCCAAACTTCAGGTTCGTCGAATTAAAAATAAAGAAAATTCGGCTCGAAATGCTAAACATGAAGCAGATTTGTTTACAAATCACCTTGAAGAAACATGCCAACCTTATTCCAAACAAACGGAGGAGGAAAATTTCACCCCGATAAATAAACAGGATGAAATGAAAATTGCACCTGCAACATTGAAAGAACTAAAATGGGAAATCAAGAATAACCTGAATGCGTATAAGGCGCCAGGATATGATCTTATAACGACGGATCAGCTAATAAAAGTGTTTCCGGAGAAAGCGTTGATGAAACTAAGATATACACCAAGACAATGGAAAGTTGCAGAAGTAATTATGATACTTAAGCCGAACAAACCTCCGAATGATAAAGCTTCATATAGACCAATTTCTCTGCTACCAACATTATCGAAACTATTTGAAAAGGTTCTTCTTAAAAGACTAAAACAAGTCTATACATTTCTTCTAGTCGAAGAAATGAATTTTATCCCCACACTTCAGTTTGGATTTAGGGAAAAACATTACAGCGTGTCTGACACGAAATGTTACCAAAACAAAACGCCACAGAATTTTTATTTTTTGATGAATTTTATTGAATCAAAGTAAAAAATGTTTACAAATATTTAAATTTTCGAATTGCATTAGCAGTTTTCGATTTGGCCACCCTTAGCCGCGATTATGGCCTTCAACCGGCCGACAAAGCTATTGCATGCAGCACGAAAGTGGCTCTGCCGTATTTTGGCCCATTCCCGGCGAAGCGCTTGCTTGAGAAGATCGACACTTTGATATTTTTTGTCCCAACCTTGCTCTTTAAAATACCCCAAACCGAGAAATCTAGTGGATTTGCATCCGGGGAATTTGGTGGCTATTGAGCAGTCGAAATGAACCGCGGAACGTTGTTTCTCAGCAAATCTTGATTGACGCGTGCTTTATGACTAGGCGCCGAGTCCTGTTGAAATGTCCAGGGTTTGCGGCCGAAATGCTTTTGTGTCCAATACTTTTGTTGATTACTAAATTGACTGATGACGATTTGGAAATGTTGTACGTTGATGATGATGGTGGTACCATTGAAAGTGATACCGACGATGATGATTGGATGCCGAATGGTCATGCAGCCGATGAAGAATTGGAAGATTATGCAGTAGAATATAATGCCACTGTTGAGGATAACGCGGCTATTGAAGAGGATGCAGATGTGGATTCTGATGCTGCTGAGGATGTATCATTGACTGCAAAGCCCACGCTTGAACGAGTTAGCATTTCCGCAAAAATTAATAGCATGCGATGGCATAGAATTGGCAAAAGTACCATTTTTAACCTATCAAACCAGTTCTCGCAATGTTCTTCGTGAATTAGATATGTACATATTATTCATCTCAACATTATTCTTCATTTCTTTATATGTAGAGATTGATATTCTTGTCTTTGGGCAGGTGGCCCTACAATCAAACGATTGTTCAATACATTCAATTCCATTTTCACAGGCACTAGCTGCCTTATGGAATAAAAAAATCCACATCGCGATGAACGTCAATGGAAAAATATTGATGAGATCGAATTCGACGCATTCTTGGCTATATTGCTGGTCATGGGTGTACACAAATCAAATTGTGAACTTCTGATTGAGTTGTGGACGCGCTAGGTGAATTTCATTTATCATGCCTCAATGAGCTGAGAGCGTTTCAAAGCCATATTGACAACAATTCGATTCGATGATGCGAACACACGAGAAGCGAGAAAGGCGACTGATGAGGCTTCACCTATATCAGAATTGTGGTGTGGATGATGAACGACAATCTCAAAAAAAATTATCAGTCACTTGCCTGGATTACAATCGATGAACAACTGTTTTCGTTTCGTGGCCGCGTATTGTTCAAGCAACACATACCATCAAAACCGGCTAAATATGGTTTGAAGGTTTTTTGGGCCGCCGACGCGAAAACACATTATCCGTTAGGCGGAGTCATCTATTTGGGACGGCAACCCGGAGCCGATAGGGCACGTAATATGGATGAGAGTGTTGTTCTTCAGTTAGTGAAACCATATGAAAACAGTGGCAGAAACATCACCACTGATAACTTTTTCACTATATTGCCTCTGGCTGAAATGCTTGCAACTCGTAAATTGACCCTCATTGGAACATTGCGCAAGGACAAACGCTATATCGCCAAGGAACTAATGTGGAAGAAAGGGGGATAATGTAGGTACATCTGTTTTCGCGTATCGCGAGAATTGTACAATGGTCGCATATACCGCAAAGCACAAAAAAATGTGATCCTTTTATCTTCGATGCACTTTGATTCCGAGATCGACGCTATAAGCGGCAAGCCGCAGATAATATTGGATTATAACAAGACAAAAGGCGGCGTGGTCACCATGGTTCAGATGGTAAGCATTTATATCACACGTTTCAATGGTATCAATCTATCTATTTTGTTACATTTGTCAGGTAACAGCATATTCCTGCAAGAGAAAGGCCAATCGATGGCCGCTGGCTATGTTCTTCAACATGATTGATATATTGACTTTGGCAGCCTATCTCATTTTTATTGAAACCCATCGTGATACGACATCTCGCACAACGCGTCGAGTAGTTATCACCAAACTAGCTTCCGAATTAGCGCAACCATACATCTTGCGTCGCGCGCTAAATCTGATGGTTATACGCATACCTGGCGTTCGTTCTGACATTGAGGATATGTTAGATTGCAAATTAACTGATTTTTTGCCCAGGTTCGATCCAGTGGTAGCTGAAAAGGATTCATCTGGCCGTTTAAAAACGCAGGAAAAATGCCATATTTGCCCACGCCAGCGCAACTCACGAAAGCAATGCTTGGTATGCAACAACCCAGTGTCCGATGAGCTAACAAATAAATACAAAAAATTAAAAAATAAAACACTTTAATTCACTCAATTCTACATTTGGATAAAATTTGAATGGGAATATATACTAGCACCCCGGGGACTCTGCCGTCTATAAGGAGGTAGTTGCGAAAAATCAAGTTTGCAATTTTACAGGTAAATCTTACAAAATTCAAAAATATCTTAAAATCATCTAAAAAGAATTTGAAGAGATGTCAGGGAGCTTAAAGCTTCTAGCTCTACGCATTCTATTAAAATTTTGAGTTTTAAAGTTGAAATACCACTCGGGGGACTGTGCGGTCTATTGAGGGTTAAAACAAACAAACCGCCAGCTTAGTGAGAAAATGAATTGTTAAAGCTGGTTTGAGAGCACTTAAACCAGGCAAGAAGGCTGAGTTCACATTACTAGTGAAAAAAAATGTTCACTATCAAAATTCGAGCTGCATGCTGGAGATGGAAGAATTCTCTTAAGAAGAAAACAGGGCGAGAGGCTTGGCAGCGAATGTCTTTTAAGACTCCACCGAAAAATGAAGGAGTTATGGTCTGGATATGTTTTTTTTGGAAACGAAACCGGTCGATTGTGCTTCCTTAGTTCCAGCATTACAGCAGCTGTTTATCTGCAGGTCCTACACAACTATTTTGAGCCTTCTGTGTTAAAGTCAAGACAACCAAGACAACGCTCCGTGCCATACCGCCAAAGTTGTGATTGTGATTGCCTTTCAGATAAACATAAAAATTTTGTTAAACACTTGTTTTTTTTCTTATCTCTTCATTTAAAGATAAAAAAGTACTTCGAAGAGAGAAGTATCGATGTTTTGAGCTGGCCCCCCTATAGTCCAGACTTAAATCCCATTGAAAATATTTGGTCTATAATGATAAGCTAGAAGTAGCAAGAAAGCGCCCAGAATCGATTCAAGCTTTAAAAAGTTTGTTGATGACGATTGGGGAATCCATACCTCCACGACTTTGAAAATTTTATCAAATTCAATGAATCGGAGGTGTTTCGCTGTAATAAAAGCAAATGGCGGCCCAACAAAATATTCATATTATAGATAGAACTTCTATAAATCAATAAAACAATCAACGTATTTATACATACACATTCATAGCCAATTGCTTTCAAAAGTTTTGTAATTTTATTAAAAAAAAGACTCCAATTTGCAATAAAATATTGCCCAATATTTTTTCCCGGCACTGTATGTGTAAATGTAAGCAATTGGTTGACACAATCAAATGAATCAAGAGCTATTTCGAAAATACAATTTCTATAATTCAATATTCTGCATCAAATCACTGAATTGTGGACACCTCATTCCGGACGTATGCATAAGTACGTTTTCCATAAAATTCGGCGTGACCATAAAGTCGTTTAACCTCATTATCATCGAAAATTTCATCAACCAAAAAAATTACTTTCGACATAAAAACTAATAACTCAAATTAATTACAGATTTCATAATTCTCTAATGTACTTTGTCTATAAACAATATTTTTCAAAAGGAACAAAACTATATGGTTTCTTCTGGTTTAACTCGCTCAGCGTGATATGATTTCCATGTTAATCGTATTTATTACATTATCCACATACTCGTACAACAACTATCACTATACGTACAAAATGGTCTTACACTTTAAGAAATCTATGGTTTGTTAGTTTACAGTTGTTGTTGTTGTTCTCGTCCACAAATAGTCATGAATGAAGAGATTGAATTTTTATAAATACACGTCTTGTGAATGAAAAAGAGACGCAATGGAACACGGAAGCTATTTGTTATAAATGAAGAACACAATGAATAATATATTTAAATTAACGTAATTAAAATATTTAATTAATTAGAAAGATTTTGTATTTTGTAAAACTAGAGTAAAATTATTACTTTGCGATTTTTGTGGTGCACGATACATATAGGTACACAAATATCCGCCGCACATCGGACGGCTTTCATGTATGAATAAATCGAATATTCAAAATGATAATTACGTATAACAAAACGAACCGGGTCTCGCGGGTTTGACTATCATCAATATACAACAACAAAAAAGCATATTCTTCCAAAGGGTAATAATTAAAAAGACATCAACGCATCAATTTTATTTGAGAAGGAATCCAGATGAAAGTATTTGTGTATACCGCAGACGGAGAGTGGTAGAATTACATCCAGACCAATCAGTCAAAATCAAATTCGGGATATTATTAATGTAACATATAAACTAACAAAAAATTAAAGGAGGTTCTTTCCCATATAGAATAAAATGAAGCGCACAGTATTTTTTGCATGCAAATGGTAAATTGAATAAACAATTATATTGGATATCATTGTAAACTTCCTCCCCTCACCTCATATACATCAAAATTATGTAAATTCTCTAACATACATAATAACCTTTTAACCTCAAGAACATTGAAATGAAATCAATTATCAACCAAAAAAAATATTTAAACATCAAAGTAATTTACGGACGTAAAACAACAAAAAAAACACAGATAAATTGTAATCAATCAAAACTAAAATCGAACATTTTGAAAATTTATTTCTAAAAATTATTACAAAAATGAAAGATATCTGAGATCTCCTCCCACTTTGTCTGACTCTGGACGCGCACAATGATCATTTTCTAATATAAAATTGGAGGTAATTTTTATAACATGCGCCGACATAAATCCCCAACAACAAACTAATTACGATTAATACTGTAATTGCTGTTTAAATCGTTGTTTTTGTTGTCTTTGATCGTCTGTCTAACGTTGAATTGAAATCTATACATTTGTGTTGTGTTTTTGTTGTTTAAATTGATCGAAAGCAATCAATCAAATATATATGGATGAACGAAGTGCGGACTTAATATTTTTATTTATTTATGGGGGTTTGGGTTATACAAATTGTTTGGATTGTAAATGAAAAAAAAAAATTAGAATTCGATCTTACAAATAAATTGCATTCGTTATTTATGCCCTAATTCTTAATTAAAAGCAATAATTTCAATGTCGAGTATTATAACATACAATCTTTTAATTTGTTGTCCTTTCTTGCAAATTTTAAACTTTTTAACATAAGTCTGCCACTTTCGGTACACAGATTACTATCTAATTTCACAAGGATCTTCTAATTAATCTATACGGAGAAGTATGATGTTTGATTGGGGAAGTAAAATCCGCCTGTACTGTATATAAGCCAAATTTTAGCGAAACAATGTCTTCTTTTATCAAAACTCGTCTTTCAGGTAAAATTTAAAAAATAGTTTAAACAAATTTTGTTTCAAATTGAATTTACAATCTTTCTGTTTTAAAACTTTTTTTCGCAAAAGTTATACATTTTTTCAAAATATTTGCAAAAAACGAAATGTCAAAAATCTGTTTATGGAAAATCCTTAAGTATGGAGTTTCATACCGATTAATTCAATGTACAGTCACCGAACTCCAATGTACTGTTCCTGTAATCAGTTTTTTTGTCAAAAATCGTTATTTCCGCTTAAATTTTGGAAAACTGATCTGGACTGGCATTGTTGCAAAATTAATTTACTATCTTTTAGTTAATAATTGTTTCTCAGGTACATGAACTACTTTTCAAAATTCATGCAGAAACCAAAAAAAAAACTCCTATTGAAACTGTCGCTTTCGGTGGAAAACGGAAAAGCTACTACAAACTCCGTCACTTTTGGTGGACCGTTTTCGGCCAAAAATTCACTGGTATCTTAAAATTTTTATAAACAGCATAGGTTGGAATCGTGGTAGGTATCGTGTTTTTTTGTCAAAAATCCTCATTTAAGACTAAAAAGTCCTCTGGGCCGATATTATTTCAAAATTAATTTAGAATCGTTTAGTTCATAATCGTTTTTCTCAAAAATAATTTTCAAAATATTTGTAGAAAAACGAAAAATATCCCATAAAAACAGTTACTTCCGGTGGACCGTTTCCGCCAAATTTCGCTGGGTTTTCCCGATTTTTAGAAACAGTTCAAGTAAGAAATTTCACCCCAATCCAACAATCCGGCTGAGCAGTATATGGCCAAATTTTTGTTGAAAAACCGTTATTGTCGAAAAACGTTAGTTCCGATTAAATTTTGGAAAATTGATCTGCACCGGTATTGTTGCAAATTTAATTAGAACATTTTAGTATTTTGTCGTTTTTCTCTAAAATGATATTGTTCGGGCCCTATGTAAAATATGTATGTACTTGCAAACAAAACAAATCAAAACAAAAATTGTAAAACCGGCTGCTGTCATAATTGCGTTTAACGCAAATACAAGGATGGACTAGATTTGGGTGCGCGCAGTCTATTCGTAATATCTTTAGTACCTTTTTGTGTATTTTTGTCAGTACCTTTTTGTTGTATTTTTTATCAGTACCTTTTTGTTGTTAAAAGAAAAAAGAAAAAAAGTCGAAAAAGAGGAGTCGTGTGAAAGCCATCCATCGTGAAACATAAAAATAAAATAAAAGTTAGAAATTCAATAAATTCGGTGTTTCATTCAAAAAAACCAAGTTGGGTTTAAGTTTATTAATTGTGGTGCCTTAAGCAAATACCAGAACGAGCAAACACGCCCTGTCAATTGGTCCTTCGAGCCGGATAAGGGGCCACAGTAAGAAAATCCAACCTCTTCGAGAAATTTCTACACGTGGTAACGATATTGGTACATTACAATACCGCTACTTTTACATTGTGCAGTTAGTCGAAACAAGAATCACATTTAACTCGGTGGTACCGGAGTGCAGTTTAGTGGTTAATTAAAATACATAGTGCAGCCAATATATAGTCCGATGGATGGTTTAAAAAGACAACGCTCTGCTTGCAAAGGTGGTTTAACGAAAATCATGAAATTTGCCAATGACCTAACAGATGGTTCAAAGGTGCCGGTGGACGAGATCAAAACTAAAATGGCGTATGCAAGAGATTTGCTCGATCGGTTTCTCAAGATAGAAGCAACAATACTAGAAGACGCTGCTGAAGAATCACAACTCGGTGACTTCGAAGATGAATATCTATCAGCAATATCTAGGTTAAGTGCTGAATTACGCAAACGTCAAGCGCTACCACGTAAAGAGTCACTCGCAGGCAACAACGATGACAGCCTCAACCTCTCCATGCAACAACCAATCAATATCGTCAAGTATGCGAAAGTCGATATTCCTACTTTTTCGGGCGATCCAACTGAGTTCCAGAGCTTTATGGACCTATTCAACGCTGCTGTTCACAATATGGAAACGTATACGCAGTCACAAAAATTTCAATTGCTGAAGCGATATTTGTCTGGTGAAGCCGCTGCGCTGGTACGTCATCTCCCTATCACGGACGCAAACTATGCAGCAGCCATGAAACGTTTAAATCATCGCTATGATCGTAAAAAACCAATAATTTACGCATTCATTCGGAAGTTCCTCAGCATACCAAAACTGTCAAGGGCAACTGCATCAAACGTAAGATCAGCACATGATACAGCAGATGAAGTATTGCGGGGTCTGAATGCATTAGGTGACAACGCTGATGCACGAGATTGGTGGTTAATATACCTGTTAACTGAAAGGATGGATGATGAAACGAAGTCGTTATGGGCGCAGGAAACAGTCAACAAAGATACACTTGAATTTGGCGATTTTCTGAAATTTCTGGACGCACGAGGAGAAGCTCTTGATGCAGTTCAAGTACCAAACAAATCCACAGCTGCTGTTACGAAAAAAGCTATATATCCCACTTTAAAATCAACTGCGCTTACCATATCTGCAGAGCCAGTTGAGGCAAAATCCAGTTCGGGCCCACTTTGCTTGAAGGAAGCTCACCAAGTCAAAGAACGGCAAGAACACCTTATTTCACAAAACCGATGCTTCAACTGTCTCAACGCTGGGCATCGGGTTAAGTTTTGCAACTCGAAGAGCAGATGTGCTATTTGCCACCGGAGACACCATAAGACGTTACATATTGAAGAAAACCACACCGCCGCTGATTCAAAACCAGAAACCGTCACTTCAGCTTTGACTCAGCCGAGTACACAATTTCTGCAAACAGCCTCAAAAGTTATGGCAGTTCTACCGACCGCTATGGTTTGGGTAGTCGACAATCATGGAATCGAGCGAGAATTCAGAGCATTACTCGATTCCGGATCACAAGCGTCGTTTATAACAGAGTCATGTTCACAACAACTCGGACTAAAGCGATCCAACGGTCGAATCAATATTGCGGGTATTGGAAATACATCAGCTGGCACCTCTCGAGGCATCGTCACAATTTGCGTAAAACCTAGACTACAAAATAAGTCTGAGGAAATGACCATAAACGCTCTAGTAATTCCGAAAATAGCAGCTAAACTGCCTGAATTGATGAACCGTGACGACGTGAAGTGGTTATCTACCGTGCAGCTTGCAGATCCGAGGTGCTATCAGACGAGAAGCCTCGACATATTGCTGGGGGCAGATGTATTCTTTGATATCTTAGAAGACGGTCGGATCAAATCGCCCAATAGTAATCTGGTCGCGCAAAATACCAAATTTGGGTGGATAATTGGGGGAAGTGCAGTCACCAAAGCCCAAGAGATCCAAACGTACTGTACTCTCTTCGACGTGGACAGAACGTTGCGGCGATTCTGGGAGATAGAGGATGCAGGGGACAGCAAGCAAGAGGTATTGACTACAGAAGAAGAAGCCTGTATCAAACACTACCAGGAAACTACAACGCGCTCCGAAGATGGACGCTTCATCACGCGATTGCCGTTTAAATCGGATATAACCAAGATTCCAACCAATTACCAGATAGCCGTTTCTCAACTAAATGCATTATACAGACGATTCAAACGCGATCCAGAACTTCATCGTCTCTATAATGAGTTTCTGGATGAATACAGCAAGCTAGGTCATATGAGAAAGGTTGATGGTCCCGTTGATCCCAACGCTTACTTTATGCCGCATCATGGAGTTTTAAAACAGCAAAATATTACCACCAAGCTAAGAGTAGTATTCAACGCCTCATCTAAAACTGGTCAGAACCCGTCGCTCAACGACATGCTTATGATTGGCCCAACCGTCCAATCTACACTGTGGGCCATTCTTCTACGTTTTCGCCTGTATAAATACGTCTTCTCCGCAGACATCGAGAAGATGTACCGGCAGGTATCTGTACACGAGTTGGATCAGCCATACCAGTTAATCCTTTGGCGAGACGATGAGAATAACTTATGCACCTATAAACTCACGACCGTTACCTACGGAACATCATCGGCTCCCTTTGTCGCTACAAACACGTTGAACGAGTTGGCCTCCTATTTTTCGCGAGTATATCCAAAGGCCGCCAAAGCGATACAAGAAGATGTTTACGTAGATGATGTTCTCAAGGGTGCAAATACAATCGAAGAGCTGATTACGTTGAGAAGGGACATATGTGCTATCTTGCAAAGTGGTAAATTTCATTTAAGGAAATTTGTAAGCAATCATCCAGAAATCCATGATCCGTCACCAACCAACAATGTAAAATTGTTAGATGAGCATAAGGATACAATCAAGGTGCTTGGAATCCAGTGGGATCCAATTCAAGACGAGTTTCGCTTCACAACACACCTTCCATTCAGAAAGCTTCACACCAAACGATCGATCCTCTCTGAAGCGAGTCAAGTATTCGACCCGTTTGGATGGCTGTCTCCGCTGCTAATAAGGTCAAAAATCGTTCTACAAAAATTATGGCGCAGTAGTGTAGATTGGGATGACAATCTACCAGAAGATATACTCAACGAGTGGCTCAAATTACGAGGAGAAATCGAAAACTCAAACTCCATTCAGCTGAACAGATGGTTGGGCAGTACATTTAACGAAGATGAGGAACTCGAACTACATGGCTTCAGCGATGCGAGTGAGATGGCTTACTCAGCAGTGGTTTTTCTGCGTGTCATCCGAACCAACCAAGTTACTTGTCGCATAATCAGTTCCAAAACAAAGGTCGCACCGCTGAAACCTATGAGCTTACCAAGGCTAGAACTTTTGAGTTCGGAGCTCCTAGCTAATCATGTACAGTCGGTGATCAACGAAAGCAAGCTGAAACTATCACGTACCATCCTTTGGACTGACTCCAAAATAGTGTTGGACTGGCTGTCCATCCAACCAAGAAGATGGGCTACATTTGTCGCCAATAGAGTAGGAAAAATCACAAGCCTGTTCAAAAGAAGTTGTTGGCGACACATTCCTTCGCAACTCAATCCAGCAGATTGCGCGAGTCGTGGTATATCTTTAAAGGAATTAAAGAATCATCCGTTATGGTGGACTGGACCAAGCTTCTTAACCGAACCAGAACACTATTGGCCGGTACAGGCAAGCCTTGATGTATCCCAACACATTGATGAGAAATCATCGAAGGTTGCCAGCAACATAGTAACCCATGGTAAGCAAGATACAGGAGAACATGGCAGGGAAAACAAAACACTACACTATCTCTTCGCAAAATTTTCAAGCTATAAGAAAATTCTTCGCGTCAGTTCATATGTTCGTCGGATTTGTAGTCCTGTCAAACCTAATACAACCGTGCTAAGTGTTGATGAAATCAACCAAACAGAAGCCGTATTATGTAGAGAGATGCAACGCATAGAGTTTTCGAACGAGTATAAACTGTTGTTGCATCACAAGCCGTTAGTCAACAAAAGTCAACTACTACAATATGCACTCTTCCTAGATGATGACTTGGTTATGAGAGTGGGTGGTCGAATTAAGAATAGTTTGGCACCATACAACACGAAGCACCCTATCATATTGTCGTCGAAATGGACAATAAATCAACGTATCGTATATCAAGTCCACAAGGATCATTGTCATCCTGGACCTGCACTGTTAATGGCCATGATTCAAGAAAGGTATTGCATCATAGGAGCACGAAATTTAGTACGCCAAACATTCCAAAGGTGTATTGGATGTATAAAACAACGCCCACGCTTGGAGACACAAATCATGGGAGACTTGCCAAGGGAACGTGTGAATATGTCTGCTCCGTTTGCCTGTGTCGGTATAGATTTCGCAGGCCCATTCAGAGTTCACACCATCCGCAAAAGAGGATACAATCCGCAGAGCAAAGCATATTTGTGTGTTTTGGTTTGTATGGCAACTCGAGCCATTCACTTGGAACTATGCCTACAACTGACTACCAAGTCCTTTCTGGCGGCATTGAAACGCTTTGTTGGCAGACGTGGATTGTGTCACACCATCTTCTGTGACAATGGGACTAATTTCGTTGGAGCTGCCAATTTTCTGAAGGAAATGCAAAATTTCTTTAAACATAATCAAAACGCAATCACCAATAATTTGATGGACGAGAGAATTCAGTTCAAGTTCAACCCACCGGGTGCTCCTCATATGGGCGGCCTATGGGAATCAGCTGTCCGACTGGCAAAAGTTCATCTTCACCGTACCATTGGAGAACAAATTCTCACAATCGAAGAATTCAGCACATTACTAGTCGAAATTGAATCAGCTTTGAACAGTCGTCCTCTGTGTTCTTCATTATCACCGACTGAATTGATCCTTACACCTTCGCATTTTATTTTACATCGTCCAGCACAACAAGTACCTGATATAGTTAATGAGAATGATTTGTCACCAAATGATCGATGGGATTTGGTTCGCAAAATCACTCTAAACTTTTGGCATCGGTGGCAACGGGAATATCTTATATCGTTACAAACACGGTCAAAGTGGAAGCACCCGCAACAGAACCTGAAAGAAAGTGATATCGTCATGATTTGTGAACCAAATTTACCACCCGGGAAGTGGATGACAGGACGAGTTACTGAAGTGTATCCTGGTAAGGATGGTAAGGTACGTGTAATCCAAATGAAAACGTCAAATGGAACGACCATGGAACGTCCAATATCCAAGGTTTGCAAATTACCAGTTAATGAATCAATTGATTCATGGCCGGCGGGATGTTCGGGCCCTATGTAAAATATGTATGTACTTGCAAACAAAACAAATCAAAACAAAAATTGTAAAACCGGCTGCTGTCATAATTGCGTTTAACGCAAATACAAGGATGGACTAGATTTGGGTGCGCGCAGTCTATTCGTAATATCTTTAGTACCTTTTTGTGTATTTTTGTCAGTACCTTTTTGTTGTATTTTTTATCAGTACCTTTTTGTTGTTAAAAGAAAAAAGAAAAAAAGTCGAAAAAGAGGAGTCGTGTGAAAGCCATCCATCGTGAAACATAAAAATAAAATAAAAGTTAGAAATTCAATAAATTCGGTGTTTCATTCAAAAAAGCCAAGTTGGGTTTAAGTTTATTAATTGTGGTGCCTTAAGCAAATACCAGAACGAGCAAACACGCCCTGTCAGATATACTTTTCAAAATATTTGCAAAAATCGAGAAAGCTGTTGAGGCCGCAACTTTCGGTGAACCAATTTCAGCTAAAACCATTGGGAGCTCTCAATTTACGAGAAACGCTTAAGTATGACGTTTCATACCGATCAGTTGCACCGCCCGGGCTGTAGCGAACAAACAGACATTTAGTGGACAAGGCACCTAATGCATCTAGATTACCAGGCAGTACTGCTTCATACGTCATCAAAGGTATGTATACTGTTTTTTTTTCTGAACTGTTGATGGCAGTAATGTTTGCAAAAAGTATTTGACATTTAGTGGTTTTAAGAAATTTTTAATGCATAATTCTTACCAATAGCCCGTAATAAAACGTTTAATTCATTATAACGAGTAGAGTTTCACGACAAAAAGATTTGTGCATTTAAACTGCCATCTGAGGTCGTTAGTGTCTAGGCTCACACCACTGGTTTAACTTTGTACCATATATATTTATAATTTTATAATAAAATGTAATTTTTTAATTTGTGTTGCGCTCACGAAAAAACCCAAAATTGAATCTGACTTGACTTACAATGTTCACGCCAAGACAGAGTTGAAAAATACAAAAAAAAAATCTAACACCAATTGTAATCTCACAAATCTCAAATGTTGTGCTTGTGTAACCGGATTTATCAACATTTAGGAATTACTTTAATTATCAGCAGCCTATTAGCAGACTAGAACAACAAATCCTTCGGTGTTAGTAAAATTGGGTATTTCTACTCTTGCGTCATATCAGCATTTTTAAGTCGGTCTCCAACACAAAGAAGTTCATCGGAATCCAGAAACGGGGTCAATGATTTTAAGGAGCTTTAATTACTCATAACACCGTTTATTGTAAGAGCTTTAATTTCGTCCGCAAATGGGACAGTAATATTTACTTTAAGAGACATTGCCATTTCATTTGCGCTAAGTTCACCAATTTGTGGACATTCAGAATGGTTTATCTTACAATTGCTGTATAACCGGAAGAGATAGGCAGTGACGTTTATTAACTTTTATACGAAGAAAATTTGTTTATTAAATCAACGTCACATGTCCTAGTGGAAATGCACGCTTGAGTAATTTTTCGAAGATCAAGATTAATAAGCTGTGAGCTTAATATTTTGTATTCACTCTGAGGTCATTCCTTTTTATCCTTACATAGGAACTCCGGTTCGTTCCACCAGATATATATCAGTTTAGGAAACCCTTTAGATATAATCCCCGAGAAGCATCATAAGCAGGACTTAGCGTAGTTGGAATATAGTGCCAACTACTGACTGAAGTTAATTATTGGATTTGAAAAATTCTATTGACAACAAAAGTGGCATATCTGTGCGGTTCCGACTTTATTCGAAGCAACGTAACTTCGGAATCTGACCACAAATAAATAAGATACTGCACAGAGTTCAAGTCTGGAAATGGTTTATTCCTTCAATGGAGCCACTCGTGTTTGAGAACAAACCAAATTAGTTCTATGTATTCCGTTATGACCTATACTTCTAATATAAACATACAACCAAAACCGTATTCACTAGCATCACCAACCCCATGTAATTCTATTGAAGTATATGGAATACAACGAGGTATCGGAATGTTAGTTGCACTAATTATTATTTGAATTCACTCCATTGTTTGACTAATCTGCTTGGAAGTTGGTCATCTCACTTAACCTCAGGTAAGGTCCACAGTATATTTGCATAAATAATTTGGCTGTCAAAATTAATGGTGCACACAATCCTAGTGGATCGAATAATTGACAAATCTCAAACCAATTTTCATTTTTGTGACAATCACTCTTCTTGTTTAAATCCAATTTTTCAAACGACATTTCGAAATTGTCCGTTTCTGTATTCCATAAAAATCCCAGTGTTAAAGAATCAATGTTATTGCGTCTTTAATATTAGCAGTACCAGTTAGCACATCATCGACATAGCAGTCTTCTGTCAAAACTTTGGATGCTTTGGGAAATTCGTTATTAGCTAACTGATTTAACTTATTCAAACTGAGATTTACGCCACCAATTGCGCTGAAGATCTTACTGGTTCTTATGCATCAAGATTTGGCGGTACATTTTCGCTATGTCAGCTGAAAATGCAATTTTGTATTTACGAAAACGAAAAACTGTTGAAAACAAATCTGATTGAACCAAAGGACCGACCATCATGCAATCGTTTATGACAGCTGAGAAGATGATTTATTTGATGCGTTAAAAAATTCGCGCAATTTAGTGGTTGTTAGTGGTTGAAGCCAAAAATCAGTGGAATGTTCATATTTATGGAAAAACTCTCAACCCAGTTGAAACTATAAGTTTTTTTTAACAAAAATCATCATTTCCACTAATAATTTGGAAACTTGATAGGTCCAGATCAAGAAGAAGTAAGTAGAAAGTAAGTAAGAATGCAAAATTAATTTACATTCGGTTAGTTCATAACAGTTCTTCCCGTAAATGATATATTTTTCAAAATACATGAATGAAAAACGAAAATGCTCTTTTTGAAAAAGCTCCGTGATCTCCCCATATATGAAAAAAAGCTTTGGTAGGAATTTTCACGCCGATCAGACAAACCGTCTGAGCTGTAGAGAGGACAAACACATTTAGTCAGTACACACACACATGCACGCATGTACACACACACACACACGCACACACACACACACACACACACACACACACACACACACACACACATACATCACATCGCAAATCCCGAGGTCAAAGTTTCTTATGATCAATTTTATTTTAATGTGAAGGTTGTATACTTTACAGTATCAATGGGTGGTGTGTGCGAGAAACAAAAAGGGGGTAATACTTGATTAAAATATGTAAATATTTTATTAATCAAATTTAGTTTAATTTATAAGCTAGTAAAAGCAACATGAATGCTAAAAAAGCCCCACGGTATGACTTGATTACTTGCCAAATAACCAAAGCTCTACCAAGTAAAGGATTTCGTAAGCTATTACACATAATTAATGCAAGCTTTCGGTTAAAATATGTTTCGTGGCAATGGAAAGTAGCAGAAGTAGTCATGATAGCAAAACCTGATAAACCACCTAACTGTAAAAAATCATACAGGCCAATTTCATTGTTGCCAATTATGTCAAAATTCTTTAAAAAATTATTACTAAAAATACTTAAACCAATAATTGAAGACCAACATCTAATTCCTCCACATAAATTTGGATTCAGAGAAAAGCACTCCACAATTGTACAGGTGCATTGAATTACCATCATTATTAAAAGAACGTTAGAACGTAAAAAAGTATGCTCCAGTATATTTCTGGACGACGCCCAAGCATTCGATAAAGTTTGGCACAGTGGACTGGAATTCAAGCTTTATAGAGATCTGTCGAGACAAATCTATGTCATACTAAGATCTTAATTGTTCAATAGACATTTTCATGTGATATATGAGGATGAATACTCCGAACTAAAGAAAACCTCTGCCGGTGGCTCGCAGGGGAGTGTCTTAGGACCAATCCTGTATTTATTATATACAATGGATATTCCAACAACAGATGAAGGAACAATAGCCACCTTTGCGGATGTCACAGCAATTATGGCGATTGGAAGAAATATCGCTGATCCAACGAGAAAACTCCAGAAGATTACCAATGCGGTTCGTAACTGGACTAAGCACTGGAGAACCATGCTTAATGAGACGAAATCCACGCATATTACCTTTACAGATCAAAAAGCTTCCCTTCTACCATTCAGCGTTGTGGGTCTACGCATACTTCGGAATTGTCGACATTTTAGTGTCAAAAGTAGCGTAGACAATTCATTTTCGTGTAGATAATGTCGAAAATGCGTAGATTATGTCAAATATTCGTAGAAAATGTAGATTATTACTTTTCTTTCTGTTTTCCCATTGTTTTCAGTACAACGTTGTCACGTCACAGTTTCCAGTTTATATTGCTAATGTACAATATTGTGAACGTTATTATTAAATTTTGCAAAACTCGTTTGTGGGATTCGTATATGGTTAAAATAATTCAAGATACAACTTTTTTCTCTTACATGAGAAATTTAATAAGTTACCACTTTTTGCATGACACCAATATTGTTAATTTCATTTCAAAAACATATAATTTCGAGGAAAAAATTGGAACTAAACTGAACTGTTAAAAAATGTATTTTAAAATTGTCAAATCTTCAACTGCCATCTACAAAACTACTGGCAAATCAATAATCATTGGAAAGCTGATGTTGATAGTTATTAATTGCATTCCATATACGGGTCCTCAGCTGATAGAGACGACGAACTATTTGCATTTTTCTCAAACCAATTATAGCAGTCGCGGCTGCTAATTTCGATCATGTGATGATTTTGAGAGATCTTAAATTGTCTAAAGTAAAATGACTTACTATTAAAGATGGTATTTTGCCATTCAATGGTGATTTAACGTCAAATCTCGTGAAGAACTCAATATGTTCACTCGGCCTAACACAAATTAACAACATCGAGAAACAGAGCAGCAAAATACTCGATCTGGTGTTCATGTTCATTCTGGTGAAATACATGCTACAATCATTGCTTGTGATGATCTTGGCGGTTCTTCGAGTATTTTTCATACACTACTGGCCATCCGGATAATTTTTGAAAATTGTATTAATGTTAACATAAATTTTAATTCTTGTGAGTCTTTCAACCTTGAAAAGGAAGAGTAGGATTCTTTAAATAAGTGTTTCAAGTGTGAGTTTTATAAAATACAATGAACTTGTCAATTGAACAATTTATACATCGTTTACTCGTGGTTTTACCTGAACGCGAGGCATAGTTTAATCGTCACCTATCTGGCCTTAAAAAATCAGAAATTTCTCTCGCCGAATCGTTTCTTTTATTATTGAGGTTGAATCGAGTATTTGAAACATCCTTAAATATTTCTGAAAGTATGTTGATTCGAAACGGAACTGTAGATGTATGCCCTCGCAAATGTCTCTCAATTCTTTGACTGTGAGTAGTCCGCAAAAAATCATTTACATGTTTCCAGCATTTTTTTACAATACGTATGTCTTTTCTTCGAGAGAGTTTGATGATTTTGATTTTAGTAAAAATCCGAACATTCAATTTCAGTTTACTACCGATGACGTTCTGCATGCTCTGTTGAATGTAAATCTTAATATGAGTTGTAGTTCGGACAAAATTCATTCGTGTTAAAAGAGTGTGCTTGTGTCTTGGTACGACCGGTGAGGCATCTCTTCGTAAATCCTCGTAATTCCTTCGATTTAGGGTAGTTTAGTGTAGTTGTAGATGCAATCTGCTTTGAGTAATTATTAAAGGAACCGGGAAAATCGGAACAACTTCAAACACTTTTTCTGTATAAAGCGCTGCGTTAAGGTAATTAGATACATTTTTCAATTCTAGTCGGAATCGAGTTCCACAAGATGTATTTTAATGAGACCCAATAAAATACGATAGTTATAACACATTGTACGAGGCTAAATTCGCGGCTGTCACAAAGAGTGACATACAGAAATGGGCCACACGAATGGATTGTGTGTATACAATCGAATATTTTTTTCCGTGGAATTTATAAGCTTCATAAAAATGATGGGGTATGTGAGTGCCTTTACCGAAATTAGATTTGTACAGTGTGATTTTCTGTTTTAAACCCGTCCATGAATTTGTGCTTCAACATTTTATGATGTACCATGGCTCAAAGTAGTTTTTGACAGCTCTGTATTTGGTTTACAAATTTACCTGTGAATTTATGTAGTTTGACTTTTTTACAAACGGTTTTACCTTTATTCGAATATTTTTAAAATTGTACTAAGACAGCTAAGGTATATACATATCCAAGAAATAATCAGTTTTTTTTTCTTATCATGTGGCCTCCCAAGCAAAACAACACATATTATATAGAAATAGAAGTACCTCACTGCCATACATAAAAACATGGGCTTAAATTTCTTAAATGTGAGGTAGAAATGAAGCTCCATGAAGCCAGAATGGTTGCAATAACTAAGAAATCATAGAAGTTTGCTGATTTCTAACAGATCCAATAATATTCGACATTTTCTATTTTCTCTACATTGTCGGCGTAATTTGTATAATTGTCTACACACATTCTCTACACATGTAGAATATTAAATATATACGCGGTGTAAACAATACGGCACAACACTGCTATCGATAGAAATTAACTCACGGCTGGTGCCATATGCAATCAAAGCTATATATATCTTGGCATGACACTCGATGCAAAGCTCAAGTTGAGAGAGCATGTCAAAAAGAAAAAAGAAGAACTCAATATTAAGTTCTGAAAAATGTATTGCCGCACAGGTAGAGGCGCTGAGTTTACAATACACAACAAGCTGCTGCTATATCGGCAAATACTGAAGCCGATATGGACCCACGACATTCAAATTTGGGGATGTTCTAAGCAAACAAACGCCAAAATGATACAGACGTTTTAAAACAAGGTTCTCCATAGCATCGTAAATGCTCCGTGGTACACAAGAAATGAAGACCTTCACAGGGACTTACTGATGGAATATATCAAATATGAAATAAAAAAGCATACCGCCAAACACGAAATAAGGCTCCAGGAACATGGAAACCCCTATATTCGCCATATGATAGACAACCCTGTCGTTAAAAGAAGACTTTAAAGAACGCAGCCATTTAACCTAGTAAACATACCAAATTAAAATTAGTATTTTAAATAGGTTTAATTAATTTTGGGACTATCCATTGGGTTTCACTCCAACCAATCAAAATTGTTTAAGAAATGTAAAATTAGCAAAAATTTGAAAGATAAATTGCTAGATGAGCACAGTCTCAGTTGTAATTAATAAAAAGGAAAAAATCATTGTTAAAAATGTAAAAGCTCCGAATTTTGTTTGAAATTTAATTTAGAATGTAATAATTTTTAACCGTAATCTAGAAAATGCTAATTTCTCTTCAAAACATTAGCCAAAAATGAAAAAGCACCCACTTTGTGATGAAAGCAATTATTTTCCTTTTAGGCTAAGATCGAATTCTTGTTTCAAAAAACAGTTTTTTGACAAACCGAGACGCTCCAAAGGAAGCTGCCATTTCCGGTGAACCGACGTCAGCCAAAAATCATTGGGATCTTCAAATTTAAGAGTCAATCTGGGCTGAACACAAGCTATAGACATTTAGTTGTCACGGCGCCACACACAGACGAACACACAGCTATCCATTAAAAATTACTTTTTTGACTTCGGCGATATAGAGAATGGTAAATCAGAAAAAATTTAGAGTTACCTAAATTTTAGAAAACCAACAAGGTCAACCCTTGTTGGGTGAAAATTTTATTCAAGCCTTCGTTGTTTAATTTTGTAAAGGCTAAACTTTTCAACATTATTGCAAAAATTTGAAAAGCTCTCACTGTCGCTGCCAATACCGTTATACAGATTTTCAAAAAATTCCGCCAGGATCTCTCAATCAATGGTAAAGTTTAAGTTAAGAGTTTTAATCCGAATCGGTTTGATTTTTTTATGTTTATGTGATTTTATTCGTTTTTTCGTAAATGTTATAATTTTCAAAATATTTTTAATCAACGAAAAAGTTTTTAATCTGCCACTTCCAATGGATCGATGTGTAAAGTGACCGAATTTTAGAAAAAATTATAACTTAATTATTAACTATCGGGCGAATCCTTGTCGGTTTTCCAAGGTATATGGTATATCCAGTAAATATAACAATAATATACACGTATTTGGAAAACAATATTTTATTAGTCATTCATATTTCAAAAGGTTTGCATAATCGAACCAATTGCCGAACCGTTTCATATACGTGGGACTTAACCATATTGTTTGTCTAAAAATTAAACAAAATCGTGTGTGATAACCCTATTAGATTACAAAACTAATAAATCTAGTATCATTCACAATTACTTTATGTGGTACAGTCGTATTTATATAGAACAAAAGTATCCCCAATTGCAAAATTTATATCCGTATTTGATGATAAAAGGGATAAAAATAAAATTCCCATTTCCAGAAAATGATATTTCAATATTTAAATTTGTTGCATTTTAACACCTGTAGCTGTGCTGTGTGTTTGTGTTGATTGTGCGGCGGCATAGCTGTTACACTCTACATTTTATATATTTTTTCCTCTCACGCTAAAATTTCCCGACAGTACGTCGCTATACAAGTTGTATACACAACAAGTGTTTGCGTTTTACTTTCATTTTTTCCGCATACATACATTTTTTTGCAGGGATACTGTAAATTAAGGGTGCTAAAAACAGGAATTAGTACATAACGGTTGTTTGAATAGATAGAATAAATAGAAACTTTGCAAGAACAATTTTATTTTGGTCTCGGGATACGCGCACTCACAATAAAATGCAAAACAGGAGATTTTCCCTTATAGTTGTGTGTTTCCGGTGTGTCAGTTTTTCCTATTTCATTGAATTTCCTACGTCGGTCGGTGTTCGAGAATAATGAATTTTTCAATGCGAGTATCCGACCGATATATATTATCGAAGGCGCGCCATACAATGTATAGATGATATGCGATAATGCTAACCACATCAAACGGAATCAAAATATATACAAATCACCATAATTCATGTATACAGCATCTCAAACAAACAAATAAATCGGCGCAACAGATCAAACGACCGCGCAAAATAATACGATTTTTTGCTTGCTTATGCGAGGCTTGGAGTCAGTCTATACAAACAACAGTAGCAGAAAATCATTCTCTTAAAAAACCAATTCAATTTCTTATCATGGGCGCTCTTCCTTCTTCTTGATTATTATTCATTATCATTACACGATAATGATGATTATAATTCGTTTTTTTTTATATTTATTTATTTTCTCCATTTTTGATTATAACTACAATTATTATTATTAAATTTATACGAACAACAACAACTACACTATGGATAGCAAATTCAATCATAATGCAAACCAAAAATATTTCTTACGACAGAAAATTGAAGATTGGAAAATACAAAAAAAAAATTGAAAATGAATGAATGAAATCAAGAAAATTATTATCATTATGAGTTTATGAAGATGCTGATGATGATGATGATGATGACTTTTTATTGACTAATAATAATCATAAGGCAGCGTCTTTTGAAGGGTCTATTGAAGATTTATTTGGTTTGTGAGTCTATTTGTTTTGCTGATTTTAATTTTATTACTCCCAACGAGTTTAATACCCACACATATTGAAAATTTTTATTTTTTCTAAGACGTCGCCGAACTTAAAGTAGTTTATACATAAAATGTTCTAATAAGTAGTTACCTGATCATTGACATTATGACTCTCCTTGTTTATGATTTGGTTAAATTTTTTAATTTCCTTATGATTGAAATTTTTCGTGATCCCGCAGAATTAAAGGTAATAATAATAATAATAATAGTAAGAAAATTGCCACCCATAATTTCTTATAATTTATCTTGCGCTCATAGATTTTAAAATACTCGTACGTAGTTCAGGTGAAATAAGCCATCAACAAAGATACAAAGAAACATTGAGTGTATTTTGAAACGTTTGCCTACTGTGCGTTTATACTTGCGGAACTAAAAATTGACGCAATCGCTTCCGCACTCTAAACCAATCACATTTCGTGAAATGCTTTATGCCCCGTTTACTAATTTTTTCCTCAAACGCTTCCGCAAGTATAAACGGACAGTGATAAAATCTGTGGAAAATGAATATGCATTTTGATGGTACCTGATCCCTCTAAAACGGTTTTATCAGGTGAAGAGAAGAATGTGGAACATTTCTAAAAGTAATTGCATGCTTGAAAGAATAAAGGTAAATGATCCCGAAAGAGGAGAAACCCATGCTACTAATCAGACAAAACTCCATCCGAACCACCTGATTTATACGGTGGAAAGAGGAATAGACTTCAAAATAAATCGTCGCGAGTGACAAGAAAACAGACTAAGTCCCAAGCACAGCATTTGGATTGCTCGGAAGCAACTCAGGATTGGTAGCTTGTAACCGAGAAAATGAACATAAAGCTGTAATTCGAGAAAATCTTCATTGGAAGAGATTAGTCTGGCATGAGGAAGTCGCAGTTCATTAAATCTTAGGAATCATTTTTAACCAGAATCTAATCCACGACTTGTAGATCAAATCTGTTTGCTGTATTTTTGGCCTCCTAGCAGTTTTCCTGAATTTTTGGTAAAGGTTTTTCGAAACATGATTGCGTCAGTCAAGAAGCAAACTATCAACTCAATGTCTTATTACGCTAAGGTTTGAGATTTATGGGTTTATAATTAAAGAAAAACACGTCTGGTCAGAGGTGCGAATATCATTGGTCAACTTCCAATTGAAGATCAAATTGATGATCGACCTAGGTCACAAACTAATATTGCTCATTTCACTCCTTCGAATCGATAATAGTTTACTCAAAGCCTTTGTTAACGATTTCAAGCTCAGATGTGTTTGGATAGTTTAGTAGAGACAAGCCGAGTTTATCATGTGCTTATCATATGCTTCACGAAACTAAGTTAATAAACTCCTAAGGCGAAGGTGAAACCGAATCATAACACAAATACATTGATACTACGGAGCTCAGCTGCAACAGCTGCATTCATGTATTTAATGGGGGTCACACTAATATTATAAGAACCAAACACAAGTTCTATCCTTAATGTCGGACGCTTTATAGAAGAGTCTGCCAACGATTGGGTCTAGTTCAGAAACTACACCTTCGAGGAGCCGCAGCTTTCAGAATTTACCATATGTCTGCCAGTGATGCAGAAAGCTGCAACTTAAGTTCAAAAGATATTGCTTTGCTATAATATAAGCTGATCTGTTTCAGTTCAAGCATGGAAGTCATCATGAGATAATGAATGAACTACGATCCTGAAATAAACCTACAGAGGATCATTTCAAGGAAATGGCGAAGCACAACAATTTCTGTTGAAAGCGTTGACAGATGAGAAACATGTATGAAAACATTCGGATTTCAACCTAGTACAGGCCAGATGTAGAAATCAGTCGCCTTTCGAATATCTTCTCATCCTTCTTTACATTCTAGGCTTGAAGCAATACCTTAGTTGGACCCATCAACGTACTACTTGGCTCAGGATTTGGCCGTCATAAATTTTAAGAAATTGCCGATTTCACTGAAGTGATTTGGAATTGCCTTCGAATCTAGTAAATCTACCTCCGAACCAATTTTGGTAGACCACCATCTGTTGGATCATATGGTGGTGAAGTCTTTTTTGTAAGCGTTCAAAGTTTATTCTCCTCTTGGTGTTTGCTCTTTGAATAATCTTAGTAGATGTCTTTCGTTTTCCTTGAAATCCTGTGTTTTGAATTCATATTTGACTGTCCATTCTTCATCTAGAACCCCGAAAAGATCATGGGCTAATATAATAGCAAATCTTAGTAGGGCTCGCCGTCGCATTGTAGTGGATAGTTTTTTTGTTGGTTCTTTTAAGTTGTGGGAATCATCAACAATTTTTTTTTCGAGAAGATGCACGACCGTAAAATTCCGCAGTTCTTCATTAAACCCGTCTTTCCATGGTGTTGAGGATAATTTTGGTAGGTGTCACTAAGGTCGACAGTACACATTATTTCTGAACTGGAATAATCATTAATGTGCGGTGGCAAATTTGGATCCTTGACCAATACTATATTCCCACTTCTAAATTTTATTTTCTATTTTGCCATTTTATTCTGTAATATATAATGTTCTTAGGTACTCTGACTACCACATTCTCCAGAAGTGTTGAGTAGTTTTTGAGTCAATTTCCAACGGTTGCTTAAGGAATGTGCATGTTTAATGATGGTTGCGTTCGGTAACGCTATTAGAGGCTGCCAATAAAATAATGATCTTGTATTATTGGTTCAGAATCATCAAGGTCCGAAGAAACCGAGCCCAATGGCCTCCAGTTAAGAATTGCTTCGAATTGGGTGAGAGTTGTTGTCATTTCCGAAGATGAGATGTGCTGGAGCATTGAAGTGCGACGTAATGTCGTTCTTTGCTATTATGTTTAAAATTTCTTGTTGTGCTTGCGTTAAAATTCTCCTCGCCGTGAGCAAGGTGTTATAAGTGCCACTATAGTCGATGGTTGTTAAATCACTAATGGCGTTTGGATCTTCGGGATTTGTTACATATAGATGAACCTGCATAATAGATTCCTGTATGTGTAAACGGCTGGGACGGTATACCTCGTCTTGATAAAAAAAAGTTCTCACAGGTTTTTTATTCTATCGCCTCGCATTCAGTTATCGTAACGAGCCTCCCTTGTTTTGTTGCGCTTCTGTAAAGCTTTTATTTCTTCTTGAAATTCCACCTTTTGAACTATGATGAGTATCTTATTCCGAATGTCTCTTAACTCGCTTGTTGTTATAGTGCACCGAATATACGGCCTGAATGCTGTTGACACTATGATGAAGACCATTTCCAAATGTTAACATTAAATATTGCTGGCATGGCTTTGGATTTTGATTTCTGCAAATTGCAATTTTGGTGCATCTGAAATTTGGGCTTATATAACCTGTGCCATAAGTCAAAAATCGTTTAAAAATCAAAATATAATTTCAATTGGCGGCAATTTTGGTATAATATCGAATTTCATGAGGCATTATAATTCTCACACGAAAGCTGAACTGAGAAAGACCGTGAGTTCAGGTCCAGATTCTTGTTATCAAAACGAGAACAAAAGTTTTACAAAAAATATCCAATTTTATACTTTACAAACCAGTCATCACAACAAGATGTAGTCATTTTCAAAATTTACGGAACAGCAACGGGAGTTAATAGAAGGCATTCATATCGAAGTGTTATACAAAAAGAGAATGTTCGATTTCCACCTATTTCGATACCTAAATTTTCGGGAAAAATATCAAATCTTCCTACATTCAAGAATTTATTTAAAGTCACAATTCATAATACATCGATGCTAAAAATACTTAAATTCAAATACCTCAAGGGATATCTTACAGATGATGCTGCATCACTGTTAAAGCATGTATTAGTTACCGAAGAGAATTACGAAGGTGCCTGAAAAAAGTTAGTTGGCCGAAACGACAATAAACAACAGATTGTTACAACCCTAATTAAGCTATTCATGAATCAACCAACCAATAGTGGATTTACTTCAAAGCTACGGGATTTAGCGGATGTAACGGATGAAGTGCTTAGAGGATTAGAAGCAGTGGGTGATGAAGCATAAAAATGAGATTGCTGGCTGATTTATTTATTGCTGGAGAAATGTGATATTGAAACCAAACGAGCATCGGCACTAGCAAACGACAAAGACTTTATCCAACCATAAAGGAATTTCTGGAATTTATCACTAAGCGAGTCAATTCATTGGAAACAGTTGAGTTATCTGATCATAAAAAACCTCCGCACAAGAAGGCTGTTGTTCTTTCATCAGTCATCGCTAAAAATCAATGTCCATATTGTTCAAAGGAGCACGTTCTTTATGCCTGTGAGGACTTCTCCCAATTAAGTAGTACTGACAGAAGGAATGTAATAGCCGAAAAACAGGGATGTGTTAGTTGTTTGTGGAAAGGTCATCAAGCAGCAAGTTGTAAGATCCATTCAAATTGTAAGAGGTGAGGCAGAAGGCACAATACGTTACTTTGTGCTAGTGAAAGCATATATTCGAATTCAAAGGAAGTCGAATAATCTGAAAACGAACCCGCAACTAATCAAATAATTGCGCAGTTGAATACCTCTGTGTTTCAATCACTTTTAGTGGCGGGTGTTCAGTATTTTGTCATGCTCTATTTGATAGCGTGTCACAAGTCACTATCATCGATGAGGAATTAGCAAATAAACTGCAATTAACAAAAACCAATTGCCATATAAAAATATCAGGTGTAAGCACTAGCAATGTTTATAGCAGAGGCAAAGCTACTGTTCAAATTAGCTCTAGATTTTCAAACAATGAATCAATAAGCACTGATGTACTCATATTACGAAAGCTACAGGTACAGTTACTAGAAATCAAGGTACCAACCCACCAGCTAGAGCAAATTATGCACCTTGAACTGGCGGATCCTAGCTTCAGTCGAACTTCAAAACTAAATTTATTGATTGGTGCATTTGGTAGTTCAGTCAGAGATGGGCCCAAGGACTCAGGCAACAACATGTTTGCAGTAAAAACTATTTTCGGCTACATTATTCCCGGGAGTACCAATGTGGCAAATCACGCAAGCAGTCTGAATGTATCGACCGATGTGGATGAAACTCTCAGAAAATTTTGAGAATTAGAAGACATTGATCTCAGCATAGAAACAAGCGAGGAAAACGAGCTGGCAGAAGTTTTCTTCAAAGGAACTACGACGAGAAGTTCAAATGACAGATTTATAGTACAGCTTCCATTTAAACCTAATAGAGGAAAATTAGTCTGTTCATTTGGAATTACAAAGAAACGAACAATGTCGGTAGAGCGCAAACTAAAGCATAATCCAGAGTTAAAAACGGAGTACGTGAGATTCATGAAAGAGTACGAAGATCTAAACCATATGTCAAGACTGTTACCTGGTGAAACGGTAAATGATCATTTCTATTTTTTGCCACATCATGCGGTGGTCAAACTAAGCAGCACGGTAACCAAAGTTCGCGCAGTTTTCGATGGTTCATCCAAAACCAATTCGGGATTGTCACTCAACGATATTTTAATATGTGGTTGGTCCAGTCATACAATCCAGTCTTTGGGACATACTGTTAAGATTCAAAAAATTCAAGTACGTGATGGCGGCAGACATTGAAAAAATGTATCGCCAGATACATCCTGATCAAGAATTCAGCCGTTACTGTCTAAATACAGTAACTTACGGAACTACGTCCGCTCCTTTTCTAGCTACTAGATGCTTAAAGGAGTTAGGGTTGGAGAATTTAAAGCAATATTCTGAGGCAGCAAGAGCCATTATATAAGCAACTTTTATGTGGATGGTTTCTTGTTAGGTGCGGATACAATCGAAAAATTGAAATGATTGAAGTTCCAACTTAGCAAAATGTTGAATTCAGCTGGGTTTGAACTGCGAAAGTGGATGCACAATTGTGAGATGCCGAATCATCCAAATAGAGAAAACTTTAAAGAATTCGACCGCGGTAGCTCTTTGAAGTTATTGAGTGTCAAATGGATTCCAAGCCAAGACGCGTTTACAATTAAGATAGAGGAGTTTGACGATGGCGAGTTAACGAAACGAAGATTTCTATGCGAAGCATCAAAGTTATTTCATCCACTTGGGTGGCTTGCTCCGAGTCTGATCATCTCAAAGACAATTTTCTAAGAATTATGAAAAAACTTGGATTGGGATGACGTAGAAATTCGGCCAGCTGAAATTCGGAACAAATGGAGAAAACTACAATCTGAATTTCAAGAGTTTCACAAATTGCAAATACCAAGGTGGGTGGGTAATGGTGAAATCGAGATTCACGGATTCTGTGATGCCAGCAAAACCGCTTACGGAGCAGTAGGTTATACCAGGCGTATAGAGATTGATGAAACAATTGTTACAAATATTGTCACATCAAAAACGAGAATCGCTTCACTTAAAACTTTAACAATACCTAGGCTGGAGTTATGTGGCGCACTTTTATTGGCAAAACTATTAAAATCCGTTTTTTCGGTAATAAACATTCCTATAAAAACGATGAATGCATGGACTGATTCATCAGTTGTCCTGGCATATCTCAGCGCATATCCGTCTAAATAGAAGCCCTTTATCGCTAATAGGGTAAAGGAAATCATCAATATATGTCCGAGGAATATTTGGAGATACGTTAAGACAAAGGAAAATCCTGCTGACTTATGTTCCAGGGGAGAGTGTTCAGCAACATTAATAGTGAATGATCTATGGTGGCATGGACCAGTGTGGCTCAAATCTTTCAATGTAGTTAATACCAACACGGATGCTCCTGACATCAGCATAGTCGAACATATATATCAAGAATTACGAGTATCAGTAAATCTGGTAGTGAACAACGACGATAATGGTGTTCTTCAAAAATTATTACACTCAAAATCATCATTCACTCAGTTGATTCGTGTGGTAGCTACAATTTTCCAATTTATTATTTTAACAATATGACATATACAAGCAAGCTCAACTATGCTGAAATGACAATCATAAAACACATAGAAGGCGTGTGTTTCGGAGATGAAATTAAGGCGATGCAAACAAATCAAGAGATATCTACGAGGTCATCAATAAAGCAATTATCACCTTTTAAAAACAGTGAAGGCATTCTGAGGGTAGGTGGACGCTTAAAACATGCAGTTCTGGAATACGATTCAAAACACCAAATATTGTTGCCAAATTCAAGCAATTTTAGCATTTATATCAATAAATGACGGGGGAATGCGTGAGATATTGCTGGCCACTACCTCAGATGAATTCAATACTGAAATTGTTAAATATGCAGCAACTAATTCAGTTACATGGCATTTTATTCCTCCTCTAGCTCCACATTTTGGGGGTTTATGGGAGTCGAGTGTCAAAGCCGTCAAGATCCACTTAAAGAAAGCTGTAGGGGCCACTAATTTAACATTCGAAGAAATGTTAACACAATGAAAATATACCAGAACCATTTACATTGGAAGACATACTAGGGTAAACAGCATATGGGATGAAATACAACTGAGAGTTAGTTTGAACATATATTCCGTAGAAGACTTGATAGAAGATCTGCAACCTTCTGTGCTTCACAACCAGCCGAATGAATTTCACACCAACAATGAAACAAATAATTTGGTTATTATTTACGACCAAAGTCAGGGCCAAAGTACAGTGGCAGAAAGTTTGAATAATTAAATCAAATGGTCAATCTAAAACATTGATCAAAAAACAATGATAGTTCGGGGTGCAGAAGTCGATGGGTAAACCCAAGGGTAAACCACAGTGGAGCCGACTTACCCATCCATTCCCATACGGCTTCAGAAAAATCTTACAGTAAATCTACGATTTAAATGATTTAAAAGAAATGGCACTGCAAAATGGGAACAAATATAAATTTGGAAACCGATACAATGACAATATAAAATTATTCACAACGTATATTTTTATTAATGCTGGAAGGCAATTTTATGAAATCACCCAACAAAATCTTCTATTGCCTTCATCATCATTTGATTAGTGAAGATGCCACAAAATTATTGAGAAACTGGAATATGATGTAAATTCAAGCCAGATAGTTGGATTGGTGTCTCCAATTAGTAATGATACTGGGTTTCCAATACCGTTGGCATTTCCTGAAAACTCGGCGCTTGATATCTATAACATGTTCCAACATCAACAAAAATCGTCATGGTGCAAGTTTCTGTTTGTCTATTTTTGGAACAAACAATAAATTTTGTACTACTGAGGTGATAAAGAGATGGAATTACTTGATACAGGAATTGGAGAAAAATAACATTCAAGTTTTAGGTTACAAACTTATAAAAATGAAATATAAAAATATTTAGAGGCTTAACTTTTATTTTTGTTTTAACTAAGCAGGATAAGAGCAAAATATCGAAGTTTCTGTTTGAATTTAATTTTTTAAATAACACTATCGAATAGTTAGTATCTTGTTAGTATACAAACAGGATTTAAGTGTTTAATTTCATTACAGGCATTTCATCGGACGGTGATAGTCCTTTACTTCGTGCTATGAAGTTAAATGCAAATCTTCCTGTCAATCCTAAACTACTGGAACCGAAAGTTCCAGAATGGAGTAATTGGTTTAAATGTGATTTCGGGACAAATGTGCAATATATTCAGGATGCCGTACATATCGGTACTAAGCTTCGTATTAGAAATTTTTTTATTGGCAACTACGTAATTTCACCTAAACATTTGAAAAAAATTATTGACATGGTACCAAAAGATAAACACCTTCTTAATCCTCTTCCTAACCTCCTTCTTAAATGGAACTGATAAAATGAATTTTAAAGCAGTTGAATCTCTAATTAAAAATTGCGTTCGCGAGCAACTGTTAAAAAATGTCTCACAATCAGAAGGCACCATTGAATTTCTCAAATTGGTAGATTATAGTGACGATTCATTTTTTTAAATGAACATTTGATGCCACTTGAAAGAATTTATCAAGTATGGTATGTGATATTCGTGTTGAGACTGTGGAAAGATTGGATAACAAAACATAAAAAATATAACATGGATAATTTCGTAACTTCAAAGGTTTACAACTGCATAGAATTAAATGGCCACGACCTTATTAATATTATGTGCCTCTTAAGACAAAATGGGTTAACCGAAATTTTTAAACCGTGGTTATTTAGTAGCCAACCGTGCGAAAGTTTCTTCAGGGCTTTAATATCAATTACTACTACTCAAAACACTATTGCAAGCTTTTCATTAAGAGACGTTTTATTTCGAATTAAGCGAATTGATACTCAAAGCGATATCATGTTTAAATTATCACACCAAGAATATTCATTTAAGAAACGGCATAAAGGATATACAAAATAACCTCAAAATGTAATCATTGGTCCCACTGAATTATCATCCAATTTAGAAATTTCAGAAGTTATTACAAACGCCAAAAGTGACGCAATTTATACTGCAATACTCCTCGGTATATTAGACTTCAAAATGATTCACAATGAAAATGATTTTGTGGTGCCTTTTCAATTAAATCGGGTTATAGTAAATTAAATCAAAAGCCTAAATAATGACAATGGAATAGACGAAGATGGTGACCCAGAAGATAGCGCACACTTCAACCCCCAGGAAATAGAAGAGGAAGTTCAAGAGGATTTAACTCGTATTCCAGGACTATCGTCATTAAGAATTAAAACTTATGAAGATACAGGTATATATGGACAATTTCAAGTAGGTAATTTTTATTATTTTCAGATTTGACTTCTTTCAACAGTATCTTAGGCAATAATACATCGCGGATCTGTAGAATAAAAGTGATGGAGAATGGGAAGGAAAAACAATAAAAATAAAAAATTAACATTGTGTTGGTTGTTTTCTAATAAAAAAAATAAAAAGTTCGGATTTTGGCGTATGCGGTTCAAAACACGAAACCTGCAATTAAGGAACCAAAGGAGAAACATACGGAACAAATGATAATGTCAATAGTCTGAGTGTCTGCCAATCGTTTGAGAAAAAAAAGCCTTGCCGAGGGTCAGGACAAGCCATTTTCGAAAATTTTTCCTCTTAAGTCATATAAAAACGTTTATTACATTTTAAATTTTTTCAAATATCCACAGCAATCTGACACGATAGAGACCTAAATGTTTAGGTGCTATATGAACCAAGCTATTCAAAAGATATCAACTCTCGAGATAAAAGAGCCTTGCCGGGGGTTAGGACAAGCCATTTCCGAAAATGTTTCCTATAACTCGTATAAAGACCATTATTACATTTAAAAAAATTTCAAATATCCTTGCCGGGGGTTAGGACAAGCCCTTTATATGAGTAATGAGACGTCTTTATATGAGTTATGATGAAAATTTTCGAAAATGGCTTGTTCTAACCTCCGGCAAGGCTCTTTTTTCTCTAGAGTTGGTTCTTTTTGGATTGCTTGGTTAATATAGCACCAAGCCATAAACGTCTTTATATGAGTTATTGAAATCCTCCTCGCTGTGAGCAAAGTGTTTATAAGCGCCACTATAAAGTCGATGGTTGTTAAATCACTAATAACTCTGGATGTTCGGGCTTTGTTACATATAGAGCTTCCCTTGTTTTATTGCGCTTCTGTAAAGCTTTTATTTCTTCTTGAAATTCTGCCTTTTGAACTACGATGAGTATCTTATCCCTAATGTTTTTTAACTCGCTTGTTGTTATGGTGCACCGAATATATGGCCTGAATGCTGTTCACACTATGATGAAGACCATTTCCAAATGTTAACATTAAATATTGCTGGCATAGCTTTGGGTTTTGATGTCTGCCTCTTCGAACGATGGTTCAAATTTCTTGGTCTGCTAGTCTGATTCCATTCAAAAATTCAATGGACTTTTACTTTTAATTTTCAAAAATGAAATCGCCATTTATCAGCAGATTGATCATGATACTCGTTCATTGCCGAAAATTTTTAGGTTCCCGACATGTCATTGTCCGTCATTGGTTAGCTTTTGAAGAATTGTATTGCTTAACGTACCATGCTACTTCCTAGAATCGTTTCGATTTTTAACTCTAATTGATTTTGAATTAAGCCCAATATTTTAGTACCTGCGGTACTAAAAGATTTGATCTATTGCGAAAGAGGTATTCAAACCATTGCCAGGTTTTTAATGTGCTGAAGGATATCGTCAATGTAGCTAAATATACGAGTGCAAATTCGGTTGACACGGCGTTGTAAACTAGAGCTGCGTAACTGAGTTCCACTTTGGCTATATGAATGCATCAAACGCCAAAGTGTAAGAACCTTTTTCGAAGGCGCACCAATTTTAAACAAACAAAACTCATTAACAAAAATAACATCTATCGTGATTTCAGCATGTAGTTTAATTGATAAAATTGAGCAAATTTATGATTTCCTATTTCCTTCCTACAATTTACAAGTTTGTATACAAACACCTCAATTAAAACCGTCTGACTAATCCATTCCAACGAATTTTTTACGAGTTTTCTAATCTGCGCGAAATATTTATTGCGTACAGTTTTACTCGCTAAATAGAATCTTATTACATGATTCACCGTTAACTAGGTCATCAATCATAATTTAAATTTAGCTTACTGTGGCCGATAATTTAACATTAAACTCATCCACTGTACACATGCGTCTTTCTATTTATGGTTGATCAAAAGAAAGAACAATATTCGATTTAAGTGGCCAATTATCCAATACAAGGTAGTTAAAGATTTAACCATATATGATTGACCGTATTAAGATGAATTGTGACATGCAAATTGTAAATTTCTAAGTAGAATGAATGGTATTGTGAAATTTTGTATAAGGTGACTCGGAGAATTTCTCTCATTCTCGAACTCTCTCGACAGCAAAACTTAAATAGGAAATAATAATATTCCGCATATGCATAAACATATTTCAGTAATTACACGTTCAAGTTCACATCGCAAAATGTTTCAGGGTTGACACAATATATCTAAATGGAAGGTTCCACGAGACTCTCGACCGACCAAATTAAAAGTTGACTCCAAAATATTATTTTGTTATCAGCGCGAGTCAATCCATCATCTCAACATTTTTTATGTTTCTTCTACGTATATAACGAATTACTTGAGAAATATTTTCTTATTATCGTATGAACGTCTTCGTCGTCAATGATAAGATTACAGTGTTCTATATAAATACTTAAATAATTTATGTCCAATTCAATTTAATTTAAATACAAGTAATAACATATAAAGAAAAAAGTTTTTTTGCGAGAGAATTTTACTCGCCATACACAAAGTAGTTTTTCCTGAGACGAGAAGAATCTTATCAATTGAGTTTTATCAAAAGCGATCAAATCGTGTTAAAAGCTGTACGACTAAAGTAGTCGAATTCCTGAAATAAGAAATATTTTTTTGTGTTGTGAACTCTGTGTATTGACTAAGATATAGTGATGCGTAGGAAGAAATCTTAGATCGTATTTTATATTTGTGACGTAACGCGCAGTGTTGTGCCCGTGTGCTGTGAATAAACTATATACAAACCGTGAAATATCAAAATGGTTGGAAATTCGGTGGACGATGTTAAAATTTCCTTACAGAAATTTGGATGGCCCGATTACATGGTGTTCGTTTTTATGCTAATCAGTTGTGCCATGATCGGTATATACTTTGGATTTATACAGAAGAAACCGAAAAAGGGTCCCGGTGAGGAGTCCAATTATTTAGTGGGCGGGCGCAAAATGAAAGTGTTTCCGGTAACAATGTCACTGATAGCAAGTTTCATTTCGGGTATCTCACTGCTGGGGACCCCAACCGAAATTTATGTATACGGTGTTCAGTATATGTATATCGTGTTTGGTGTCATCTCAATGGGATTTTTAATGTCGTACGTATATCTACCCGTGTTTCACGGATTGCAGCTTACCTCGACGTACGAATATCTGCAAACACGATTTGATCGTAATATTCGACTATTCGGATCACTTTTATTCACATTCGGAACAGTAAGTTTTTCATAAAATAATTCGTCGCACTAGCCCTATATTAAATTTAATTTCAGCTGGCTTGGTTGCCGATCGTGATATACGTCCCAGCTCTGGCATTTAATCAAGTGACAGGAATAAACGTGCATCTGATCACACCAATCGTTTGCGTCGTTTGTATTTTCTATACATGTGTAGGTGGATTAAAGGCGGTAGTTTGGACCGATGTCGTACAAACGTTTGTAATGTTTTGTGCGATGTTCCTTGTGATATGGAAAGGTACACGGGATGTTGGTGGTTTCAGTGTTGTAATGGAACGTGCACAAGCCAGTGGTCGGCTCGAAGGACCAGAGTACGTAACTATAGTATATATATGTAATATTTAAATATTATAAATATTTTTTATTGTTTCAGTCTAAATTTTGATTTAAAGTCAAGACACACGATTTGGTCACTATTGATAGGTGGCTCTATATACTGGCTCAAAAGTAATGCAGTCAGCCAAAATATGATTCAACGATATTTATCACTTCCCACTTTGAGATCAGCTCGAAAGTATATTTCGATAGACCAGATTAATTATCGACTGCAGGATTAATGTATTTATTTTAATTTCAGTGCACTTTGGCTCTTTATAGTTGGGGTCCTCTTTCTGCTTGGATTATGCTGTTACAGTGGGCTACTAATATATGCAACTTATCATAATTGTGATCCACTAACAACAAAACTAGCACGAGCTAAGGATCAATTACTACCATTATTGGTTATGGATATTCTGGGTGATTTCCCGGGACTACCTGGACTTTTTGTCGCAGGAGTGTTTAGTGCAGCACTAAGCTCGCTTTCAACCGGATTAAACTCAATGTCGGCTGTGATGCTAGAAGATTTTTTTAAACCATACAGAAGTCGTCCGTTGACAGAGCGACAAACAGCATTTATAATGCGAGCTGTGGTTGCCGTATTTGGAGGATTATGCGTCGCCCTAGTTTCGGTGGTAGAAAAATTAGGATCGGTACTACAGTTATCGATGAGTTTGGGAGCGGTTTCGAATGGACCTCTACTTGGTATATTTACACTAGGCGTAATGGTGCCATGGGTGCACGGAACAGGTGCCATAATCGGCGGTGCTACCGGTTTAAGTATAATGGCATGGATTTGTATAAAAGCGCAGGCCGCAATAGCTTCGGGTGAGCTTTCATTCGAGACGAAACCAACATCGACCTTCGGATGCCAATATCACTTTATACCAAGCGACGCGTTCAATATGCTCGCTATAAACGCAACAGTCCCAAAAGAACCACCACCTCTAATAATTGATCCTGGTTTTCAAATATATCACATTTCCTATATTTGGTATACATTTATCGGGGCCCTCATTACGATATCGGTCTCCGTAATTGTTTCGTTCTTGATGGGGGCAAATAATCCGCACGATGTTCATCCTACACTCCTTGCACCATTTGTACGGCATCTTTTGGGTCACAAAAAAGCTACCTGCGTAACCAAATCATTTGAGCATAATTCAACGAAATCGAATAAAGAGCTCATTGAGTGTGAAACCAATGTGGTGGCCCTAAACGATATTAGCAATTAAGCAAATCTTACATGTATACGAGTAACGATATATGCGAGATATAATTTTAAAACAATAAATTGTGATTAGAAAATAATTTGTTTGCTGCTGTTTGTAAATTTTTCAATTTTCCAGATGTCATTTGCAACGGGAAAAATTGTCTAATTCAATTTTCATTTAACAAAAATATAAAAATTGAAAAACTTTTACAATTATTGTATACAACTTTTGATGAAACGACGAATTTTTAATTTTTTTGTCTGTTCTCATCATATATAGTACGTCTGCCAAGAATGTGTACATACAGACTTTTTTTTTTTGTTACAGATCCACAGAATCAAAATTAACCGTTTTTTTTTGTAAGTAAATTTTTGTATTCGTATATGACGCGTTGGATCTAATTTCAATATACATACGTAATACAATTATTATTAAGCGCAAACAAAAAAAAATACTGAGTACGTACATCTCAAAAGGGGTTGGGTTCGTATACAAAAAAATATCACCCCGCGTGTAATTTCATTCACCATGCGTCTTTAAGAAATTGCATGAATACCGATGGTTAGGTGGTTTACTATGTACATTACATATAACGGATTTCTATTCATGGTTGGTGTTAAACATTTTTTTTTATTAGCGGCGTGTGTAATTAATTAAATAATAGAGTAACCAAAACAAAAAAGTAAAGAAAAATTTATTCGCGTAACACCCCGCGAAAATTTATATATGTACGCATACCGGAAATGTACGTGCGGCATGTAATTTTGTTGTTAAATGAGGTGTGAAATAATATTCAATGGGTTAATAGTTTCGGTATTGGAATTTTTGTAATAAGGGGTCGATTGAAAATATTGCCTAACATAAGGAGTGTATTAGTGCGATTTACACGAAAAATTAAAAACATACAGAGTTTATGTAGAGCTATTGAAACTTGGCCTCAATGAGATTGTTATCGATTTTCACTGGGTTCCAATTTCCGCATATGCGACTGAGCTTTTTACTTTTTACTAACTTGTGTTAATGCCACTTGCTACCCAATTGCATAAATCCAGGGGCTGTTTAGCCCAGTTTAAAGTAACATTTGGGTACTAGTTATTCTAGTTTAAAGATAGTTTCGTAAATTTACCATATCTCCTACGGTGTTGTTCCGTATTGTCTACACCTACTGTTGGGCATTTTACATGTAAAAAACGTTATCTACATTTTTATGTAAATAACGTTAATTACATAAAAATTTGTGTAATTTACATAAAATATGTAAAAAATATGAAAACTCTAAAAAATAACTGAAAATAAGGGTTATACGCATCATAAATATCAATCAAACAGTTCATTTAGACGGTCAATCATTATTATTTTAGACATCTACAATCACAAGAAAAAATGATTTGTGTATCTACACGTGTCATCAACATATCAGTATGTTAATTTATTTTCACCACCAAAATATCCATACAGTGAGCAGTTTAATATATCGAATGATTTTTATTACATGCCAAAATCATTAGAATCCACCAGAGTCTGAGGAACAAATTTAATTCAACATTAAACTCCGGTAGTTGAAAAGCGAATCCCGTTTATTCCAACACCCATGGATTTGAGAGCATTCCATCGTCCACCAATTTAAAAAAATATTCGCATGCGGACTATTAACATTCACTCAATTTAATCACATCCTGTATTACCGCTGTTAAAACACATTCTAAAGAAGAAAAAGACCGACCAAATGGCTTAGTGGTTAAAGCTTTGGCGTTTGGATCGGGAGGTACCGGGTTCGAATCCCGATAGGGGCAAGATGCAAAGGGAATTTTCATCAACAAATTACGATTTGTGATGAGAAGGAACACATCTATGACCCCCTGTCGGAGTGCGGGGCTCATGGGCCGACCCATCTTCCATGCCAGTATAGGCTGGCATGGAGCTATGCAATGTGCAGATGGTAATAAAAATCGGACCTATATCCGTACGTCCTCGAATTGGCCAATACAGGCGTAAAGCTAAGGACGTAAATAAGCGAACCGCGAAAGAGTTGGGAGAGCCTCGGCCCCAGAACAGTACAGGGAAAAGAAAAAAAAAAAAGAAGAAAAAGCCACGAAAGTTGGAAAGAATTTCGTATGTTGGTGAAGACGTGCTCTTTATGATGTCGGACTAGACAGGATGTTGAAATAATTTTGTTTGAGTTTCGTGAAGAAATTCCCTTTTAATAAACCAATTAGGAAGGTTTTCGAAAATTATAAACGAAACCCGGGAAAAGGTTCAGGTCTTCCAGAGTGGAGTACTGGATTGATAGCCTTCACGAAGTATACATAAATGGATACGAGCGTACTCCGGGCAATGTTCTATAGAACGAACGGATGTAGTACCCTATCCCTTCGTAGTAGAAAAACAGAATAGCTAATTAGTCAATCAAAGCTATGCAATGGTACAAACAAAAGGAAATACTACCTCAGATGGTACACCAATACCAACATTGGTAAATCCACTCTTAGCGGAGTCTGCCCGGAAACAGGGTACATCAAATCCGTTCCAAAGAAGATCAAATTTACAAAGCAACTCTTTAGCTGACCAAGCCGATGCTTTTTCTAACGTTATTACTAGATGTACTGGACAAACATTACACGAAATAACTGCTGCCACCGGAAATTTTACTTTGCAAATAGCCAAATCTAGTAAAACAACTATTGACCTAGAAAAGGAGAATATGGATCTGTTGGCAAGACTAGAACATATGGAGCAATTATTTGCCAAGCTAAGTCAAGAAATTGAGTATCTAAAGCGAAAAAATGAAAACCTATATATGAATCGGGATTCAAAAGAAGATTGCAATATCTCCACTGATGAAGATGAATTACAAAGAGAGACAGACTATAGATCCTAAAGAAGAAAAATCAGTCCAATAAAAGTAAGAAAAGAAAAGCTGAATCGTTAACTGAGGCTGAGCAGTTAAATGACAGGGGACAATCTAGTCCAGATTCAAAAAATGTTCTACCCAAAATCAATCAACCAAAAGCTACTACCAAGAATATTACTTCAAATTTGATGCAACCGAAAGAAAAATCACTCCCGCCAATAAATATTTTGGGCGGAATCATTTACCCAGAAATTCAGGCACTGATGAAATCGATTACTGGCAAAGACTATAAGGTAACGGCGATAAATAATAACGTTTGAAAAATTAATACTCTCGACTCTTACTTATAGAACCTTAACTATGAAATTGAATGCTAAAAAGTATCAGTGGTTCGCTTACGAGAACAAACAGGCCCGACCTATATAATTCATGGCAAGATTTTTTCAGCACACTTGCTCAAGCAAAGAAATAATGGAGGACTTACCAAATAAAGGTCTTAAAATACTAGATGCTGTGAATACTGTTAAAAACAAGAGAACAGAAAACCAGGAAGGAAACCAAATTATCAGTAAAAAGGGACTCCCTCTTTTTATGCTGGTATTTGGCAATAAAGAAAATGTTCAAAACATTTATGGAATTAAAGGAATCCTTCACATGAAGATGAAAATCGAACCAATGAGGAGAACCACAACACGCATACCCAATGCAAGAAATGGCAGACATTAAATTACACCTACAGATATTGCTGTCGGGATCCAAGATGTGTAAAATGCTCAGATAATCATATTACTCAGGCATGTACAATAGGTAGAGATGTGCCAGCCAAGTGTACAAATTGGAAGGGCCAACATCCGGCTAATTACCGAGGCCGTGAAGTTGCTAAACAACTGCAAAAATTAAGAGATAAAACAAGGAATCAACCGCAAAATCATGAAAATCGAAGGGTTCAAATATCAAATCAGATGGATCAAAACCCACAACCAAGCAATACAGAGCAAAGAAGTTCATTTCAAGATGACCAGAGTAATCTGATCAACATGATACTTGATCAACTGAGGAAAATGCAACTCCCTCAACGCAATCCAACAAAATGTGATAAGTAAGAACACAACTTTCAAAACCGCAATCTGTAATGCGAATGGCATTATGAAAAAATCGACATTTTCTTAATATCAGAAAGCCATCAAGTTAAATCTTCGTTTGTTAAAATACGGGGTTATAACTTATATCACTCCATTCATCCAGCGGAAAGAGCAAGAGGTGGTTCGGCATTACTAATAAAAGAAAATATAAAACACCATTTAGAATCAAATATCGAAGAAGAAACAATGCAAGTCACTACTGTAAGGATCCAAATTAAACACAGACAGCGTACTGTCTCAGCAAAATATTGTCCACCCCAGCATAACTTGAAAAGGGACGACTACCTTAAACTATTTAAATCGCTTGGACGTGATTTTATTATTGGAGGTGACTTTAATCCGAAAAACACCTTTTGGGGATCTAGACTTACTTAGACATTTTCGTTTGAAATATGAGGATGAATACTCCGAAATAAAGAAAATCTCTGCCGGTGTCCCGCAGGGGAGTGTCTTCGGACCAATACTGTATTTATCCTGTATTTACAAGGTACATTCCAACAAGAGATAAAGGAACCATAACCACCTTTGCAGATGACACAGCAATCATGGCGATTGGAAGTAATATCGCTGAGGCAACGAGCAAACTCCAGAAGATTACCAATGCGGTTTGTAACTGGACTATGCGCTGGAAAATCGAGCTTAATGAGACGAAATCCACGCATATTAACTTTACCTATTTAAAATTAGTATTTTAAATAGGTTTAATTAATTTTCATTTCACCCCAACAAATCAAAATGGTTTAAGAAATGTAAAATTTGTAAAATTTGATAGATAAATTGCTAGATGAGCACAGTATCAGTTGTAATTAATAAAGGAGAAAAAAGGCTCTCCAGAGTTTAAATATGATGAAGTTGCGTTTGTTCATACAAGCTCCGATTTGGGAATACTTCATCCTGAATAATATACAGGCTTGTAACCGTTCTGTTACTGCCTGCACGCACTTGCTTGCTAGGTTTTACCGAGACTTCAGCTAGGGCGGCTCACGTATAGTTGGCAATAATACAGGTAAGAATTACATTTAAGTCAGCATGTGCCCTTAAACCAAGAAAACACTGGAAAAAAGACGTCTTTGAATCTACGGTAACCTATACACTCGTACAGGTAGCACCCCTATAACGGGTGATGTTCATGACCCTACCTTTTAACCAAATCTACCATCTTCCACCTCCCCATATGAAACTAATTAGTTGAACATCTTATCGAAGCTCTTCTAAACCATAAAAATGAAATAAACGATGAGAATCTGATGATTAAGTATTGTCGACGCTCTGAATTGTATACGTGCGCCCATACACTCATACCACAGTTTAAATTTTTTTTGAAAATTAAGCCTAAGGAAAAATATTTAAACATCAATAAGTTAAGGTCGGAATAATGGAATTGCAAAATCGAAATTGAACCGTACGGAATGACAATAATAAATAATAATACAACAACAACAAAAACATGAATATAGAGGGAAAAAAATATTGGACTTGGCTTGTCATATGTAGCCTGAGTGAAGGTTACGTCGTGGTGATGGTCTGGTACTCCGTTAGGTTTCGGTAATTGGCCCCGTAGTTCAATTCCTTTTTATGGCCCCACTATATCATCAGTTGATTTCCATGTGGTTTTACAATTTCCTCAGTTGGTTTACGTTAATTCTGATCCATATATTGCACAGGTGAACAACTTGAACAAGTATAGTCGACTCAGATTCCCGTGAAGTTAATAAGCCGAAGGTCGATTATTGAAACTGCTGCCTTCAATAGTGGGCTGCCTTTGAGCAAGACAAAATCGTAAACTTTCCGTTTTTTTTAATTTACGGTATAATTCTACCGTAAGTCGCCGCCTCGATTTTGGTTAACCAAGTTCTGGTTCCTACGCCTTCCATATGAACACGCGTGTTCTTGATTGATGTTTTCACACACACAAATTAGATGGAGAGCACCTTTACCACGTTAACGCCGCTTTGTCTCGAGCAACTATATATATATATATATATATATATATATATATATATATATATATATATATATATATATATATATATATATATATATATATATATGTGTGTATATATATATATATATATATATATATATATATATATATATATATATATATATATATATATATATATATATATATATATAGTGCTGGGGAAAAAAATTGGGCGAAAATATTTTATTGCAAATTGGAGTCTTTTTTTGCTAAAATTACAAAACTTTTGAAAGCAATTGGCTTATTGTTTCATTTTAAATCCTGCAACTTAGGGGCAAAACCCCGAAAAATGCCAAAATATTTAAAATACGTTGATTGGAGTTAAAGTAATGGAATAAATTAAACACCTATTTTTTAATTTTTGTTTTGTTTTTTATTGATTTATAGAAGTTCTATCTTTAATATTAATATTTTATTGGACCACCATTTGCTTTTATTACAGCGATACACCTCCGATACATTGAATTTGATAAATTTCCCATTGACTCTCTCTGGACAATCAGTTGCAATTTCCAATGTTGATAACGGTTTCGTTATTTGTTTAAACATGTTTACTAATTTTAAGTTTTCTAAAGTAACATTTATAAAATAAAATTATTCATAAAATGAATTACAACAACGGCTCTTCGTCAACATGGGGACAACATTGGGACCGAGATCGATTAATAAAAAAACTCTGTTTTTAATAGAACTATTAACTCTATAATTGAAAAAGGTAAGTTGGTTTTACATTTTAATTTAAAAATCTAATTACGAGTATAACTTTCGTAAATTTCAATTTTAGCAAATGCAGCAGGAAACCAGGAACACAACTAGTCTTTGAAGCTGATGGTATCAAAACTGATGACCCGAAAGTACCGGAATATTTTTGCAATAAAAACGAAATTCTACAATTAATAGAAAACTCTTCTACAAGGGTGGCAGCGCCTTCAACTTCATCTAGTATTTTATCAACTGTTGACGAACAAATACCTGAAAGTTCTGGAAAAAATATAATTACGTGTATTACAACCAATGAGAATAGTACATCTCCAGATAGTCCCATTAGTTTCACAATTTCAATGTCGAGCGCAAGAACCACCTCTTTTCGTTCCGATAATTCGAAAAATTCAACTAACGGGTGTCCGCCGGGAAGGTATACTACTTTGTTTGTTTATGATTTTTGAAATAATGAAAGAGAATGGATCTTATATTGATAAATGTTTTATTTAATGTCGGCAATTATGTATGGAATACAATATCAGCTAAATGTCTCGCCTCTGTTAGCCTCACAAATGCGAGCCCTTTTGAGCACATTTTTCATTACATTCTCACACATTTCACGCGGTATTTCATTAATTTCATCACGATTATTTTGTTTGAGGTGCTCAAGCATTTCTGGTTTGTTTGCATAAGCCTTGCTTTTTAGATATCCCCACAAAAAGAAGGCCGGAGCAGTCAAATCAGGCGACCGTGGAGGCCAACCAACATCACCATTTTTTGAAATAACTTGTTGTGGAAAGAGTTCTCGCAGTAATTCCATTGTAATCCTGGCTGTATGCGATGTGGCAACGTCTTGTTGATACCACATGTTAATCAAGCCCAAAGTATGCAGTTGTGGCATTAAAAAGTTTTCAATCATATCACGATATCGCTCCCCATTCACAGTTACCGTTACGCCGTTTTCATTTTCAAAGAAGTAAGGTCCAATGATTCATCCTGACCAAATTGCACCAGAACCGACTATTCTGTTTATTCACATATCCATTTAAATGAAAATGTGCCTCGTCACTCATTATGATTTTTTCATGAAAATCGGGGTTGTCATGGGCGAGCTGTAACATCCTATTGGCATATGTAGGGCGGCGTAAATGGTCTTGTGGAAGAATTAGCTACGTGTCTACTCCACGACTGTCAAGTATGAACTGTCAATACTAATATTCGCATAAATGACGGCAAAACAAAGTAGTATACCTTCCCGGCGGACACCCTGTAGTAGCGTAGTAAAGCAGGCAGAGAAATTATTTTCCGAATATACATTACCCATCAATAAAATGCAGGACGAAATAATAGAACTACTAAATCAGGGTAAACCACTGGGAAAACTATTCAACAATTTTCGTCGTAAAAAATTTCACAAAAAATATGTTGAAAAATAGCAGCTGATCTAATTGAATCTTATCCGTATAGTCTGGCAGTAACCGACTGCAACAGCAAATTAATTTGCAAAGAATCAATTACATTAGCTACTAAGTTAATTTACCATAACAATTATTTAAACCAAGATTCAGACTTGTCCAGCACCATACCAAGCTTGAAAAGGAAGATAAACATGTCAGAAGGAGTGCCTCATTTGTTTGACAAAATTAACGATGAACAAATGCATATCATTATCTATGAAGCTGAAGAGAAAGGACCTTGGTTAAAAGAAAATTATGGAAGAGAAATTTACAACGACGAATTAAAAAATGAAATTTTTCAAAAATGTAAATCTACTTTTAATCCTCAAAGGACTTTTTTAAATGAAAACCCTAGTACAAGAGAGGTAGCAATAAAATGGCCACATCTATTATCACATAAATGCTTATTAGCACATTTTTCTGAACTAATGAACATAGACAATATGTTGTTTGATAATAAATGGTGTTCAATAAAACTAAAGTTGTTACTGTTTGGTAATTATTATTATTATTATTATTCTCTTTATTTAGAAAAACAGGTTACATACATTAATACAAATCATAAACTATTTCTAATAAAGTTAGAGCTCCTAATAGGTTTTTAGAACCTGTGGGGGAGCAAGAAAGAAAAAAATCATGAAATTTAGGTTGCCAAAAGTGTTCAAATAAAAATAATAAATTAAAAACTATCATAAAAGAATAAATAAATAATACATACAATAAAATTAAAATTCCAGCTCATATTTAGTGAATACAATACAAAAAAGAAAAATTAGAAGTAGGTTTCAATGTTGTCTATATTAATCAGCCAATGTCGAATCATTTTATCAAAATAGTGTTTGCGGCCAATCGGAATGAATTTCAACTCTATTGGTAATTTGTGAAACCAATACAATCCCATATAAAAGTAAGACCTTCTGAACCTTTCATTATTACAACGTAAACCGGCAAAGTTGTTCGGATTCCTTAAAGTATACGTGTGATGAATACGACTATGGAAACTGGAACTCCGAACAAAAAACATCTTTAATACCTTATAAACATAGAGATATCTTAAAGGTAATAATTTCAAATCTCGAAATAAGGGAATTGTTGGAGTTGTTAAAGGCCGACAATAAATCAATTTAATAATCCGTTTTTGTGAAATGTATAGGTCCTCTATATTGGAAAAATAAATCCCACCCCAGCTTGATATACCATACATAATAATAGATTCAACTAGTGCATGATATAGAACTCGCAGTGTTGACGGTGGGCATAATTGCTTCAGATGGTAGAATTTATAAGTCGCAGTAATAACATTTTTTCTGACAATGGTGAGATGAGAATTCCATTTCAACTGCGAATCGATGGTAACTCCTAAGTACTTAAACTCATTTACGAGGGAAATTTCAAAGCACTGCGATGAACATGAGTGTCCATAGCAAAATGGAACATGATACAAAACCTTAAAATTGGGAGATGCGGCCTGACCAAAAAACATTACTCTGGATTTATTACTAAGAGCCAGGCGATGGTAGTAAAACCAATTACCAAGATTCACTAAGTCTGTGCAAACTAGGTTCTGTAATTCCGAAGGGTTTGCTGAAGTGTAACTTAATGCTAAATCGTCCGCAAATGCCGTGGTGTGCCCCAGAAGATCGATGTCGAATATAGAATTTATGTAGATTAAGAATAGAATAGGTCCTAATACTGATCCCTGCGGAACGCCGCAATTTAAGTAACCAGGTTCACTAAAATTATCATTTATTTTAACAATTTGGCGACGATTGTTGAAATAACTAACAAACCAGTCAAAAACTTTACCTCTGATACCTATATTTAATAATTTGTTTGCAAGAACCTCGTGATCCACCGTGTCAAACGCTTTTGCAATGTCTAAAAATAACGAAGCGGATTTTTGCGAATTGTTAAAAGCCGAGTAAACATAACTGAGGTGATGTAGTAGTGCTCCTTCAGAGGATGTTCCTGCTAAGAAACCAAATTGACTACGGCTAAAAAAATTGATTTTCTCCAGATAACCGAGCAATCTACGTTTTATTATTTTCTCAAATAGTTTGGAGAAGGAACTTAGTAACGAAATAGGTCGATAATTATTTAGTAATAGCACATCACCTTTCTTATGAATTGGAATTACAAGGGCTGATTTGAAAACATCTGGAAATACACCACTTCCTAGGCTGAAATTGAAGAGGTAAGCTAAAACATCTACTAGATACCACACGCAATTTTTTAAGATTAGGTTGTCGATTCCGTCAATTCCACAAGAGTGTTTATTTTTCAAACTACTAATCTCTTTTATAATCTCTCTGGCGCTAATCGAATCAAACACACAAGACATACTAGGTGAAGTGGTCGAGCCTAAAACATATCTGCTATAGCCTGGAGAATTAGGCGAAAAGTTAGTGTTGTTCAAATTATTTGTTATCTCCGATGGAACGTTGAGGAAATAAGTATTGAATTCATTACTTATAGATTGATAATTTGAAATAAGAACATCAGATTGGTATTTGTAAATTTTGGTGATTCGGTTTTTGTCTTTATTTGTTCTCAAAACATCATCAATAGCCTTCCATGTGAGTTTAGAACTATTTTTAACATACTCAAATTTCTTCTTGTAAAATGAATTTTTGGCAAATTTAATTCTAGCATTTACTTCCTTGGAGAGTTTCTTGACAAATTTTTCCAAACGTGCATTAGTGGGATTATGGCGTAATTTTCTAGAGAATTTTTTTAATTTATGAACCTTCAAAAGGAGATAAGAATTCATCCACGGTTTCAGTTTTTTTAATGTAGGGGCAGAAGATTCGACCTTAGATTCACGAATGTGCGATTTCAGAATAAATAAGAACCTATCAAAAGCGATATTGCAGTTATTCTCACCATAAACAGTCGCCCAACTTTCAGATTGTAGTCGAGCATTCAAACGGCTATAGTCAACTCTCGAAAAATTAGCAGCTACACTATTTTGAAGCACAGGGATCTGAGGTGCACAGATGTTTAGCTTTATTAAGTTGTGGTCAGATAGATGAATCGGTGTGTTTTCCACAGTAAAAATAAACGAATTTGTTGATTTGATGAACACATGATCAAGACAAGATGAATGTCTAGTAGCTTCATTTAAAAGACTTAGAAATCCGTGGGAGGCTAACATGGTAAGATAACTATAGCATTCATTGATATTAAGTAAATTTATGTTGATGTCTCGCAGAATAACTATGTTATTATTATTAATTGGTAGAAGTAACTCCTCAATATCGACACAAAACGGGTTTACCGGTTTATTACAAAATCTATAAATGCAGATAAAGGTCCAATCATGACGCCCCAAGATAACATTTAAAATTAAAACATCAGCTGTGGTCCAGTTGTAACAATGAAAAGAAGATACAGTTAAATTTTGATTGATAAACACACCAACACCACCAGATCTATAATCATCATTACAGCAAGCAATGAAATTATAATTTGGCAGTCTGTAATATGAAGATTCGTGTGAGTAAATCCAGATTTCCGAAACAAATATTAATAGTGGTTGCACTTTTAAACTAGATAAATAAGCATTGAAAATGTCGAAGTTTGCTCTCAAACTTTGAATGTTTTGGTGAATTACACTACACATAATATAAGACTAACAATTCAATATACATACAACAAATACCGAAAAACAAATTTTGAAGAGTGAGAACAAAGTACAACATTTTCAATACAGCCAGATAAATCACAACAACGAATAATCTATTCCAAGTAAATTTCAAAATATTCCGACTAATTATAAATAAATTTGAAAATATTAAAAAAATAAGTTTTAAGTTTTTTGAGTAAATTACTAAAAAATAACTCAAACAGTGTTTAAACATCATCCAAATCATAACAAACACTACCACCATAAAAAAAATAATTACCGGAATCAAAACAGCTGACTGATTAATATAAACAAATATTATTTTTGACAACAAAATGTATAAAGAGTTAAGCTGGAATATGGAAAAAATATATAAAAAACAAATATGAGCTAATAAAGGTAAGATAAAAAAACTACTTAACGTTGCATTATTTAATTCTAGATACCGAAGCAGCAACCGCTTTATCCAATTGCTAGTGTATGATGTTCTGGATACGAAAAATATCGTTCATGGAGTGAATACGATAGACGTCAGAATCAGCCGATTTCTTTAGGTAAATTTGAAGTAATAAGTTGAAGAATTTGCCATTAGAAGATGAACCAGATGAGGATATACAAATTTTGAAAATTATCACCGCATATTTTAATGAAAATATGGATATTCATATGGAAAAAATTTCCAATATTTCCCGTATTTTCTATGTTGAAAAGAAATTGTTTGATTCGAAATGTGACTCAGTTAAGATGGCTGTACTCCTCTCAATTGCTGCTCTTTACGTATTCAATATTCAGTATCCGACCTAATTATCACAATCTCTCGAGGCGATGCAAACAATTTTCCTTGACGTAGATGTTAATTTTGCTCGTTCAAGCAAGAGAAATCTAAAGTAGTAAATTTTTTAAAAAAATTCATTGGCCCCTAACACGACAAATTATAAATATGGGACCCAGCTAATTATGAGTGTGTCTAACTTCACCCAGTTCATATGACCTTTAAACATTCGAATTATGTGATATTGATTTTTCAAGTTTTTTTCGGCGAAAATCTACTGTTAACTTCAATAACATGTAACTTTCGGCTAATATCAACAGAATTTTGTACTACCACTTGATAAGAAATTTGCCGATAATGCACTTTTTTTCGGCTGAAATTTTCGGCTAGCTTCAGTAGCATCACAAATCCCTATTCATTTAACCGAAAGTTTCGAGTCAAGAAATGGTATTACAGATTCTGTCTTCGATAACCTAGTAGAAAAATATATTGAAGCCGGTAGTTATATCACAACAATTTAATTTATACAAATATAAATATGATACGGACAACTGTCGATACATTAAACGAGATCAGAAAAATAACTTAATATAAATTCAAAATAAGCAATTCATCTTATTCGAGGCATATAATATTACATAACCATCGTAATTATGAGCTCAACAATATTTTTATCTCACCGGTCCCTTAATGCAAACGCACCATAACTCGGAACAATAATTCATTTAAAGCACATTTGATTAATCAGACAGACAATACACTTTCACCACCTCTTCACACAAACAACAACAGTGTATTATGTACGTTCACAGAGCGCCCATGGCAGGCATTAATTTATTAATCGATAAAATTTCCATTAAGAATTCACCAAAAAAAATAAACGAAATACAAGACACCTTTAACGGTGAAAAAAAATAAAATTCGCGAACTTGAGTGTGCCCATAAATTATATATTTATTTAATTTTTTTTGTGTAATTTATAATTTATTGCCGTGCCGCCCAACTAAAACCAACCTGAGAGACAATATGTATAAGAATTTTATTGAAACTTAAGTCAATATTTTAATTGATTATAATCCACGACTTTTCTTATATGGATGAATTAATCAATTCGGTAATTTATTGTTATTGTTCTGTAATTTAATTGTATCTGATATTTTTGTATAAGTTTTTGGTTTTTAATTAAATTCCGATCACAGTTTGAAATTTAATCTTCAAATCTGTACAATCTATAATCCTTGGATATGCAAAATGTATATCGGTAAGGCCAAGTATAAATTTTGCATTAAAGCTGTCTGCAGTGTAAATAAAGATTGCAAGTGTTTTAAGAACAGTTTGATGACAGATAAGTACTTTGCACTGGCCTCATGTAAATGTTTCACATGAGTTTTGATATGTAAATCGCAAACTTAACGTACTTGCTTACTAAGGCTAGTAAAAGGCAAGAAACTCTTGCGAACATTCAATGAAACAACGATGTTATATCAACCGCTGGTTGTGTCAATCCGTTGCCGAGATAAATTTCCACATATGAGAGATGTTGTTCCATATTTTCCATGTTTTTGCAAAACCCGTCAGTAGACTTGTACAGTAGACTAAATAGATGGATAACAAAACAAAAAAATTATTTTTCCGTTATATGTCATATAGGTTTACCGAACTTACCCCTCGTAAAACATCTGTTTTTATTTAGAGTGTTTTGCTATATTCTAGATGGAATCTTTGGATCTGCCCAAAAAATTCACGGTCATTTTATGTCAAAATCATTGTGACTTGTGTTGGGTCTGTATGTAAGTGTTTCACAATTTTTAAAACTGAAACAGATTTCTGGTTGTTGTCCTATGTTCTCAAAATCGATATTAACGCTTCAATTTTAGGAAAAATAAGTAGAACTGGTTAAGTTGCTAATTTAATTAAAAATCATTTTGTGTTAATCGATTTTTTCGTAAGTCCTACATTTTATAAAATAATTGCAAAAATCAGAAACCTTCGATGGAAGTTTCCACTTTCTGTAAACTATTTAAAACGCTTAAGTACGAAATTCACCTTTCTATACTAAAAAGAGGCCAAATTTTAATATAAAACCAGTTATTATCAAAAATCTTAAGGTCCGCCTTGTAAATGAAATTAAGAATTATTCAGTTCTTAATCGAGTTTTTCACAATTATCATACTTTTTAAAATATTTGCGGAAAAACGAAAAAGCTCATAAGAACACAACCACTTCCAGTTTGCTTCTGCATCCAACAAATTTGATCTTTCTAAGATTCTTTTTCGTGTTTCACGAATTTGCTACGCCTTGTAATTACTCCTGGGAATGCTTGTAATTGTTCGATATCTCTTCGTAGGATTTGATGCTAAGCCGGTTGAATAGACGATGTGGTACAGAAGCTCGAATTGTTTCTTGTTAAATAAACACTTTTCAAATATCGAACCGAAAACCGCATTCATGGATGCGTTGATGGTTTTTTCTCGTTACTTCCTCGAACAATAAAATCGTCAAAAGTACCTTTAGCTCCGCTAATCCTGAAATAGGCCTCTTTGCACCTGTGTTGAACGCCGTTAGCTGTTTTGATTCGCCAGCCGTTTCCACGGCGTCAGACAGGTCGATTTTGCTGAACAATCGATATTGAGTTTTAAGAATATTTCTTTCGGTGTTGCAGTAGATACTTGTTTGGTTCCTGTGCTTCGTTCAACCCTGTTGAATGACCGATTCCAATATGAATACGGCCGTCCTTTATTTTGACGGCAACAACACGGCTGAAATAATTGTAATCTCTTGAGTATATTTTCTATCACTTCAGCAGCTGCGAACGGCTTCGGGCTCTATTGCGAATGACTTTCTTTGTTCTCGCATTTAGTGTTAAAGATACCATAATTTTGTTATACTTACTCAGTGAATCAATGAAGTGCGACGGAAATTTTTGCCTAATTTTTGTGACTGCCTTTAATCCAAACACTTCCGAGCACGTTCTAAATTGAATTTGGTTCGTAACACGTACCAGTTTCTTCTCGTTTGCGCAATTTCAACCGTGCCGTAAATTTTCAAAGCATATTAATTGGGTTCTTCGAAGCGTTCATGGCGTGCACGTCCCACGAGGCTAAAGCCGGTGATTCTAGAAGTTTCCAGTTGTTCTTGGAGATAATCATCCAGCCAAATCTGAAATCGAGTTGCAATTTGAATTTCGCTCCGTGAATTGTTTGGTCAACAAACCTTCGGGTCGAAACGGTGTCAATCACTGTGGAAATGTACTACCCCTCACTTTCGACCAGGAAGGTCGCTTTTCGTATTTCTGCTGGTAGTGGAGTTAGATTGTTTATTTGATGTTCTTGGAGTTTTGGATAAACATTTTAACTCCCGCTCCAGTGAAGTATAATTGTTGATTGATTCGTTAGAGTTACCATCAGTAAGCTAATTAAGTTTCAATTCTATCAAAATTTACCTAAATATTCCAGAAAGCTATCGAATACAGTTAATTAAATAAACCGATGAATACGGGTTCGTCGCTTGTATGGGAATGTCAATTTAAAATCCCGTTGGAGATATTTATAAAATCTTGTTTCAAAATCCCGGAACATTTATTTCCCAGTACAACCCATATGTTCGCCCTTTAGAGAGAAAATATTATAAGGTGTGGAAAAATGTAGACGAGATTCCGTGGACATCTCTGGTAATGATAGTATACATATCAAAACCTCTTATGCAGACGTAGCAAAGCCCATTATGTAAATCACTATAACGGGAAAGTGGTATGTAATCTTTTCGAAAATGTGGGTGAGACACACATCTCAAGGATCGGCGGTATAAAAAAGTAAATTTGTAAAAAATTTAAAATTTTATAACCAAATCAAGGCTCATCAGAATCGAGTAACTTTCACGTAAATATCACAAACATCTCCAAGATGAACGATACAAATTATTGAAAATAATCAAATTCCGTTAAGTATTTCAAATAGTCAAATACATAGCAAAGTTCATTAGGAATTAAATCCAGTTTACACATGTTCTGAAAATATTTTGAGCTATCTTACAATGAAGGTGTAATACCGAGAACATTTCTAGGATCTGTGGTAAAAAAAATGACACTAGCAAAAATTGGGAAGCCCTTAAAACGTGAATTAAATTATTTAAAACCGTTTGGGTAAAGGGTACCGTATTGGTTACCAAGAGATTGTGCTTTGTCTGATCTATCTATAAACACTGTCCAGGACCTGTGAAAATATTTATCTCGCCCGCTATAAAACTTGAAATATTCATTAAAATTGTAAAGTTTCTGCTGAAAATCATGGAAAGGCTGCTGGATGACCATATTCGTTGGCAAAAGGTACACGGACACGGCCGTGAACACGGTAATGCATGCCTTGGTTCGGGAAATTGAGAAGTCACTAGATTTTCAGGAATTCTTGTTGGGGAGTTTCACGACATCGGGGGCGCTTTTAACAACGTGAAGGTGGAGGCAATTAGAGACGGATGGTTGCCACTTGAGATTGAATACCCAGTAACCAGGCTAATTATTCACTTGCTAGGAAGCAGTGAATAATTAGCCTGGTTACAGCAGTGTGCGGGCAACAGCACAGGGAGGTGTTTCCTCTTCGTTTCTTTGGAATGCAGTTCGGACTTCTGTTAGAACTGCAGCAGAAATGAATAAGTGTGGTTGCTTATGCCGATTACGTAGCGATAGTTGTCTCGAGAAAACACCTGGGTACAATCAGGGGTATGATGCAGAATGCGTTATCAATCACTGGGTCACCAGATGTGGATTGGGGATCAACCCATCTAAAGCAGAGATGGTCCTTTGCACTAGGAGGTATAAAATTTCCGAAGTGGTTCCACCAAGTATGAATGGTACCATGCTGGCCTTTACTGATAAGGCGAGATACCTAGGGATTCTTCTCGAAAGTAAGCTCAGTTTGAAACCAAATATGATAGAAAGTGTAAAGGACAATGTGGCACTCTACTCTTGCGAAAATGCCATCGGAAGGAAATGGGGTCTGAAACTGTAACGTGTAACGTGGACGCAGCGGATATATTGCTTGCAACTTTTGCGCAACAGTGTATAAAATAGCGTTGCGCCTAAACGACTACGACACACAACTATCATACCATTCTGATTGTTCTTACGTCTGCGAGGTTGGCAGGTAATGCCATAGCACACTTTAGGCGAAGTATTGTTAGTAGTATGATTTGTATTTTGGGTGTATGCACCGTACACAGTCTGCAAATCATACGATGGTTTTTTTTTGTTGCATGAGCGGCCTTCCTCTGAGTTTGTATGTAGAATACCGATTTTTTTTCTTGCCTAAGGTAAAGAACATCAAACAAATTTTCTAAATATTCATTTTATAACAATCGACGAAGAATGTGATTTGTTATTGTTATCTTATTAAAGTGTTCTTGGTGCTTTGGGCCTGTAAAAGACAAATTAAGAAAACTCAAATTGCAAATCAGTTAAATAAAGTATGTGTCTATTCATCGAAACAACACAGCCAGTGTGGGTTATTGCAGCTCAAAGAAAATTCGAGTTGGTCAATTAATAACGTGGAACAGTTTGAGTTTTTTGAATACAAATTGTAACGACTACATTTGTATTTGATTATAAAACCGATAGAAACTATACCGATTATTCCGCGGTGCATGAGCGCATGTGTGGTGTGAATGTACGAGGAACCACATCTACAGCAACGGTTTGGGGCACATGTGTGAGGCATTTTCTTTACACAACGAGTTCCAGTGTAGACCGGCTGATCGAGGGTACCGTTAACCCGAATGCGGTAGTTGGCGAAGGCGTGGCAGCAGCCGCATGGATCAGAGGCAGTGTACTACAGCGTTATTCATCGGATTTTTGGCTAAGTTTTATATATTTGCATATTTTTAAAATTCTTTCTTTTTCAATTTTTTTTATTGCTTTAAACTTATTACAACACTTTGCTTCGTTTTCAATTTAGTTTTTTGCTCTAGTTTTGATATAAATTATTAAAAAAAATTTTTGAGTAATCTAATTGGAATGCAAGGTAAAGTTTTTTTTTGAAATAAATTTCCAGTTAATCAAAATTTTGTTGTGCTCTCTTTCATAGCAATGTTAGTACTATAGGACCCGAGGCAGTACTAAGGTCGTTGAAGCGCTTCATCACCTAGGACACTGCGTCTAGGTAACCTAACATATTTACCGTATTTTTGGGGGGTTTCATTGCTCACATATTTTGGGTAATGCTGATTAACTCGAAATTCGTCTATAGTTAGTAATTTTCATAGTTTTCTTTATAAACAATAAGTTTATTCAATCTTGATTGTTTCTTTTCCTTAATAACAATTAATCGAAGTTTATTTTTGTAATAAAATTTTTGTTGATCATTGAATTATGTACAATTTAAATCGATTAGTCTATTTATTATTTACCATGAGTGATTAAGAATTTGACCAAATGCAGTGAGGGAAAAAGGTGAGTTCGGTTGGAGAGAGCTTGCGTAGAGTGTAATTTTATGCAATGATTGTGTTGAGTTGGCCAGAGCACAATCCCACGACCGATATTACCTCCACCACTGAGCAAGCGGCGGAAATCATGGCGTGCTCTTATGAACACATTATTTTTGTTGTTTTTTTTATCTCTCTTAAAAATACATTTTTTTTTCTTTTCGGAGCTTGTGCACTGGCTTTATACACTACAGCAGTAAGGCCCATACCACTATATGGTATGAGTGTATGGTGGCCGCAGCTCTGCAGAAATTTTCATACAGGAACATGATGAGGAAGGTGAGACAGCAGCCCGTTTGCTCATTTGTGTGGCGATGAAAACGACACCCACTAGAAAGAGGTTATGCTGTACCTTTTTCCATGGGATATTATCGGTAAGCAAATGGCGGCTAATACGGCCGTCCGGTTATTTGCGGTTTCGCAAATTTGCCTGTGAAAGCAAATCTGAAAGCAATCTGAAAGCGTGTTAAGGTAATTCTTCCCACTAGAGATGATTGGAAGAGTGGTCTCATCGTGGAGATCGGAACTGTTAAATTCTTCACCGACGGCTCCAAGATCGATGGTAGAGTGGGGCCACTGGGTTTCGGGCTCTCTTCTGTTGGTACGGTACGACTCTCCAACTTGTGCTGAAAGCAGCAAGCCATAGGCAAGCAGTTGCCTTGGCAAATGCTAGATGGCTCTCCAATCCGACTGGTAGGGTAGCGAAGCAAGTATGGCCTGAGCTGAACTTGAAGCGCTCCAACATCTTAATCGCATTAAGGAAGTGTGCTTTAGGTAGAATAGTGAAGCTACCTAGCGGACACTGCCTTTTTGCCTTTTGAGGAGGCTCTTGTTCACTTCCTATGCTCATGCCAAGGAAAGCCTCTCTGATATCAAAATCTATAATGATTTTCCAATTTTAGATGGTTTTAAAGAGAGTTTAATGATGTCGGATCCTGTGGCATCAAAATGGGTTAAAATTGGCCTAAGTGTGCAATAGGAACCACTGAAAGCTAACCTAACCTAACCTAACCTAGGTACCATAAGAATTCATAAACATTAAAATTACTTTTTCAATCCACTTCAACAGGACTACATCATTTCATTGCAATATTTTTTAATTCAATAAAATGCTATAAAAGAACCGCGTATGTGGCGTCATAATCATCCATAAAATCGAAATAACGTCTGTATGTGCATATGTGCGGTATAGACACTCTAGTAATAAAATAAAACGAGAAGAAATAAAGCAAAATACGAATACCTTATTAATTAAGAAGGAAGGTTCAAGTACCCGCGAAATGCAAATAAAAGTAAAATCGAAATTAGTCTTAAATTCATCTTAAAACTCTACTCTGTAACAAAAAAAATGACAAATCTACACTAAATCAAACTTCTTGTGACAGAATTTTCATTTCTTCGTTGCACTCTTATTCCTCCTGTATACTATACTTGTACTATACGCGATACTTAATATTATTAGTCGTTCGCCGTTCTGAATAGATGTTGTTGTTGTCGGTTAGTTGTTGTGAAAAATCGAAATAAAAACATTTTCATTTGAGTTATTTCCGTTGAAGTTGTTGTTGTACTAGTAGTAGTGGTATAACTATATACAGTAACATGAATATTTTAAAATTTTATTTGTGATCTTTGATCTATTTTTTTGTTGTTTGAAATCATAAAATGATTTATTGGAAAATATTTATAAAAAAGAAAATCTTTTGATACACCAAATCATGTGGTGATATTTAAGAGGAGGGGGCATAATATGCGACGATGCTAAATATCGCATTTATAATTTTTATTAAATATCGCGATATGAAAATATGAAAGAAGGTGTGAAAATCTTTGGATCTACCGTCAAATTATCTCCGATGGTACCGGTATTTTAATTTGATAAATATTTATTGATGAAAATCTGTTTTTCTTGTGCGCAATGATATGGCTTCACAAGAATTCGTGAAATTTATTAGAAACGTCAGGTTAACTAATATTATCGTTTAGTCTTTTGAATACTCGTATATGTAGCTGGTTAGAGTTTAGTATTGTCACATAATATTTGGGCCCGTTGAGTTATGAATATTAATTTTATGGTTGGAATGCGATCTATTTATGTTTAGAATTCTTTTGTCATATAACTTCAATTAATTGTAACTATTTTTGATTTGTGCTATGGTATAAATAGTTGTCCTCGAATTCTTCAGTAATTTCCTCTAACATTTTAAATGTTTTATTGTCGACACCAAAAATGGAACGACTCACGTAGGTGTAGAAAGAAAAATTGCATAAGAGATGTTGATCCAACGTTCTACGATAAGTTCTATACAGATTGAACGAATCATTTATACCATAATTACCGGACAAGTGGTGCAGTGTTTAAAAAAACTTAGACAAAGAGGCGGAATTGTATTCGGACACAAATATTTTTGTATCCGTACGGATAATTTTATTTTGATGGTCGTTCACTTTATTCGGGTAAAAACATTCACAGTTAAAACATATAAATCGCACCTTCTGGAAAAAATTGTTAGACCCTCGTTAGATAAGATAGATTTTCGGTTTCCTTTTTTATCAAGCGGCCACTTTTTGGTATAAAAATGCACCAATCGCGGATCAAACTTACTTCACGAAATGAAATTTGAAATTGTTCTTACGAGGGCGGATTGAAAATGAAACTACCTAGCGCTAGATGGCGGCACAAACACAAACATTTTTTGTTTTTTAGAAATTGCGATCTGTCAAACGTCAGCTGTTAAAATTTCACCCAAATTCATCGATTAGTTTATTTGTTATAGTCGTTTGAAGTAAGCAACTTTTGTGTTTCTTGAAAAATGGAAAAAAACGAATTTCGTGCAGTGATTAAACACTATTATTTGAAAGGGAAAACGACGAAAGAGACAAAAGAAAAGCTCGATAAACATTACGGTGAGTCTGCTCCGTCAGATTACATGGTAACATATTGGATTGCTGAATTTAAACGCGGCCGAAGAAGCACTGCAACAATACCATCAACAGGAAGACCAAAAGAGGTGGTTACTGAAGAAACTATCAAGAAAATCCTCGATATCGTTATGAATGATCGCCGAGTCAAGTTGCGTGAGATTGTTGAAATGGTAAACATATATCATATGAACGTGTGTTCAACATTTTCATGAACATTTGCATATGAAAAAGCTATCGGCAAGATGGGTGCCGCGTTTGCTCAGTGTCGAACAAAAACGAGTTCGACAGACCACTTCACACAGCATTAGATACGATGCTAAAATTACGTGAAATACACTTCGAATTGGTTGATCATCCATCCACCTTATAGTCCAGATTTAGCTCCTACTGACTTTTTCCTGTTTCCAAACTTGAAAAAATGGCTCGCAGGACAAAGATTTATCTCAGACGAAGAAGTGATTATCGAAACTAACGCGTATTTTGAGGGGTTCCCGAAATCGTATTATTCAGATGGTATAAAAAAGTTGGAATATCGTCTTACTAAGTGTATCGAACTAAATGGAGACTATGTTGAGAAATAAATGGTTTTTGGCAAAAAAAAATATTGTTTTCCTACTTAGGTAGCTTCAATTTCAAACCGCCCTCGTAGGTACTTTGGTTGCACACTAATGAGACACCTTATCAGACTGAAATGACCAATCTACAAATATAAAATTTAATACTTTATGCAATTTTATATATAGGATAAACATTTCACTCTAGCGAATTATTTCAATTCAAAACTCTGAATGGTGCATATTTTAAACTCCGATAAATCATAAACAATTTTGAATTTCAAAATAATAATAAAATAATTTTCGGAGTAAGTTTATTTTTACATCTATTGATTGATTGATTGATTCCAATGCATGACGAGGCAATTTAGCGAGAGTCGCGGATGGCGCCAGGCCCGATATACGTAATACACTACAACAAAAAACACCAACAAAAACCATATTCTAGTTAAATGTAAACATGTTAACTAGAACATTATGTAAGCAGTTTCTACATAAAATTACTGGACAGCGGAATTGTACATTGTATTCGCAATTGTATATTGTATTCGTGATTAAGCTTACCATAAAATTTCTTTTTCTATAATCCGTTCTTACCCACAAAACCACAACACTGCAAAAAATAAGAACTAATAAAGTATTAAGAGTATTTATAGTGTCCACAAATATCGTAGAAATCCGACGGTTTATCGGAAATAGTGCTACCAATCTCGCAACTTGGTTCACATTAACTGTTCAACGGTTTATTGAAAACAAAGTGACTATGTGAATATTATTCAATTAGCATTTAAGTGAAAAGTGAAATTATAAAAACAGTGAACTTTTTTTTTCGTGATAATTACAAAGTCAATATATAAAAATGATTAAAAAGACGACTGGGCGTCGGTACCCAAACAGTGAATAAAAAATAATAAAAAATTGTAACAAATACATTAAACGACAGACGGAAGAAACCGGTGTAGTACAGCAACAGAATCATCAATGAAGGCATATCAAAGCTTGGTTCTACTGATAATCTTTTGGTTAGTGAATATTGATAAACAAATCCCTACTACACCCGAAAAGTGATTTGCCTTTAATTATTATTAAATAAAATTATTAAATTAAAGCTTAATTTTTAAATAAAAATAGTGAGAAAAATATATAGTAACAAAATTGATACTTAAAGAAAAGCCAAATTTCATAATTTAGTATTTAATAGAAGATTCATTCATTCAGTTCACAAGCACAATAAAAAATACAGCCCGACTCAGGCAGTCCCAACGGACTACGACAGTTTATTCAACATGTAGACGACGTCCTAAATTTACATAGATTTGATTACGAAGGGGATACAGAAGAAGTAAAAAGGTTGGAACAAACAGTAATAATCAGGACATTTAGGGCCAAAATAATAGGAAAAGCAAATGACGCAATAGAATTATATTTATAACACTAACGACTCATGAGATGACATCCCAATATACTCCGACAAAAGAAGCGAAACTTGCCTAATACGTGATCTGCACTTCATCACCCAGAAAGGTGACGATTTAGCTAGAAACGTATTTTGGCAAAATTTCCGAAATTTTAAACTCTTTAAACACTTGGGCTTCATTAAATACACCCACGAACCTTCAAGCCGATGTAATAACAGCAAAAAGAAGCTGGTATCACTCAATGTGTTTAGCGGTGTTTTAGCAGGGTTCAAAGAACCCCTAGGATCTATGGTTAGGTCTATGCAATCAGCAGCACAGCTAGTATCTACTGCATTAAAGAGCAAAATATAGGACACCTACGGAATAAAGCTTCAGAAATAACCAATAAATTTTCCGCATAGAGCACCAATATATACAAATTATAATAGATTTCCAATACAACAAAATTTCAATACATATCGATTACCACCAATTGGTCAACAACCCCAATATTATAACCACAAACCATTAACGCAGTAGAATTCAAATCAATTTGGAAACTCACGAGGTCTTCCACCTAAACCAAAGCCTGAACTAATGGACATTTCAAGAATAACTCAATCACCTCGATACCCGCCATTTCAACAAAAGAATTTTAATCCGAATATATAGGTTTAACACATACGGATTACCAAGGTTCCAATCCAATTAATCATTTAATACGGATAATAACTATTACCATTCGCCTGAGGAATATCCAGAATACGACCAAAACACAGATTATTGTAATTCTCAGGAAGTCACTGAAAATTACACTGAACATGAAGAAATATTAGATTCACGTGAGGATTTTCATCAAGGCGCTTAGGAAATACTTACGGATATACTTAAGCTTACATAATAGTAACTGGAACTTAATCTTAACTGGAAAGTGTATACATTTTTAGTAGACAGGGGATCTACCAAATCACTCATAGACCCAAAATTGATCAACCCATGTAAAAGTTATGAAACAAAGCCTGTTACCATATCAACCCTTTTCAACAAAATAAATGTGGACAGAGCTGTTACAATTAAGGGGCTCAAAGAATTCCAAAACAACGAAAATTTAGCATTTATCTTATTAAAGTTCCACGACTATTTTAACGGGTTAATTGGAGCTACAAATTACTTTAGATGCTAGAAATGTATGCCTAATTACATCAAAACCCAAAATACCATTACAATTTAAATTAAATTTCATGTCAGCCGTCTACACAATTGCTCCTGAAGCAAAATGATTGCTAGAGTACCCGTTACGATAACTAATGGAGAAATTTACATGAAACCAGTAATCCTACACGGAAATCTTATTATTCCTAAAATAATATTTATATATAAGCAACAATAACTATGCTAATCTAGAAGTTATTAATTACAGTCCTCAATCTAAAACTTTCGTAATAATACTGTGGGCAAAAAATAGTAAGACTTTATTCATAATTTTAAAATTCTTTATTTATTTCTACAAATCTATTTCGTCCCCCTCAAAGTAATCCCCCCCGGCCTCAATTCACTTGTGTCAACGTATTTTCCAATCCTCGAAAGTCAATTTCAATTGACTCAAAACGGGTTCCCCGGAGCGGTCGTTCAAGTTTGCTGAACAGCCAGAAGTCACTAGGAGCTAAACCAGGCGAATGCGGTGGTTGCGGAACGATATGGGTGGAATTTTTTGTGAGAAAATCACGTAAAACCAATGCAGTATGAGACGGTGCATTATCGTGGTACGAGAAACAAGAGTTGTCGACCCATAATTCCGGCCTCTTTTAAGGAATAGCTTCGCGCAAACGACGCATAACACTCAAATAGTATTCCTTGTTGACAGTTTGGTTGGTCGGAAGGAATTCGGAGTGCACCACACCTCGATAATCGAAGAAAATTGTAAGCACCACCTTGATTTTTGGCTTGCTTTTACGTGGTTTTGGCACGATATTCGGCCGATTGATCGTCTGTTTCCGGGTCGTAAGCATAAATCCAAGACTCATCGCCAGTTATAAAACGTTCCATGACACCCTGGTAGTCGGAAAGCATTGTTTCACAGACGTCAACACGACGCGGTTTTTCCAAAAAGTTGAGTGATTTTGGAACCAATCGTGCTTTCACTTTTCTTAGGCCCAAATGATCTTTCAAAATGGTTTTCACTGATCTTTCCGATATTTATTAAATATTAGCGAAAATATTAACGATTACCATTTAGAAGTTAGCAATATTGAATCTGTAAAAATTAAATAAAATCCAATGACCACTACGAACCTTATTCGAATATCTCATTTAAACAAAGAAGAAGAAAAACACATAAAATCACTTTTCATTCAATTCGAGGACATATTCCAAAGAGAAACCGATCAATTAACTTTTACAAATATTATCAAGCATGATATCGAACTAAATGACAATAAACCGTTTTTTGTCAAAAACTATCGCTATCCCTATATACATAAACAGGAAGTAGAGAAACAAATTAATTCTATGTAAACCAGGGCATAATAAGACCTAGTTTTTCCCCATGCTCCTCACGCATTTGGTTTGTTCCAAAAAAGGACGCTTAAGATCAAGTAAAATGGCGCATTGTGATTGACTACAGGAAATTAAACGAAAAAACTGTATCAGACCGATACTCTCTTCCTAACATCACTTATATCTTGGATAACTTAGGCAAATGTCTTTACTTTACCACTTTAGATTTAGCCTCTGGGTTTCACCAGATAGAGATAAATCCTAAAGATATATGCCAAAAACTACCTTCACCGTAGAATTCGGGCACTACGAATTCGTACGGATGCCTTTTGGCTCTAAAAATGCTTCTAGCACCTTCCAAAGGGTCATGTACAATGTGCTTGTGGAGCTACAAGGAAAAGTTTGTTTATGTTATATGGATGACATAATCATCTTTTCTACATCTCTACAGGAACATATAGACAACCTAAAAAAGGTCTTCGAAAAGCTTCAAGCAGCCAATCTTAAGGTTAAATTAGACAAAAACGAATTCATAAACAAAGGAAATTACATTCTTGGGACACTTCGTTCCATCAGAAGGTGTTAAACCAAATCCAGATAAGATCCGAGCCATCCAAAAATTTCCGATACCTCAAACGGAAAGACAGATTAAAAGTTTCCTCGGACTTGTACTGCTTATATATTAAACGCGTACAATGAAATGTTAAAAGCAAAACCAAGGACAACAACACCTAAGGTTAACTTAGTCAGATCTACGACATTTCTAATAGACATCCAACAAACAGAAGACCAGGATGAAGAAATAAAAAAAAAACACGAGAGTAACGATCATAGAAGAATCGTAGAAAATTCTGACCAAATAAGAAGGAAATATTTCTTTCCTATAATATGAAAGAGTTAATCAGAATATTCGTAAATAATTGTGTGACATGTCAAAAGGTAAAATACGACAGAAATTCACCACAACTTCAATATTCCTTAACGGAAACTCCCAAGCGTCCCATGGAAATAATTAATTTAGATTTGTTTCCACTACAATCATAATCGTTTCTCATCATCATCGATACATTTAGTAAATTTGCTGCTGCATATTACCTTACCAGTAAAACAGACAAGATTATCCTTAAAAAATTAATACATTTTGCAAGCCTGCACGGCATGCCAGGGCAAATGATATTTGACAATGAAATATGCTTCGACTAATGAAAATCATCTTCTGACGCAACCATGGCGTAATCTAGAGGTCCAATTTTCGATCACTTTTCGCAGCAATTGTGGCCGTATCTCGCTTATAACTCGTCTAATCTTTTGTTTCAAGTGTTTAATCATGTCTGGTTTATCGGCGTAGACAAGTGACTTAACATATCCCCAACCGTGCTGTTGGAACCACATATCAGGAAGTTTTATGCCAGCCAATTGGGGTACAAAAAATTAAGAAATCCTGTCTCTATACCGTTCACCTTGGTCTGTAACATTCCGCCAATTATCGTTTTGAAGACATGGACCAGTGATTTTGCCAGACCATAAAGCGCACCAAACAGTGTTTTATCTGAATGTAATGGTATTTCGGCAAAGGCTTGTGGATTATCTTCACTCCAAATTCGACAATTCTATTTAATAACGTACCCATTCAACCAAAAGTGAGCTTCATCTTTGAACAATATCAATTTGTGCTTCAGCCCATTGGCCGAATTGGCGGCGTGTGCGATGGTCAGATGGCTTTAATTACTGCACAAGTTAAACCTTGTAAGCACGTAAACCAAGGTCCTTAGATAAAATCGCTTGTTCGATACGCACTGTTTGACGTCTTACTGGGTCCGTATTATCATTTAGGGTACACGTGGTACAAAAACGATCCATAGTTAACCGAATTACTCGCTCTGATGGACGATTATAACGTTCGTAAAATGGACGTAATGCACGATTTGCAAGCGTTGCTCTGACGTGAGTCTATTCATTATGAAATGGCAAATCAAACTAATAACCAAGCAAATGTCAGCTGTCAAATCGGTTGTCAAACAAAACAGTGTTGCCAACTTAAACATGTGAACCTCTAAAAAATACCCGTTGTTCCCTGCCCAAATTTTTAAGTTAAAATTTAATTAGAAAAAATATTTGGAAATCGATAGTACAGAAATTATTTGACAACAAACTTCCATGAATATTAAAATTTACTAAACTTCTGTGTAGAACAACTAAACGATATATCGCTTGTTAGACATTTTAATGAAATGTCTTTACATATTAAAATATGCCATTCACCAGACAATTAAATAAATAATTAAGTAACAATGTACAGTATTTGATGATAGATTCACGACCGTTGATAAATCTCAAAACTTAATAAAAATAATTTTTTTATGGCAAATACCAAAGTTTCCGTAGCGATAAAAAAAGTGTTTGTATCACAAGATCTGCATGCTAATGGCGACATTGAACATATTGTGTTAATTTCATCACCGATCGTAATCGAGTGTTGAAACATTGAAATCACATTTTACGTATTAAAATGTGAACCTGCAGCATTTTTTCAGTTCAACCGCCAGGCCGGTAAATTAGGATTTTTATTGTGGTTTCCGAATTTTTTCTCGCATTGAACTATATAACGGATAAATAGCTCGATCTAATAATCAAACTAATAAAAAAATTAAAACACGACAAAACATAAAATAAATAAATAAACAAGACATAAATTATAAATGAGATCTGTTTAAGCAAAATAATAAAACGAAAAAAATCTTAACTAAACTAGACTGTGAATTATTTTAGAACTGTTCAAAAAAAAAAAATTCATCTCGCTCTCTATATTGAGTGGGTGATTTGCCATAAATTATCGTAATATTTAAAGAAATGTAAAAAAAAATGTTTTTTAATAGTTAGGAGTTTATTTTTAGAATAAATATTAAGTATTTGTATTATTATGATAATAAATAGAAATACGCGAATAATAATTTCGATTTTACTTAATTTAAATGTAATTTGCGCTTATTTAGGTTCTACGGATTAACAACAAGTACGGGTATGCGAATATAAAGTGAATTATTCTCAATTAAACGCGTATAATTTAGTGTTGGAGTAAGCATTTTGCATGTAACATGATTGGGATGCTGATGAATTAATAAAAACAATTGTTAGACATATAAATTACGCGTTTTCTAAACATTTTGAAAATAACTAATCGTGTCTATAATTGGATACATTTTTTTTAAATATTTACGCACGTTTGAAATTAATTGACAGTTTGTTATAGTTGTTCGTGTATCTGTTAGACCCAGAATTCGAGTTAGATCTTACTTTACAAATTGACAACTGTTACATTTTGAGTGTCTAGTGCGGCATTCTTAGCCATTATATCACTTCAAGAAGGTATATGAGACTTACAAGAAGAATACTCGATCATTGGGATTCAAATTTAACGTTAGTTTTGTTACAGAAATATTTGGAAGTGCATTTAACTAAAATACTTTTCTAAGCGATTTCAATTCGAGATAGTGGGAATCTAGAATTACTGAATTACTAGATCAACCATCAGGCGAACAAAAATCGATGGTTGCGTTTGAGGAAAATAATTCAACCATTAAAATATACACCTCCAATGATGTCTTGCCATTTAAAGTTAGTATACCAGAGGAAATCACCCCGATCAGATGATCCTTAAGATGTAACTCGTTAAAAGTGCCTTATTATCTTGCATTACTTTCTTTGTCGATAATATTGGCTGTCTGATGACAAATAGCCAAAAATAATAATACAGCTTCATGGTATGTGAAAGTCAGCGAAAGGACATTTGTAGCCGCAGTTTACATTCGATTTGCGGAAAATGGAGAAAGATAAGCTCAACTAATTAGGTTTAAAAAATAAAACAAATGGTGAAGATGCTTAGTTAGTGTTTTACGAATATTTCGGTGATTGTTACGTTAGGTTTCAGTGGTTGCTCACTGCACACTTAGGCCAATGTTTTGGCCCATTGTGATACCACTCATTCACTCCACATCGTTAACCCACCTACTTCACCTACTCACACAACTACAGTATACCACCTGCACATTGCAAGCTCCATGTCAACCTGTACATTGACATGGAAGGTGGGTCGGCGCGTGACACGGAATTCTTCACTCCATCAGAGGGCCTTTGTTGTATTTATTAGCATCACCGATCGTAATCGATGATGAAAATTCGATTTGCATCTAGCCTCTGATAGGATTCGAACCCAGGTCTCATTTAGGTTAGGTCTAATTTAAAATCCGTTATTCTAGAAAATTTTTAGAGTATTCCCGGCTGTTTGAAAAGTCTGATTATTGATCGACTAGGCATTTGTTTTGGCATATTATTATTTGAGTAAAACCTTCGGCCAGCTAGCCAACTCGTCAAGCGTAGGAACAGATAATAATGGAAGGGTGCCAAACCTCGGGTTCGGTTAATTTGGTTACCGTTGCTATGTGAGCCAGTGCATTGTCTTCAAATTTGAAAAAGAAGGATTTTTAGTTTTCGAAATTTTTGCAGATTTACCATTCGCTACATCGCCGAAGTAAAAAAAGGATTTTTTAAAAATCTGTGTGTATGTATGCGCATATGTGGTGCCGTGCCCACCTAATGCCTGCAAAATAAAGACTTAAGATTCATACTTCATACTTAAGATTTTCTCATAAATTCCCAATGATTTTTGGCTGAAAGTGGCAGCCTACATAGGAGCGTTTAGGTTTTTTCCAAATATGTATTTGAAGAACAAGATTAGAAGATAAGTAAAAGAGTTTAAATTAATTTTTCAACAATATCGGCCAAGAACAGTTTTACAAAATTTTAGCGGAAAACGTTTTTTGACAAAAAAACTGATTTCAACAAAAAAATCCGTCCTGTACTACCCATACGGATTGAATAATTGGGATGAAAAGTCATACTAAAGCTTTTTCCACAAATTAAAAAGCCTAGTGAATTTCAGCCGAAATCGGTTCAGTTTAATTTTAGCCGAAATTTTGCAACAACAGGGGCCAAGAAAACTGTTTTCAGTTAAAATTTGGCCCCTGCACAGCCCATATGGATTGATTTTTCCGGATCCAATTTCCCTTTTTAAATATTTGCCACAAATTGATTTTTGACTTTTTCGGTTCTTGTAAATATTTTGAAAAGCAAATATCATTTACAAAAAACCATTAAAATAAAAGGTTGTAAATTTAATTTGAAACAAAATTAATTCAAATATTTTTTTTTAATTAAACCGGAAATGAATTACTCGTAATTTGAAGTGATAAGAAAGACTTTATTTCACTACTTTGCTGCCCTACAGTATAGAAGAATGATTTTCGGAATCAAACTTCATACATAACAAATTAGATTAATTAGGAGCTTCATTGGGAGCCTTTTAATTTTGACCCAACAATGGTTTTCTGTAATTTAAAAAGAGTTTTACCAAAAGCCCAGTTAATTAAATGTTTCCCTTTAGAAATCAAGTGTGATATATTCGAGATCTAATTGTGCATTCATGATGAACGAATGTCTGGTGTTGGCTACACAACAGATTCACATCTCCATTTTTTTCGCTGATTGTGATTATTTAGCCTTTCCTTGCAGCAACGGATCGACCCCAAAATTTACAGTAATATTGATCAATGATTGTTTTGCATGTTTCAGAACGTCAGTATGAATTGTACTATTCATATCACAAAGACAGTTGCCTTAATCTTGCTAGTCGGTGTTAGCGTTTTCGGGCACCCGTACAGTTCCAACAGCTTCCACCTATTGTTTTATTGTTCATTAGCCTCTGGTGCGGAGCGATGTATACAGTTTTATTAACGGTCCCTCTGATTATGCGTAAACCTCTCCAAGTTCTTAAAGTACCAATAGATTTTGAAACTTCAAACATCTGTACTGTCTCAGTAATCTCACGCATCTTCCATTTAAGGTCACCATTCACCAAACTTAGATTATAGAGTGCCAATAACTCTCAAAAACAAACTACTTGATAGACAGTTTTGAAGCTTCAGATCGTTTTTTATGGTTGGTACATCTCAATAATTATGAAAATTTCTCTAGTTTTGCCAACGCGATTCAAATTCTAATGGGCTCCGCATACCTAAAATGATACTCATGTGAAGCTCGCCATTTTTTATAAATTGTATTATGAGAAAGTTCATCATTATCAATATTTCCATCGATCCACAAATTTGCCACAACAATATTTTGGAAGTACCATGTTTGCAGTCTACTATAGTGCCAATTAGACTCCTAAGAGTAAACATTTGGATCTATCAAAGTATTATAATGACAAGTTTGCCTCTCTCATTTTGTCTCGGTCCATTATTTGACATTCTATTACGCGTAGGTCACGTCCGTGCAGTCCTTTTATAATACGTTTTAAACATCAGTTGTTGTGGACACTTTACGATAACATTCTACAGTCACCATAGATCATGGTTCAACTCTCATTTACGAAAGCCAGAAAGGTCTTACAGATACTATAGAGTGCGATAGACGTTTGCTCTCAATCATTTGTGTTTTCGTTCGGTTAGGATTAGTTTACTATATAAACTTCAATTACGTGCAAATTATGCAAAGTGAAATAGAAATCCAGCAGATTACTACTCGATGAGTGTCTAACCACATAGAAACTTTTGACAATCAAACAATGAACCACCATGGCTTATACAATTTAAATATTTTTGGCCCACTAAACCAACAACAGGATTTTATGATGATGCAACTTAAGAAGATTTAGCCTTAAACACGAGATTGTGGGATGAGAGGTATATCAATTGATATTAAATTAAAAACATTTTTTTCACAAGGGCTAGACGAATTTTAAGCCAAATTTATAAATTTGTATAAAATGAAGAAGAAAAATGGATTTCACATAACGCAACACTAATTCTGCGGGAGATCAATCAGGTTACTGGAAAACTAATAAAATTTGCACAAGACACAGAATAGCTAAGTGTAATAAAAATAACAAAGAATGGTTTGATGTCATCTAACCGTTCGTTTTGATCTTTTGGTCCAAACTTAAATTATCCTGAATTTAATAATCATCGTTATTGATTCCAGGCACTGAAAAAAATGATTCCAAAACCTTTAGCACAAGCATGAAATTGTATGGTTTAAATACCAAAGTAGAAAACGAATAATACAAATAAATATTATCACTCATTATAACCAATTTTTTTAAAAGGTTACGATTAAATGATGATGATGATTTAATATAACACCAGACATACACTTAGAAGAATGACGCCACACAGAGAAACGTGGTGAAATTTGGTTAAAGATGTTGCAACATAACGCAACATGCTAGTGCCGCATCCCGAAACATGGTGCAATATCACGAAGCCTGTTACATCATCACGCAATATAGGGTAACAACACTCAACATAATGGAGGGTCACTCAATCCCATATCCAATCACCAGTATTTATCAAAATAAATTGAGAAGAAAAACTTTCCTTGGGTAAATTAAAAAAAACTCATGAACTCCCTTTTTAATTAACCGAACCATATGATGTCCATTACATGCCAATCAGAAGTGAAAAAATGAGGTAATTTTATTTTATACGACCGAATGCAAAACTCGTCATTTCCGGCCAAACTAGAAATATGATCTAAAACTGATCTTATGATCTTATTCGTTTCCGATATTTTTCAAATTGGAATTTTATAAAAAATAGTAAAAAATTCACGTACGACTAAATTTATTGCAAAGAGCATTTTCTTGTAATGGCATGAATTCTTCTAACGACTAGTAACTTCCATTATCTTTAGACTACAGCTGTTTAACTAGTTTAAATTTTGACTATTAACAAAACGAAACTAAAGATTGTTTAAGATGTGACAAACAAGAAAAGAAAGCGAGACTATTAAACTATTCATTTGCCATGTCCCAGCGGCCTCCTCAATTTTCATTTTTTTTTAAATTTGTGTGCCATGCGGATTTCACCTGTTTGAGTAATTTAAATTTCGACAAATAACGAGTAGTTTCGACTAAAGGTTCTGTACACCAGGATGACCCAATATCTAATGGTGAAGCGCCAAATCTATCGGAATTTAATCCTGAAGACGACGACTCTGATATTGATATTATAGAGGTAGAGTTGGTAGAAGAACTAGTCGACAACCGAATTCTTTGGAATATAAGGCACGGAATGGAACAATTCAGAGTAAAATTCCCCCACAAAATCATAGGAATTTGTCGCATATCATTATGAAATCGGCCACTACAGGGCCAACAAATAAGACCCGCGGGCTAAGCATTACGAACACTTTTACACTATTTATAAGCGAGGAAACTTGTGACATCATCATTCATGAGACCAATCGTAGAGGATGTGATGAATATATTGGCATTATAATATTTGCCGGTGTCAGTCGATGAAAAAAGAACATATACTAGATTTGTGGAGATCTAGTTCTCATCCCATTTATCAGACTACGATGGGTGTTCAGCACTTTTATACGATCAGTCGATATATCAGATTTAATAATGGGAGCACTCGGGCGCAACGGTTACTTGTTGACAAGGCAGCTGCCATTTCCGATATATGGCTTATGTTGAGTCGAAATCTTCAAGAGTGTTTTGTAGCTTGACCAAATGTTACGGTCGATGAACAACTATTTCCATATCGTGGTGGAACCCGTAACGGCCCCAAACTCTCAACGAGAAACTAACCAAGGAGAATGATTTATGTTGTAATCTTTTTCGTAGAAGTGGTCGAAACATAACATGTGACAATTTGTTTACCAGCTACAGTTTAGCATCCACTTTGATGCGTGACCACAATTTATCTATTTTGGGTACAGTAAATGAAAAACGGCGATTCGTGCCCGCGGAATTCTTAGTTCACAATGGTAAACCTCGACCTGTTGAGTCGTCTATTTTCGGATTTTCGAACAACATAACAATGTGTTCGTATTTATAGCCCCCAAATATAAAGCTGTGATAGTTTGCATGCATTACGATAAGGAAACACAAGGATCGGCAAATAAACGGACAATGATCCTTGATTACAACAAAACTGAAGGAGGCGTGGATAACATGGATATAATGCTCGGTGAATATTCGTGCAAAAGGAAGATAAATCGTTGGCGGCCCCTGGCATTTTATTATAACATTTTGGATGTGGCCGCCTTGGCAGCACATATAGTATGTATGGAAAATAATCCGTCACTAAAAAAAACTCTAGTCACCGGCGCAAATTTGTACATCAATTCAGCAAAGAATCCGAACATAATACGTCATTTCGCTACAAAAAATGATATCAAAGGCATGTTTGGCCGTACGATGGATATGGAAATAAGAGATGTACAAAGCACATCTATCGCAGTAAAACGTGACGCAAGCGGTAGAATAATACATAAAGGCAACTGTCACCTCATCAAATAATTGTTTTTAAATTTTTTTTATTTAATGTAGGATTTTATTATAAATAATGAATTAAATCATATTAACATTTCTATTTATTACTTATTAATTTGCTTTAATTTTAATTACATACCCCGGTATGTTGGTTATCAATTTTTAGGGGTTATATTTAAAAAGCTTTCCTAAAACCTAATAATAATCGGATTTTGGATTTTATTTTTCTTAATTCCAGTCCGAAATAATTATTGTCAAGCTACTAAAAAATTTATCTCGATACGACGTCCAAATCTCCAAATCAATAAAAAATGTATCGTTAAAAGTAAATAACATACCCGGGTTGCGGTTGTAAACACAAGGGTTAATTTGTATGGCACAACGTATTCACCTGTTTTAGTAGTTATGTCGACTATGATTATGAAGATCACAGGGATTCTTCTAAGATGTCATCAGGAGGTTACAATAGCTCTTCGTACTAAGACATATAAACTACTCAAACAGGTAAAATCAGTATGCCGTACAAATTAAGTAAAAAATTTAAATTTGGGGAGATCGCTGGGACTTGACATACACACAGTTTATTAATAAGATTATGAGGATCACAGGGATTCTTCTAAGATATCCTCAGTAGGTTGCAATTGCTACTAAGTATGTACTAAGTAATAAACTGTCTGTATATTATGTACGAGCGGTCTCCTAAATTTTCAATTTTTTGTGACGTGTTAGAAGAATCCCTGTGATCCTCATAATCTTAGTCGACACATAAACTACTGAAACAGGTGAAAACGTTATGCCATACAAATTAAATAAAACGTTCGGGAAAAACGTTATATATACGGCATATGGGCCTGTTATCTGTTATCACTTGAAACTATGTTATTGACTTGATGGCATATTATAACAATCCTTTAAGCCAAAGCATGTTTTTCAAAAAATTTCCACTCAAACTCCTTATTAGACAATAATTTAATAGTGTAACACTAATACAATGATATATTTGTTATTTGTTAAAAACTTCACCACTATATTTTTTTCATTGTAGTGAGAATATTCATTTCCGTACCTTCAGTAAACATTTCTTGATCGAAAAATGGAGTAAGTGATATACACAAAAGAGTGCCGGAAGTGGATCGTTTGTATGGTGAGTTATTTGTAGTTTGATGTAATTACAAATATAATGATCTAATTCTGCTTCTTTGCAGCTATATTTTAAAATAAATGTTACAACAATTATGTGACAATAAAATAATATTTTGCCAGGCCGTAGTCAAATTTAGAAAAACTTGTGATTAATGCTAGAGTCGATTAACAACTATTAAACTAATCCTCACCTTTTACGCATCTGGTCTCAGCCCGCACACTTTGACTTATTAGACAAGTCAAATTATAAAATCTGTTTCCTTCTTAAGAAGTCGCGCGAATTAAACATTTAAAGATAATTCTTTAACGGAAACCTACGTTTATATAAATAGAAAGAGGAGACACCGCAATTTTCCGAGTTTGACATAAAAAAACCAAGTAAACGAATAAAAGATCCATAACGGAAAAATTATCAATAAATCATCGAGATTTTCCTTCATTAAAATATAATATTTAAGAGATGAAAATGTGAAAAATCACACATAATTTTCATAAATACTTTAAAATGACATGAATCATCATCATACAAAACAACAACACACAGAGACGTACAAATATAATGATTGCAATAAATATAGAAATAAATAAATTTTCTTACATATTTTCCCGATTTTCTTTTATTTATTAATTTTGTTGGTTTCTAGAAAACAGCGAAAGAAGAAAATTAAGTGATTTATTAATAACTAACGAATGATTTATATTAATTTAAGCGTGATCCGAATCCAATGGTTAAACATCAGATAATCTTACAACTTTAAAGAAGAATACACAAACGGGAAAAAATACCGAGTATTACAATTTTTAATTAATAATAAACTTCTATTTTTAATAATTAAAACCAACAAACAAATAGGCAAACAAACAGCACTAGACACGTAAAAAATAACAAATTTGGCTTTAAATATAGGTACGGGACGGGGTACGGGACGGGGTACGAGTAAATATCTGAACTAGAAAATAGATACATCGGTTGTTTGTCTGGCTGTACATAGTTTTGTGAACTCATTTGTAAATTTTTTTTGTTTTGTTTTACAATATTTGAGTTGAGTTCATTTCGAGAGATGAAATATAATAGAAAAGTACTTATTGTATACATATGAACATGATGAAAGATCATCATCGGTTCAGAGATCATTTTTTTCACAACAGTAGCACACTATCTATGTACCTACATTAGAATGAAATGAATTTTTTTTTCTATACATACATTTTTATTTTTCGTTACGTGCATGTAAGATACAGATTGAAAATATATAGCTACGAAATATTTTTACTTACGAGTATCAACTTTGAACCGAACGTAAATTAATCTTTTTATTTTTGTTATTTTTCAATTTTCAACTTGCAAGCGTACCTAAAAAATCGCTGCTCGGTTTAAGAATTGTTAGAGTCTAATGAGATAATTGGCACAAAATATAATCGTTTTTAGAATACAATAAAAATTTTTTGGAAAGCTTTGTTTATCGTTAGCCGATTTTAAGTCACTATATCGCCCTATGCAAATGAGAATATGATAAGTGCCAAATGTAACTTTTCAGGGGAAACGTTTAAAGTTTTATCATGTTAAACTCATTGCAACTCTTTTGATTTAAAATCGTATCAATTAAAGATGTGTGGATTTACTTGCTCTATAAGGCTTTAGTATACGAGGGTAACTGCAGCAGGGAAACTTTCGAATTTAAAAATGAAACTTTGCATACCGATTAAGCCCAATTTCTGCTAATTAGTGCTCACGGGAAAAAGATAGTGCTAGTCCAGGAGCCAAAAAAACGGGAAAAGAAAATTTCAAATTTCGCCTGAAAGACGGAATAAATAAAACCCGATTTCTAGAAAAAAACAGAAATAGTTTAAGCTAATTTTAAAATTTTCTAAAAGCCGCTAAACTGATGAAATTTATGCTTATCATAGATGTATGATTTTCATAAATTTTCATTCATATGTCGAGGAAAACTAAACTAGCCCCTGAAAGATACTAAAGGGTGGTTAAATTTTAAGGGCCGATGTTGATTTTGAATAAAACACAAATTATTTACGAAATTACTGTCAATTCTTTTTATTATGATAATATGGTATGGTTCAATTATGTATGGAACAAAATATCGGCCAAATGGCCGCCGCGACCTCGGCGGCACACCTCCACCCGATGGTCCAAATTTTCGATGACGCTTAGGCATAATTTAGGTTCTATACCGTTAATGTGCCGAATTATCTCATCCTTTAGCTCTTGAATTATTGCTGGCTTATCGACGTACACCTTTTCTTTCAAATAACTCCAAAGAAAGAAGTCCAACGGTGTCAAATCACATGATCTTGGCGGCCAATTGACATCGCCACCACGTGAGATAACACGGCCATTGAATTTGTCGCGCGAAGGAGTCATTGTTTCGTTAGCTGTGTGGCAAGTGGCACCGTCCTGTTGAAACCACATATCGTCCACATCCATATCTTCCAATTCGAGCCATACAAAGTTCGTTATCATCTCACGATAGCGAACACCATTCACAGTAACTGCCTGACCGGGCTCATTTTGGAAAAAATACGGCTCGATGATGCCGCCAGCCCATAAACCGCACCAAACAGTCACTCTTTGTGGGTGCATTGGTTTTTCGACAATCACTCTTGGATTATAATTCGCCCAAATGCGTCAATTCTGCTTATTGGCGAATCCAGTGAGGTGAAAATGTGCCTCATCACTAAAGATGACTTTCTTCGAAAATTCATCATCCACTGCTGCCATTTCTTGGCACCATTCTGACCATTGACGACGTTTGGAATGGTCAAGAGGCTTTAGTTCTTGAGTCAATTGCACGTTATAAGCGTGTAAATGCAAGTCTTTATGCATAATGTTCATCAACAACGAGCGTGAGAGGTACAATTGTTGGGCACGACGACGAGTTGAGGTGGACGGCTCTTCAGCCACACTATCGCGAACAGCAGCAATATTTTCTGCTGTACGAGCTGTACGAGCATGCACTGGTGTTTTAAAATCTCCTACAGACCCGGTTTGCTCAAATTTTTGCACGATTTTTCCGATTGTACTCACATTTGGACGATTAAATTGGCCGAAAAAATCACGAAGTGCACTATATGCATTTTGATTTGAACGCCCATTTTCATGATATGCCTGAATAACTTTAACGGGTTGCTCGATTGTGTATCTTTCCATGGTTCAAATTGAGTTAGTCTCAAATTGAGAAATGTTAAATTAAATGCAGAAAACAACTTGACGTTTAGGTGTGGTTCACATTCAACGTCGGCCCTTAAAATTTAACCACCCTTTATATAAAAAACAAAATAATGAGGTAATATCGTTCAATATTTGTGTTGAACAACAAATTAAACAATAGAAATAAAATGTTCTAAAGTCCAAGTCATTAGCAATTCAGATATAAAACTCTTTTTGTCAGAAAATTGTTCATTCAACGGTCATTATTGTTCAATGGAATTGGGCCAATTCTGGATTAGCACAAATTCAGCCACTATATTTTTCGGATGGCTAATGAACATACCTGACAGGAATATACTATCTGAATTGCTTATGACTCGGATTTTAGAACATTTTATTTCTATTGTTTAATTTGTTGTTCAACACAAATTTTATTGAACGATATAACTGTTTTTTAATATAATATCTTTCATGGGCTAGTTTGGTTTTCCTCGATATATGAAAGAAAATTTGTGAAAATCATATTTCTATGATAAGCTAAAATTTTATCAGTTTAGCGACCTTTAGAAAGTTTTAAAATTAGGCTTAAAGCCACAACACATTATAATCGTTTCAGGTACCAGCTTTATTGAAACAATATTGAGACGTTTATGCCTAACAAACACACAGATCACATCAGAGTCGTCGTTAGCTGAGTGGTTAACGTTGCAGGATGGTGAGGTGAATATCTATGGTTTGAATCTCATCGGGGCAGTGTGATTTTTATGGCAGATATTTATTTGGCATCAAACGACAGATATTAACGCAATAAGTTATAAATGCAAACTGACGATTGTTACACTCAGCAAAACACAGAAATATTCCAGAAGATGGAAGTAGAGCATGGAAGTTGAAAATGGAATATAAAAAGAGGACATGCATGATGAGAGGGAAGATGTGTACAATTTCAACACGAATACAGCCTCGAATAAATACACAAATAGATGAACAATTTAGGTGCAACAGCGCAATATGGAAAGATCGAGAATCGCATTTCTGGGCATTATAATCGTGTTAATAAAAAGAATCAGTGTTATTATTGCAAAATCCGTAACAAATTCTTGTGAAGCCCGAAGTTCGTAACAAATTTGTGTCAGAAGTGGTATTTTGCGGTATACAATGTTGAAGATCGTTAGCGGATTACACATTTCAACAACTTCGAGAAGAATTGGAGGAGCGAGGATTACCAACAGTTGGCAATAAGGCGGAGCTAAACGCGCGCTACGCTAAACATCACCTACAGATCACAGTGTCACGACCATCATCACCAGTAACCGCAATTAATGAAAAGGATCTCGAAACTGCCGGAACTAAAGCCGACCCAACAACAGCAGCGGAAGATGAGGAAGATAACATTGTACTGACGGCTACGGCAAAGCCAGGGGATCTAGCAATTACTGAAGCTATCTTTACCGCCTTACTGTTACAAGGTCAACAACAAAACTCAAAATTTGATCAGCTGGCATTACAAAGCCCAACAACAAAACGCAAAGTTCGACCAGCTTAGTAAGTTGACACTACAAGTTCAACAACAAACTGCGAATTTAAATGGGCGGTTTCAGCAACAGGATAAGAAGCTGGTGAAATTGGAGGCACAACAAGAGGAGTTGGAGGCAGACGTTAAAGGACAAATGCAACAATTAGAGTGCTGGGTCAAACAGATCGAAGCCCGCCAGGAAAAAGGTCCGACAAACAACAACAATACCTCCCAACCAAAGAGCACGAGTACATCAAACAAACCGTATAATGGAGGCCATAAAGGAGTATTGAAACCTCCATTATTCGATGGCAAAACTCCAATAGAAAACTTCCAGCTACAATTTTAAGCCGCAGTAAAACATAACGGATGGGGAGCAGAAGAACAACTTAATGCATTAATCTTGGCGCTACGAGGCAAAGCAGCAGATGTGCTACAGACCGTACCTGCATCAGAGTTAAACAATGAGAGAATTTTTAAGGAGTTGGAGCTGAGGCACGAACAGTCTCATGTCCAAGAGTTGTGCAAAATACAGCTTCATAATCGCCGGCAACAACGAGGTGAACGTCTACAAGATATGGGACAAGAAATAACGAAGTTAGCTCGCCAAGCGTAATGAAAAGTGCCGAGTGATGTCCTGAATGAGTTAACAGTAGATGCTTTCATTAACGCTGTAAGAGACAACCAGCTCAAACTGCAATTGCGGATGACATCAGGCTTACTTCCGATTCCGTTAAACTGCAAAAATTAGATGTCGAAGATATAACACATATAGAGGCCATCATGATAGATGCAAAGATGAGAAGACCAGCGCAAAGCTTCCAGAACAGCAAACGCCGCAGATCTCGCTCACGGTGTTTTAGATGTCAACAGCCTGGACACTTCATCAAAGACTGTTAAACAACCAGCAGTCGGGACCACAAGACAGCTAGACAGTCGAGAGAAACCGCCAGAGAAACTGAGACAGATCGATTTACAGCAGAAGAAGAGTGAGGCAACAGCTTTAAGTCGCCTCATGGACGAGAACCAGAGAAACTAAGTGCGGGGCAAAAGCTGGTGAGAGAAGGAGCTTGCCCCAAAGTCACCGTCTTAATTGCCCAACATGGGAAGCACTGTAACAGCTTAGTTATCAATGGCGCGTTAGAGAAACAATCGTGTACGTTCACATTGGACACCGGAGCTTCAAGATCCGTGCTACGTCCCGCCATGGTGTCATTAGCGTGTATGGAAAAAGTAGTTCGTTATAACCTAAGAACAGCAACTAGAGATGCAGCAGCAGTGAATGGAGAGTGTTCACTATTAGTCACAGTCGAAGGGATACGATTTAAGCACAAATTCATTGTTGCCGGCATAACGGACCAATGTATCTTAGGCCTAGATTTTATGATCGAGCACGAAATATTACTGGATCTAAAGAAGCAAGTGTTGAGATGGCACAATATGGAGGTACCGTTGCAACTAGACAATAAGAATCACGGCGGGTTACGAGTCATTACAGATGAAAGAATAGAGATACCACCCATGTCCGAGAAAGTGATGCATGCCCGAATCAACGGTGACCTTGGGGCAGCAAGGTATGGGTAGTGGAGTCAGCTAATATAGGCACAGAAGGAGTATTATGCGGAAGAACCCTGGTGAAGCTCATGCCAAAGATACCAGTGAGAGTTATGAATGTGAGCCCAACAGTAAGCGTGATCAAGGAAGGGGTAGTGATTGGCAAAGCTGAAGAAGTCAATTCCATCACAAGTTGCGCAACGAGAGAGCAACATAACAAGGCCATACCCTCAGCGAGGAAGCTTATCATTCACTTGTTAGGTAATCATCTCGTAGGGACGGATGCAAAAGCAGAAGAGTGTTAGAAGAATTGGCCGACTTGTTTGTCTTGAAGGATGATGATATGGGAAGAACTGATATAGTGCAACATCGAAATTAGGGCAATGAATGAAATACTCAATACCTAAAAATACAATCAAAATAAAAATTGATATCAGAAGAGAGATCACAGGCTTGATTTTTCATGGTAAATCCCTGAACTTCCAAAGTATTCGCATTTTCATCATTTTATCGATAGAAGGAATCGATAGAAACTGGGGTAGTAAATGTAAAACTCAATGTCTAAAATAAAAATTGATACCAGAAGAAAGATCACATGCTAAATTTTTCTTTGGTAAATCCCCGAACTTCCGAATTATGTGTATTTTCATCATTTGATCGGTGCATTATCGCATTTTGCCATATCTGGATATCACGAATCCTAGATAGAAGGATGAAACTAGAGTAGTAAATGTAAAACTCAATACCTTAAATGAAAATTGATATCAGAAGAGGAATCACATGCTAGACTTTTCATAGTAAATCCCTGAACTTCCACATCATTCGTATTTTAATGATTTTATCGGTGTTTTATGCATTTTGCTATAGCTGAATATGAAAGAGAAGGGGAAGCTGAAAGGGTAAATTACTTATGAGAATTTTATTATACATTTTATTTATTTGCATAATATTTATACGGAATATTGGCTAGATTATTTACTGTTTAAATATTTTTAGGAAAAAATTCACGTTTCTAGCCAAAGTCGTCTTGAAAAATTTCCTAATGCTAAATAGTTGAGAATGTATTAGTGTAAAATATACAAAATTCATATTAAACAGAAATATTAATTTTAAAATCTGGATTTTATGTTATTGTTGATTACGTAGGACGCTTAATATAAAAATGCATGAATTTCTCTTGTTAAGGCAAGCTCAACAGGTATTTGTATAACTTACTAAAGTAATAATTAGCGTACTAGTATGTTAAGGAACTTGTACAGTAAAATCTTGGTGTCGTATTTCCTGACTTCCGCTGTCCATATAAGTTAAATTTTTAAGATCAGCAAAAGTATTACTGTGTTAAATAAATATGGTTTATTAAATGCAATTTGTAAAGCAAGTTCAGCAACTAAATATTTGTTGCTGAAATTTAAGTATAATTTTTGTTTATGTGTTGGTTATATACCAACAAAATAGGTAAAATAAATTAGAACAACTTAAAAAGCCAACCTGCTTGTTCTGTTCTCTAATTAAAATTATAAAGTTTTCTTTAATTGATAAGTGGTCAAAGCTCTCACCAGAGGTAAGTGCACTACTCATTAAATAAAACTATTCAATTATTCAATAAGAAAAATTCGAATTCCAATCTGTGGTTGGAATTATTCATATGGTCTAAACAGTTGGATTAGACTGTTCATGGTCCTTCGAGCCGGATCTCAGCGTTAACGAGATCAGCATACCAGTTTTTACAACAAACAGTAGCAGCTCTACGGTAAAGTCACCTAATGGAATCAGTTTGTGCGCATAAAGAACAGAGATTAAATAATTAAATCGCAACTAAGCGCTTCAGTTTTCATCTATAAATCATCATGACTCCCGAAACAGAGGAATTCATTAAACAACAAGATATCATCGCATGGGGCGGAATTATGGAAAAGTCGGCGACCATCGCAAAAGCCAGGGTTATCTACAAGAACGTATTGCAAAGTTGAAGGAGCTGTATGTAAAATTAATTTCAGACGACGACAAAAACATCGCGATGTCGCCGCTCAGTGATAACCATCCTATCTTAAAGACAGGAAGCACGTAGCAGAAAATTACGAAGTTCTGCTGGCTGAATTACAACAGTGATTAAAATCACTATCAGTTCAATTACAATCGCCATCATTTAGTGGCGACAACCTAGACAAACAACACTAATTATCAAAACAGGTTGGAGCCACCTCGAATTGAATCGATCGAGCAACTTGACAACTCTCTGTTCAAAAAACAAATCGTACTCATGTTTCAATTATATCAACATATACATCAAATCGAGTACAAACTGGATAACGAAGTTCGTCCACCCGAATCCTTACAGATAAATATCAACAAGCTGCAAAAGAGGATGGACGAGATCGACCAGTTGCATATGATGATCTTGATAGAAATAGATGAGAAAGATCTTAGAATTAACTACTTCGTCACGGATTTCTATGGTACTTTAGTGGATAAGGTGGATGACACAATAGAGGAACATTAAACGGTTCAAAAGCCAAATACAACGCCGCAAGAGGTGCGCAGTATCAAACTACCGCAAGTGGATATACAAACATTCACCGGAGATTATGAAAATTGGAGCTCGTTCAACGTTTTATTCACAGAGCTCGAACGCATACAAACAAGAAAATCTCCAATACAGTTAAAATGCGTTATTTAAAGTCACACGTCCAGATAGGACGGCTCAACTCATCCGCCATCTCTCAAACGTAGAAGAAAATTATGAGAAAGCATCAGATTTGCTACAGTTCAGGTCCATCCCCTGCTCCTTGCGAACAAATATTTCAACTCGCTTTTATCTGCACCAACGCTGCAATTGGCTTTTGCAAATGCTTAAAATTAAGTCCTAAATTTGAATCATTCGTAGTGTTCATTCTATCCAGAACACAAGATACAGAATCCAGCTAGGGAGCTACCAACAATAACATTATATTTCAACTGCTTGGGAAGGAAATTCCAGTCTTTAGAAGCAATGGGCAGCGCTAAATCAACATAATGGAAAACACAAGGCAATTTATCGGCTGTACAACCTTCAAAGCGAGTCAACGTTGCTACTGTTAATTCTGTGTGTTTGGTTAAAGCATGCTCCAAACGTCACCGGGTCGACCAATGCGGCCAATTAAAAAAAAATCACGATATTGGGGAGAGCTAGCTTGGTGAATACCCCGAACTCCTGTGTAAGATGCCTCAAGCAACACAGTGGCTCATGCATATGCATGGCGAACGTATGCACCGTCTATAAGACGTCTGTACATCATCACACGTTCATGCATTAAAACAACCCGGCGTCTTCAGTATTGTTGCCTACTGCAATAATCAAGGCGGTATCGGGTAATGCTCGGCCAGTCACCTTAAGGGTTCTGATAGACGTGGGATCCCAAGCCATACTAATCACCTCGAAGATAGCCGCCTACAAGCTTAATCTAAAAAAAACGATCAAAGTCAACTTTTCGGGGATCGGAGGTAACGAAACCGGTACTTGCAGTCACTTTAAGAGTTAAAATTGCACCAAGGTTCGATGGTGAATTCCGTCTAAACCGCCAATTTTCGAGAAGCTCACTCAAAGGCTTCCCGAAATCAGCATCAACACAAATAACTGGAAACATTGGGAAAATGTACAACACACCGCCCCACTTTACAGGCAACCACATTCAACTGATATAGTGTTAGGCGCCGATTATTATCCGTTCATCGGCGCCACTGGTGTTATAATGGACGAGCAACATCAACCAATAGCTCAACATACTGAGCTCGGATGGATTATCATCGGGAGAAAATAAAAACCAAGGTAATAGAAGAACAACTCAAGTTATTTATCGAGAACGACTCCCTTCCAGAGGCAAGCAATCATACTGAAGAGGAAATAAGAATAGAAGAATACCCTCAGACAAATTTATAACATGGCCTTGAAGGTAAATATACAGTAAAGATTCCCTTTAAAACTTCTAACTTTTGCGAATCTAAGAAAGCGGCTGGAACAACTGGAAAGAAAATTCGTGAGGGATCCACCGTTTAAACAAATGTATCACCAGTTCATCCAGAAATACATCAACCTCAATCGTATGGAATTAGTACAACCGGAACAAGTACAACTGGCAGTTAATCAAAGTTATTATACCCCACATCACGGAGCGCCAAAAAACACGATAGCAGCACAACTAAACTCCATGTGGTATTCGTTAACTCAGCAATACTGACAGATTCAGCAAGTCCTCGCAAGTAGGATATCTTACTTCTTACTTCGGTGGCGAAAGCACAAGTTTGTCGTAACCGCCGACATTGAAAAAAATGCAGACAAGTATAGATACATAAAGATGATCGAGATTTTCAAAGAATTGTGTAGAGAGATGACCTTAGAAAGCTCCATGTCAAGGTCGGCGCTGAATTCTGCACTCCAACAGAGGGTCTTTGTTGAGTTTATTTGCATCACCGATCGTAATCGATGATGGAAATTCGCCTTGCATCCAGCCAAACTAACATTTGATGAGTACAAACTATGTAATGACTATAGCAAGTCTAATTTTAATGAATGAAAAGTAACAAAATTTGAAAATATTTTTGGTATTTTAATTTCCAATATAATCAATACGATCTGTAGAAAACACTTATTCGTGTACTTAACATCTCAAGCGGCTTAAATAGACCGCTACTCCTCATACATATTAAATAAAACAGAAATCAACAGATTATAGTTCCAGCACAATTTTGCATTTACGTCTATATGCCACAATTAAGATCTTTCCCAATGATCTGACAAATTTATGTTTCTTTTCAAATCCCGCAGAAATTTATAAATGTTCAATAAACTTTTGATGGGAACAGGTACATTTTTTGTGGCGCAAAACACAATGAGTGAATGGGTTTCCCAGCACAATGTTATTGACATTAATTAGTATGATTTTCAGTTATAATTATGATTTGTTTTTTTATATCCAAGCCATTTAACAGCGATTTCTAAAAGAACACCAACCAAACTTAAAATATAATTCAAAATTATTAATTATATTAATCTCCAAACAATTAATAATTAAAGCATAAAAAATATTTGTGAAAACATTCGGAAAGACAATAGATCCATAATTTTATTTTACTTTTTTTGTATAGTTGGATGCTAATTTATTAAATTAATTAAAATTATAATTTAATTATTATGTGTCATGTTCGTTTCGTTTTGTATATTTTTGGTAAAATATAGTTTAAACACATACAAAACGGTCACCCGTACGCAACAACTAAGAGGTTGATGAACTATCCGATGTACAAGGCGGTAAAGGTCGATTTATTTTCTCTTTCCGAATTCGTAAAACGATATTAATTCGAAATTGATTATCCTTTCACTAACATCATAAATTATATATTTTATTTATTAATTTTTAATCAAAAATTTTACAGAAAATTATTCATTTCGAATCGAAGATGCGAACACAGAAACACATTTTTCATTTTCGTTTCCAATCAGAAAGAAAAAAAATTAATTCGTTCCACCAATCTAAAATCGCACGGTAGGTATTATGGAAAATTGATTTTATTAGTAAATTTTAATATTTATATTAGCTATACACGGATAGATAGGTAGAGGGAAGCTAATCAAATCGTTATCTGCAAACAAAATTTGAAATATTTGAGGTATATAGGTAAGTAAAATATGTTTATATAATAATAGTAGCAGATAAAACAATTAGAGATTAATCAACCCAAGATATTTAAAAATATATGAATGAACAGTACCTTTATGGCGGTTTACATATTAAACATTTTAACCGAACAAAAATCACCACATAACAAATAAAACGTTAGTATTCTTGAGGCCTCAGAGTGTGGAATCAATAAATTCATAAATTGGGCGATTATCTATAAAATCAATTCATAAAATTAAGAATGACAAAATTCATTATAAATTAACTACATTATGGTGGCCTCATAAGTCTCGACTGATGCAAATATTTACACACAAATAGCAAAATTTTTCATTATTAGCAAACTTTAAAGCTAACGGTTTACTGACCGGCAGTAATCATTTCCGCAATAATAGTAACTACAGCCTGCGGCAATATTTATCTATCATTTATACAGGACACCACACAACATCAACCTCATACGTCAACAATTTTGAACGTTGATTACCGGTTGGGTACATACGTGAAAGCAAGCAGCGACGGGCACGATTTGTCAACACAATGTCGCATCAGACCAATCTCTACGTCAGCAATATGCAGTTCCAGATAATTTTCGAGGTAACAATCGTTAAAGCAAACAACGTATACTGCATAATAAACGTTAGTTCGCTTAATCTGAATTGACGTAAGGCAATACCGTCGAGTCAATTGGCGTCATAGCCCTCACCGGCATAAAGCGCCCGATTTGAATTGATCGAACTAAACCTCAAATAAAGCGACACAGTCAATTCAATCGGGGTGATAGCCCTCACTAGTGGTAAGCGCTCAATTGAATTTTGCAGCATAAGGAAACTCAGACTAGCCATAGGAAGTTCGATCAACCAGGTGATATTCAGATCATCGTAACCAGAGCATAATTTGATAGAAGGTAAGTGAATACTGATGTTATTTTTTCATTTTTCCTAAGGTGCCGGTCTTCGTATGGGCACATTTTCGCGGTTTCGCTGAGCGTTTGTGCGAGTCAACAAAACTCAAACTCTATCGGCTTTTATTAGATTTACAATTTGGTTATGTAAAACCATCGCAGCATTTAAGAGAGATGGAAACGTTATTCTCCGGGCAAGTTACAAAACTGGTTCTGCGTAACTTGTGGTTGCAAAAATTGTTAATGTGCAGAAGCCTGCTAGATTGTATAATTTATAAATGCACCAGCAAAAATTAACTAGAATGCACAGCAAATTGATTTAGTTTATCATACGAGTATATCAATGTATTGTCGCAACATGTAGAAAAGCTGTTTAGTCAGTTCAATGCAAGTAGTTCAAAATCATCCCGGAGTCGATTTGAACTCAAAGTTCAAAAAGTACTAATCGATATCGCATCGAATCTCGACTGAAAGATCAAGTACCTACGCATTTGATGTGTTGGTATCACTACAAACATGTATCTCGAGCAAACAAATTTTAGTGACCATGTATAGGTTTGATGATATTCAAAAATTACGAAATCGGGAAACCATTAGGCAACGGTAAGCGACGCAAGCTATATCCTAATTGTAACACCCGTTTAGCACAACGAATTTACAAAATAAACTTCAATTTTTAGTTGACACCGGTACTGACGTTTTGGTGGCATTTCCAATTAGCCAAACATCGATCTTCAAATTATTTGCGGCAAATTCTTCAACAATCGATACATATGGGTAAAAAAAAAATAATTCTTAATATCAAACTTTGCAGACCATTAGCTAAGAAATTTATAATTGCAGAGGTAGATCGATGCATACTAGGTGCCGACTTTTTCTCAGATATTGGTTTAGTAGTCGACGTCAAGCACAATAACTCACAAATCCAAATTCCAATCTGATTTCCGCCAAGTCAGAGATCGAAATTTACACAATGAGTTTGTACGACCATTTAGAATGATATGCAATAAAAAAAACCCGATTGTTATCCAATATCAGTGGTTACTGGTTATTTCACGGTTACTGGTTAATTCACTCATTGTTTCGAGATTTGGCGTATGGAAAAACTCATTAAACACGTTCGCATGGTTCTTCAACGGCAGTTGGAATGATGACGCACCGCATAAAAGCATTCAAAAGCATTTCTAAATTTCCAATCTATGTCGGCGCATCAAACACAGCGATAGAAGCAATAGCAAACTCTGTTTTACCATTCGCGGAAATTGCACGAAGCCGAAATCTGTTATATTAACTACGATAAGGAATTATTAGCGACTTATTCGGTTATTCAATATTCCAAAAATGTCATTGAAATAAAAGAATATATTTTATTCTCAGATCATAAGCTACTAGCATTTTCTGTACGCCAATTTACATCAAATATTCTCCACATTTCTTGAAACTTTAACATTGTAGCTGATACACTTTCACGTATCCACCAAATAGGAGTCACTAGGGAGTCGACTAGGGTGATGTCAATGACTTTTCAGCTGAGTGGCTCTGCTATAATATGTTTCGTTATGTCGTAACAATTGATCCAGTGAAAATTTTCGACCTCGAGAGTTTTGAAGATTTACCATTCTCTATATCACCAAAGTCAAAAAAGTAGGTTTTAAGAAAATATCAGTGTGCATGTCTTTACAGAATATATGTTTGCGTCCTCATTGAGGCCCACAGTCGGTTTCACTGATTGTGGAATATTTCATACTTAATGTTTTTTCATAAATTGAGAGATTACAGTAATGTTAGATCTAAATCGGTCTACCGGAAGCAGCTTCCATAGGAGCTTTTTCGTAATTGAGAAAAACGAGTATGAACCAAAAGATTTTTATTTTAATTTGCGATAATACTGATTTTGATCAGTTTTCGCAAATTTAAGCTTATATGGCGATTGATAAAAAGCCCATTTTTCAACAAAAATTCAGATTCTGTGCAACCCAGACGGTTTCATTGATAGGGTTAAAACTACATATTTAAGATTTTTCCATAAATTGGGAGATCCCAGTAAATTTTGATGGAAATCGGTTACAAAAAGTGGCAGCTGTCGTAGGAGCTTTATGGTTTCTTGCCAATACTTTGAAAAGTAAATCATTTGTAAGAAATCGATTAAAACCTAAATGATTTAACTTTGAATATCAAACAAAAAGTGTTGTGGTAAAAAAATTCAGCAAAATACGACCTCTCTATATAGTCCTAGCAAATTTACTCTACGGAATAAACCTCTACAATCGACTACCTCTTTTCTATTAATTGAGAGATCGTCTCGAAATTTAGTGGAGTCCTGTGAACCGGCAGAGAAGTGGCAGTTTCCAAAGAAGGTTTTAAATGTTTGCAATGATTTTGAAAAGTTTAGCATTTCGTTTAGAATTAAAAAACTCAATTTAAAGATTAAATTTTCAACAAGTGTTGAATTTTATAAAAATTATGTGGACCGATAGAAGTTACACTTTTAAATTTTTAAAAGAAAAGGATCCTTTGTTTCGTAGATAACTGCAGTATCATTCGCAAACATATTATTTTGTTCAATCAATGGCAAAAATGAAATATCATTAATGAATATTAAGAACAATGCTAGAACGGCCCTAGCAAACTACCTTGAGGAACCCCACAATTAACATCGCGTACAAGACTCCTGATCCCATCAATCATTACGTAGTGTAGTCGATTAATTAAATAACTACTGATTAGTTTATAAGATATTCCACGAAATCAATAGCAATATAATTTATTATAAAGTAATTTATTATCAATCGGGTCAAATGCTTGCTTGAGATCAAGAAATGGAGCTCCAACATACGCCTTCCTATCAAAAGCATTATAAATTAGATTTTCCATCTCCACAAGCGCCATTTCAGTACCCGCTCGTTCCCTAAATCCATACTGATAGAAAAATAGAAAAATTCAGATTTGTTTAAAAAGTCCCTAAAACGCGTGTTTATGATTTTTTCTATGATTTTATCAGATACGGACAAGGTTGAAATGGTTCTATAATTAGAAATTACAGTCTTATCTCCAGTTTTAAAAATTGGCACAACTTTACCAATTTTGAGATCATTGGGAAGTTGACCAGTTTAAAAATTGTATTAATTAATTTGGCCAGAATTTTTGACAAATGGGAAGCGTTACACTTTAAAACTAGATTACGTATATTATCTGGCCTACCACCTTTAGTATTATTTAACATGGAAATAATTGTTTATACTTCCAGAGAGGTAGTTCATAACAGAAATGTGTTTCTGTTCAAAAACTGATTGATATTTTTCCATAAATTTTTCTGACTCACATTGCGAAACATATTTTCTTAGTATCGTTTCTTCGCAAAATACTTCTCAGAGTCGTATGTGAAGTTATCCCAGAATTCTATCCCAAAAAATAAAAATATTTAATCAGGCAACACTAACATATCAATAACCAATTTGCTCTTGTGTGAAGTTAGCCCAGCCCAGCCCAGATGACTTTAATGAAAAATCGAAAAATTGCCAAATTTATTAAATTTAATTTGTTTATTTCTAATAAAAAAATTAAAAACTAAAGTACCAAAAAACTGTAAACTTCTGAATTGCATATAGTAAAGGAAAATTACAGGCAATGTAAGAAAAAAAACGATCCGTGGCAAGTTCCCGAAAATGAACTCTGGGCTGAGAATTTCATTTATTTTTGTTTAATTTTTCGTCCCACTCGATAAATCTAAAATTATTTCGCCAAAACTAAAAATGTCTCGGCTCAGGGCTACATGATTTTGAAATCCATACACTAGTAGCTAATTCTGAGCTGAATTAAAAGAAGATCGTTTCGTGGCAAGTTCCCGAAGATGAACTCTGAGCTGGGAATTTCATTGATTTTTATATAATTTATCGTCCCACTCGATAAATCTAAAATTATTTCGCCAAAACTAAAAATCTCTCGGCTCAGGGCTACATGATTTTGAAATCCATACACTAATAGCTTATTTTGAGCTGAATTATTAGCTGGACGAACAATTATATGGCGAAAAATTGAAATTCTCAGCCCAGTGTTCATTTGCAGGAACTTGCCACGGATCGAATTTTCTCTTACATTGCCTTTAGTTTTCCTTTACTATATGCAATTCAGAAGTTTACAGTTTTTTGGTTAACTTCACAAATATAGTATATTTGAATGAATTGAATTAAAAGCTGGGTTGGGATAACTTCACACAAGAGCAAATTGGTTATTGGTATGTCAGTGTTGCCTGATTAAATATTTTTATTTTTTGGGATAGAATTCTGGGATAACTTCACATACGTTTCTCAGAGGTTATTTTCTTATTAAAAGTGTGAAGTTGATTTCGATTTTCTATGTTAGAGTCTAATTTGTCCTTTCTTAAAATTCGATTACGTTTCCCAATGAGCTTCCACAAGATAAAAGTCATCCAAGGACAAGAATTATTTTTCAGCTTTGCAGCAACACGTTTAACTACTGCAAATTTATCGATCAAATGATTGTCTCAGTAATTTGCTTAATACTAGTTTCTGGATCAGACAATACAATTAATTTCTGAATAAAACGTCATTTAAATGGCCTCCACGACTTCTTCTGCAGGAACGAATTCGATGAACCCAATTTTCTAGCACTTTTTCCACTAAATCAAGTCGAATGCCATGAATAGCACGTTCAAAATTTACTTGTAAAACTTGAAGAGAGTTTGGTTTATTGCTAAAGACCAATGACTTCAAATAACCTCACAAGAAATAGTCTAATGTTGTTAAACCACAACTACTTGGAGGCCATTCAATATCACAATTTTTTGAAATAATCGAATCTACAAATTTTTCTCGCAATAATTCAATTGTTGCACTTGCTGTGTGGCACGTAGCCCCTGTTGGAACCAAATGTTGTCAAGATCGACTTCTTCCAATTTCGGCTATTAAAAGTTGATTATCATCGATCTATACCGATCTCCATTGACAGTAACGGTGCTACCAGGTTCATTTCGAAAAAATACGGACCGATGATTCCACCAGACCAAAAACCACACCAAACTGTCAATTTACTTGAATGTAATGGTTTTTTATGAGAAATTTGTGGATTTTCTTCGCACCAGAATCGACAGTTTTGTATATTTACCGCACCACTCAGCAAATTCACGACGTTTACGGTGGCCCAATGGCTTCAGTTCTTGAGTAAGAACAATTTTATACGGATGCAAAACCAAGTCCTTTCTCAAAATCCGCCAGGTTGTGGTTTGAGACAGTCCCAATTCTTGAGAACGTCTTGGAATCGACAAATTGCGGTCTTCAGCAACACTTGCCTGAACGCCAGCAATATTAGCATTACTTCGAGCGAATCTTTGTCTTATTGGCACTCAAAAGTTCAAAGCTCACAGTTTTCAACAATTCGACGAATAGCGAGCACACTTGGACGATTATTACGACTATAAAATGGCAAAAGCGCACGAAAAGTTGCAATTGGAGAACGATTATTTTGATAATAAAACTGAATAATTTGTAAACGTCTTTCTTGTGTATATCTCACCATGATGAAATTGTAAACATTTTCTGAATACAACGAAACAAAAAATGACAGATCATGACATATTACAAATGGCCGAAACGTCACTTAAAAATCATATCTTCCTATTGGAAAACCCTATAAAAATCAATAAATTTTTGGTCTAATTTGTACCGGAAAAATTTAGGTTTGAAGAAAATGGCTGCAAAAATAAAATTATGATCACTTATATCTGAAAAAATTGTTGAATTATAACCAGCTGACCTAGTGGCAAATGTGTTAGTAACAATCGTCCCGGAATTCAGTAATATGTTCTTGTAATCAGAGACTATATCCAAGGTCTTATTTACGGGAATATTTAGAACTCCGGCAAAGATTGTATCTGTCTTATTTAAGATTAAGGGCCTAACGACTCATTAAATTTTTGTGATCGCACCATTGTGTAGTTCGATATACCGGGCCGATCCGATAGATTTCGACGCGGTTTTATTATAAAAATTAAATGGTCGCGTACGGCATTACCAAGCATACATAAAAAAAATAATGGTCGGAGATTCACACGTATGTGAAGTTATCCCACGATTCTATCCCAGAAAATAAAATAATTTCATCAGGCAACACTAATCAATAAAAACCCCATTTGCTCTTGTGTGAAGTTAGCCCAGCCCAGAATTTATTAAAAATCACGTTAAAGGCAATAATTAAATTCGAACGAACTAACTTCGCACGTTAAAAGTATACATTTGTCGGATTAAGGCTATGTGGTTTTGAGATCGTCATATTCCTGCCTTATTGGGCCCTGGGCCGGATATACCCTCACAACACGTATTTGAACAAAAATTAAATTTAAATTTCGCACGTTAAAAGTATACATTTGTCGGATTAAGGCTATGTGGTTTTGAGATCGTCATATTCCTGCCTTACTTTTAGAAAAGTAAGAAAAAAATCGTTCCGTGGCAACTTTGTGAAATTGGGTCCTGGGCCGGATATACCCACACAACACGTATTTGAACAAAAATTAAATTTAAATTTCGCACATTAAAAGTATACATTTGTCGGATTAAGGCTATGTGGTTTTGAGATCGTCATGCTAATGCCTTACTTTTAGAAAAGTTAGAAAAAATTTTTTCCGTGGAAACTTTGCAAAATTGAACCCTGGGCCGGATATACCCATACAACACGTATTTGAACAAAAATTAAATTTAAATTTCACACGTTAAAAGTCTACATTTGTCGGATTAAGGCTATGTGGTTTTGAGATCGTCATATTCCTGCCTTACTTTTAGAAAAGTAAGAAAAAAATCGTTCCGTGGAAACTTTGTGAAATTGGGCCCTGGGCCGGATATACCCTCACAACACGTATTTGAACAAAAATTAAATTTAAATTTCGCACGTTAAAAGTATACATTTGTCGGATTAAGGCTATGTGGTTTTGAGATCGTCATACTCCTGCCTTACTTTTAGAAAAGTTAGAAAAAATCGTTAATCCGACAAATGTATACTTTTAACGTGCGAAGTTAGTTCGTTCGAATTTAATTATTTTATTTAACGTGATTTTTAATAAATTCTGGGCTGGGCTAACTTCACACAAGAGCAAATGGGGTTTTTATTGATTAGTGTTGCCTGATGAAATTATTTTATTTTCTGGGATAGAATCGTGGGATAACTTCACATACGTGAGATTCACGATGATCTGCTTCCAATACCGATGAAAACCAGATTTCATTTACAAAGCATCGTTTAGTATCGCAATATAACTCACTAATTTGAAGTTCAACAAAAAATTACAAAAAAACCAACTCCGATTTTGAGTTAACAAATTTTTTTGTTGCTCGTAGGTTATTTTGCTGTGTGTTAAAGTAAATTGTTTGAATATCAATTACTTAACTAAACCAGAAAAGCTAATTAATTTTAATTAAAATTTATTCCAAAATTGAACAAATACAAAATAGATGAGAACGTCTGCTAGGAGGTAAATTCAGAGTCATCTTCAAATTGAAATCCAATACTTTTTTCGAATTGATAATAATTCCATGAAATGTTCACATCCTCTCGAGTCTCTGTCATATGGGAATGGGACAAAATATTTTTTTTTATATACGAGTATAAGTTAGTTTTTAAAAAGCAATAAAATTTGATAAATTAGTTCGTGTTATTTTTATTTATTTATCTTTTTTCAAATTAAAATTAATTTTTATTAGTTTTCTTTTATAGTTTTACATATACCGGAGGAATAGCTACGTATAGTTTTATTTATTTGTTTTAGTCTCTGGTGTCTTGTGTTCTTCGAGACATTATGCTGTATTTGTGTGTGATTAATTGGATTATTGATTAAGAATTATATACGCGTATAAAAATTAACATGCCACCCAAAATAAATTAACCGTGGGTGATTTACGGCCGAGCGATGGTCAATATCAGGCGAACAAGAGATAAAATTTTAATGTCTGTAACACGAATTGGTCACATTTGGAAACAAAAAATTATTTGCAACGACATCCCGCCTATTTCTGTTGTATTGGGTTCTAACGGGCGACGCAAGGTGAACGGAAATATCAACTATATATTTCCATAAATGCACGTCTAGGTAAACTAAATACGTTAATATATATTGTCTTGATAGTCTCTATATGGTCGTCTTAGAACAACAAAACAAGAATATTATAATTTTGTAATTCTTAAATAATTAACTTTACATTATTCATGTAAACGATACAAAACATGATTTTTTAAATGCAATCGCATTTTAAATGCAATTTATATACTTAGACTTTATGGGCCGCACATGGGGAGAGTACAATATACAAAATGCAAGAATCTACACGATTTTAAAGAATAAGGTATATTACATTATTAAGATAAAGGCCTGGTGGAAAGGTGTTAAATATTATTTTTTTAACGAGATCAATTCTTCGATTTAAATTTTAAATTTTCCTTTTATTTATGTCTGATGAATAATTATTTCTGTTTTTATGGTCAGATTTGCCGGAGTCGCTAGACTTGTATGTATTTATAAAATAAATGTGTTCATGTTTGCCATTATTTATTACCGAATTAATTCTTGGTGTTGTTCTATATGAATTAATTATGGCGAGTTCTTGTGCGCATTACAGATATCGAGCAGAATGAGTCATCGATATAATTTATAATATCTCTTCGATATTTGAGTGTCAATCGGACAACGATTTAGATAGTTTTGTCGCAAACAATTAAAAATTGCGTGTGTTAATTTAAATAGCTCAAAAACTTTTGGCCTTAACACCTAGGCGTATGGTTTGGATATTATTTTAATCTGGTTACAGCGAGAGCCAAAAAATTGATAATCTATATCTATGTTTATCTGTATGTCCTTTATAGAATCGTAAACTATGCATTTGATCATCTTTAGCAAAGTTGTTGTGCATGAGCCCACGAAGGTGTCTGAGTTGGTACGACCAATTTTCGACAGATGGCGCCACTGTCATTCCAATGAATTTCATATATTGCCGTGATAGGTCATGCTGATTTGAATTAAAACGAAAACAGCGAGCGAATGATGACATTTCGAGTTGTGGTCACCCATTTAGATTATTAAGAATTTATGTAAATAGTGAAATTCGTGTCCGGCTCACATGCAGTTGGCCGATCTACACCTAAAGCATGGAAGAAAAGAGCATTACGAGCCTCACAATCAGACAAGCAACGAGCATTAAGGCTGGAAAATCTTCGAGTACATGCTGCTGAGACCCGTTCGTCTGAATCATCTGAACAACGAGAATTGGGGTTAGAAACTGATCGAATACTGCAAAATGTTCGAATAAGCAGCGCTAGATTAAGACTAACACTGTATGCTGTCTTCATCCAAGTGTCGTCATTGGAAAAATGGATAAAACTTGCATGTATTGTAGCGCCCTCAAATTTAAGAACGAAACGCCAGGAATATGCTGCGCTAATGGAAAAGTTAAACTGCCAGAATTACATCCACCACCCGAACCACTATCAACGTTGCTATCAAGTTTTACACGTGAGTCGAAGTATTTCTTGTAAAACATCCACAAATACAATTCATGTTCTCAAATGACATCGTTCGGTGCAACGAACATCGTGCACGAAAATTCCAAGGGCAAATTTATCATCGTGCCGGATCGCTTCTACCATTGCCGCAGATCACAAGTTTCTTCAATTTTATTTCATGGCAAGCAGTGATGAACAAATTGAACAACGATGCCATTATAATGCGGGTACTAGACGAGAAATCGTGGCTGCGTTACAAGCCCTTTTCGATCAACACAATGAATTAGTTCAGTTGTTTAATGCCAGCCGATGTCTACGCAGTTGAAATTCGAGCAAACACAAGACTCATTGGAAAACACGAAAGACAGTTCAATGCACCGACAATCGATGAAGTGGCGGTCGTGATAGTTGGCGAAGAATTCGAATAATTCTTCATCGCAGAAGTGGTGACGTTCAGCGAGTGTCCGATACTGATCGCTCATGACGGATTACAGTATCCGATTCTGTTTTGGCGAGGGGAAGGTGGATATCATTTCAACATCAAAATGAGAAATCCACAAACAGACGGGGAAACGAATAAGAAACTCAGTGCCATGAATTATTATTCGTATCGATATGTCGACAATTGTTCCATTAATACATCGTCGACATGTCCGCGAAGATTGAAACCGAACGACTTCTATATATTCGATTGAATCAAACCGAGTTACGTTCTGAAGAGTAAATCCATTTACGAGACGCAATCGTTAATGATTGTAAAGTGAATCAAAACGAATTGGGAAGACTGGTCATATTACCGTCTACATTCACGGGAAGTCCACGGCACATGGATGAATACGCACAAGATGCGATGATATACGTTCGCGCATATAGTCGTCCAGATTTGTTCATCACATTTACATGCAATCCAACATGGGATGAAATTAAAGAACTTCTGTTAGCTGGACAATCATCTTCGGACCGTCATGACATTACCGCACGCGTATATATTTAAACAAAAATTGAAATCTTTGATGGATTTTATTATCAAGCATCACGTTTTTGGAGAGACACGCTGCTGGATGTATTCCATTGAATGGCAGAAAAGAGGATTGCCACATGCACATATTTTGGTTTGGTTAATCAACAAAATTACGCCAGATCAAATTGACCAAATCATCTCAGCAGAAATACCAGATAAGGACATTGATCCAGACTTATTTGACGTCGTTATCAAAAATATGATTCATGGTCCATGTGGGGCATTCAACAACAATTCACCATGCATTTCTGATGGAAAATGCACGAAACGATACCCAAGAAACTTGGTTTCTGATATCATCATTGGCAATGACGGATACCCAGTGTATCGTCGACGATCAGTTGAGAATGGCGGCAAATCCATCGTTCTGAAAGTACGAAACGTTGATGTCGAAGTCGATAATCGTTGGGTTGTGCCATATTCACCGATGCTCTCAAAGACCTTCAAAGCACACATTAATGTTGAGTATTGTTATTTAGTGAAGTCGATCAAATATGTTTGCAAATATGTCAACAAAGGAAGCGACATGGCAGTCTCGGAATAGGGAATGTGGCCGCACCGTTCGATGAAATTAACCAATACCAACTTGGACGCTACATTAGCAGCAATGAAGCAGTATAGCGCATCCTATCATTTCCAATCTATCAACGACATCCAACAGTGTACTTCACAGCAGATAATGTACGTGCAAGAGCATTGGTTCCACCAGCAACAACTTTAACTGCATTTTACTCATTGTGCCAAGATGATATTTTTGCAAAAACTCTACTTTATTCTGAGGTACCGAAATTCTACACATGGAATGCATCGGCTAAAGAGTTTCAACTTCGCAAACAATGTAAAGCAGTTGAAAAACATCACAATTTGGGTCGTCTGTGCACTGTTCACCCGAACAATACAGAATGCTTCTATCTGTGATTGCTGTTAATCTATGTACGTGGACCGACATATTTCCAACATTTAAGAACAGTGAACGGTCAGCTGTGCGCCACTTATCGCCAAGCTTGCCAGGAACTAAATCTTCTTGAGAATGATGCACATTTGAACGCTGCGCAATCGCTGATGCATCGAATACCTGCTTCCCATTTAATTCAAAAGATCTTTGGGAAAAATACAAGGACTACATGAGCGAAGATATTCAAAATCCCGACATTCAATTCACACGAAACGTGAATAATGAGGCATTGATTTTGATTGGAGACATATTTTTAGCAATCGCTAACAAGGCACTGGTGCAACTGGGAATGTATGCTCCGAACCGACCAGCGAACGACCTTTTCGATCGTGATTTGCAGCGAGAAACACACTTTGATTCTGACGAGCTGGTGACATTTGTTAAGACAAATCTTCCGCAGTTGGTTCCTGAACAACGCATTGCATATGACAGAACTATGCGTGCAATCACAGAACAAAGCGATGGACTGTTTTTCATAGATGCGCCCGGTGGGACAAGCAAGACTTTTCTTCTTTCACTCATTTTGGCAACCATACGATCACAAAATAATATCGCACTGACCATTGCATCATCTGGAATTGCGGCAACTCTTTTGGATGGTGGCCGAACAGTGCATTCAGCATTTAAACTGCCGTTGAATTTACAAAACACTGAGGCACCAACATGCAACATCAGCAAAAACTCTGGAATGGGCAAAGTACTCCAAACGTGTCAAATTATCATATGGGACGAATGTACAATGTCTCACAAGAAAACATTGGAAACGCTTGATCGTACACTGCGAGATTTGAGAAGAAATGCACGGATCTTCGGTGGCGCACTCATTTTATTGTCTGGTAATTTTCGACAAACACTGCCGGTTATACCACGTTCAACCTTTACCTTCAACGTTTACCTTGATGACGATTTGATAGTTGTCATTTCTCAATTGTTGTGACATTCTTTTAAACAATTGAATATGTTTTGTTGCTCCAAACGACGTCATCTGGAAGCATGAATTGAATTTGCGTCTGGTGTCCCAGCTAAACATGATTGTAGAGGTTCCGGCGAAGTGGTAAGGGGTGGCAATACAACTCTTCCTGATGAACAACAGATGCCGGGTGCTTTATTGCGAAATTTTAACGCGTGACAATATTGGCATTCTTTGAATGCCAATATTGAATGAATGATGCACGTGTTAATGCGCGGCTCGTTTGCTGTCTTTGTCGATCTTGTGCTCTGAATGTTTCTATATTGTTCGTAAACGTTTGTTGCGATGTGCTTGAGATTCTTGCGTATGTCTCTCTACTGCCCTGACTCTGTGTTGCGGTTCATTTATTTGCGCATTTCGTGTGCGCGTTCTATTGTCTCTAGCATTTCGTTGGCGTCGCGCTTCTATGCTGCTTGCATTATTAAAGTTTGACCTTCTTCGCGGCATTTTACTAATAATAATAATACTAAACTGACGTGTTCGTAAATCCGTGAAACCCTTCGGAAACCTTATAGCATCAAGGTTTACTTTGGCTTCGTAGATTACATGAGACATAACAGAAAATTAAATTAAATTAAATGAAATTTTTAGTATTTTAAAATCTGCACGCACAATAAATTGATAATTCAATATTCAACTACAATCTACAATACTAGTGTTGGGCGTTTTCAGAGATTAGCGTGTAAAAACATCGTGAAACGTGATTTTTATATAGAGAAGATTAAATTTCTTCAGTTTAAATATTTGCCACCCTCGATAACATGGTAAGTAGAGCGCGCTGCTTACTCTGTTATTCGAAGCTCTCGGGTTCAATTCCCGGTGGTGACCAGACAAAAAGTTACGACTGGGTGTTTTTAATGTGTGATTTTGTTATAAATGTATTTGTTTCTAAATTTCTCAAGCCGTAGTTGTAAGCTTCTCTTCCTAAATAAACTGTATTTTATTTCGAGATATAGAACTTCGGATTTAAATAATAAAAAGGACGAAGAATAAAAATGGCCGCGAATGTGACTTTATTTGAAAGTTAATTTTATGCCATTAACGTTTGAATATGATTTCGGACATGTGGCCGCCGCGGCTGGCGCGTATACATTGCCTAATCTGGAGGCCCAATTTTCGCAGAATTTCTGGTCGTATTACGGCAATAAGCAATAAGCAAAATTGCCGCATTTGGTGTCATGGATGGCTTAATGGATACTTGCGTGAGCCAAACATTGCGATGTCAATTCATACAATTTTGGTAATAAATGCAAAGGTTTTATAATAGTCATGTCTTTAAAAAATTGACTCAACCAGACTACCGAAAGAAAAGTAATTCTTAAGGCACTTGTTGCTTGCTTTTGCAGTACTGCTGTTGTTTAACGATTAATTTTATGGTGCTATGAATTGAAACCGTAATTGTAATCGTATAGGGTTTCAAAAGTCCTGCTTAATTGAATTTAATATTTTCAGCTTGTCATTTAGTGAGCTATTGATTATCTCTATTAAATTTTACATAATCAAATCAAAGGATTGTTTATTCGTCATTATTAGGTTCAATAAAAAATCATATAAGCAAAAGGATACTTGAATCCTAAGGTATCAACTTGAATTCAAAATTATAATTTTACAGATGCCAAAAGTGATTTTTTTTGTTGAAGCTCATAGTCCAACTACAAACTATTCAAAATTGTCATTAAATCATCAGACTGTAACAAATATCATGGATCTTTTGTCAAATTTAATATTTTGTAGCAAGAAAACATCCGTGAGCATGCCTAGCGATATTCTTTTCTTCCGATATTGAGCAAGCTGCTTTAGCCTATTTTGTTTAAATTGTCTGGCAATATGGAATATCGCAGTACCTAAAACTAATCAAAAATAAGTATCTAAGTTCATGACTATGAAATATTGGCCCAGCAATATTTTTGTTCATTCCTTCATAAATTAAAATTTTGGAACAACGACGATATTGTTTTCTACCTTTCCAGAATTCGAACGATACCCATCGAAATTTGAGTCGTTATACAGTGAATTCTCAGAAATCTGCAACAATGAAGAATTCACTTCGCTTTATTATTCAATGCCGTAAGCATTTGTGTCATGAACAACTCATAAATGATGATTTTACCAAAGCTAAATATCAAATGTCAACAAGTAAATATCAAATTATGCAAAAAAACTGAGATGTACCGCGGAGGGTCAAACCTAACGATTTCATATTTTGTTAACAATCGATTTCGCTCCACATCTAATTTGTGTAACGCGGGCTATATAAGAAAATCGATTCTTACAGAATAAACTACGAAAAATACGAAACTCGTGAAGTTCATCGGAAGACAATAACGTCCCACCTGAATCACATGTGATTCTGTATATAATATCTCAAATTAAATAACCGTTTGCTCGACTAATTGCGAATCGGAAACCGGAAAACGGGTAAATGACTGGGCAATAATTATCTTGGTCTGCGAGAGAAACAAACTGCATCGCTTTGTTTGTTATAAGGACAAAAAAGAACGATGAAAGGATATTTCGTTAGATTCTGGCCGAAATGGCGAAGGTTTGCGAAAAGTTTCCGAACCTTATATTTAAACCGTCAACAATTTCATTGTTGGGTAAATATTTAAACGAAATAAAATTTTTTACTTAGCAGATTTTATTTTTGAATTTGACAACTTTTAGTTGATCTGATAATTTTCTAATTTATTGTGAAAAGCAAGAATTTCCATCTTTGTTTTTATGAAAACATGAAACTGATTTATGTGGTGTTTTATTTTATTTGAAGTCAATAAATATACTTTCTATGAGGCTTCTATGTTGGCGTTTTTCAATTCGTGATAGACACTTGTTTTCTCCGGGGTCTCGCCTCCAGGATGCTGTAATTATATCTTTGTAACTGGTGATATCTGATTACATTTCTGTTTTCTGATATTATAAAGGGTGGTTCAATTTTAATGGCCGACGTTGAATGTGAACCACACCTAAACGTCAAGTTTTTTTCTGCATTTAATTTGACATTTCTCAATTTCAGACTAACTCAATTTGAACCATGGAAAGATACACAATCGAGCAACGCGTTAAAGTTATTCAGGCATATTATGAAAATGGGCGTTCAAATCAAAATGCATATCGTGCACTTCGTGGTATTTTTCGGTCAATTTAATCGTCCAAATGTGCGTACAATCGGAAAAATCGTGCAAAAATTTGAGCAAACCGGGTCTGTAGGAGATTTTAAAACACCAGTGCATGCTCGTACAGCTCGTACAGCAGAAAATATTGCTGCTATTCGCGATAGTGTGGCTGAAGAGCCGTCCATCTCAACTCGTCGTCCTGCCCAACAATTGCACCTCTCACGCTCGTCGTTGATGAACATTATGCATAAAGAGTTGCATTTACACGCTTATATGGTGCAATTGACTCAAGAACTAAAGCCTCTTGACTATTCCAAACGTCGTCAATGGTCAGAATGATGGCAAGAAATGGCAACAGTGGATGATCAATTTTCGAAGAAAATCATCTTCAGTGATGAGGCACATTTTCACCTCAGTGGATTCGTCAATAAGCAGAATTGCTGCATTTGGGCGAATCATAATCCAAGAGTGATTGTCGAAAAACCAATGCACCCACAATGAGTGACTGTTTGGTGCGGTTTATGGGCTGGCGACATCATCGGGCCGTATTTTTTCCAAAATGAGGCCGGTCAGGCAGTTACTGTGAATGGTGTTCGCTATCGTGAGATGATAACGAACTTTTTATGGCCCGAATTGGAAGATATGGATGTGGACGATATTTGATTTCAACAAGACGGTGCCACTTGCCACACAGCTAGCGAAACAATGGCTCTTTTGCGCGACACATTCAATGGCCGTGTTATCTCACGTGGTGGCGATTTCAATTTGCCGCCAAGATCATGTGATTTGACACCGTTGGACTTCTTTCTTTGTAGTTAATTGAAAGAAAGGGTGTACGTCGATAAGCCAGCAACAATTCAAGAGCTAAAGGATGAGATAATTCGGCACATTAACGGCAAAGAACCTCAATTATGCCTAAGCGTCATCGAAAATTTGGATCATCGGGTGGAGGTGTGCCGCCGAGGTTGCGGCGGCCATTTGGCCGATATTTTGTTCCATACATAATTGAACCATACCATATTATCATAATAAAACGAATTGACAATATTTTCTTAAATAATTTGTGTTTAATTCAAAATCAACATCGGCCCTTAAAATTTAACCACCCTTTAGTAAATAACTCTGGTTTGTTAAGTACTACTAATGCAAGTACATATTTAGTGTATGACATTATCTAATAAATAATGCTAAATTAGTATTCGACCTACAAAACAAAAAAATCAAGTATCCCCACTCTCCCTACTCGTTTTCGCTATGTTAATTTCTCAATAATAGTTTTATTCTCGATCAAAATCGCGGCAAGATTTAATTTTTAAGCAGCACCCCCGCACAGGTTAAACATAAGAATTTACCTGGCTTGAATTTTAGGAAGTAGGCCTATTTGGCCTCCCTGCAGCTCACTGTACCAAAGTAGTAGTGTTAACATTTGTACCGAAAAAATAATAATCTAGTCACTGGAATTTTAAATTTAATGTCACCGCACAGGTTAAAAACAAGACGCCGATCGAACAAGATGATTACAAATCAAGGTAATTTTGTTGAGAGATGCAGCTTATCGTAATTGTGTTAAAAATTTAAAGTTAATTAAAATTATTCATCAATTTAACGCAATTTGTCTTGATTAAAATACTGAGTGAACAAACAAATGCTAATTAGCAGTTAATGGCATTTATATCTTCAAATTTAATCAAACTTATAAACTTGATTTGAGCATCACAGCGATGATTTTAACCAAATTTGTTTACGATTGGTAATGAAAGTAATGCCGCATAGTCATCGACCCGCACCTTGAAGTGCAACCTTAACATAAAAGTAATTTGCGCAACATTACTAGTAATATCGGTAAATTGCAAAGTTCCGGTACAAAAATATAATATAGGTGGAGATAAATTTGATCGCGTGTTCGAATCAATAATCAAAAATTGACTCATACCAGATATTGAGTCATGTCGCAATTTTTAGCTCCCGCCACAAAAATATGTAGTAATAGTAGTACGTTTTTGGCGAATATAACCGAAATAAAAATCACTCTAAATAGAGACTCGATGGTAGCAAACAGCCAGTTCGAACACACGAAATCATCGTGCATATAGAATTGCGCGGTGACATTGAAAATCGCTACATTGGTAAGATCGAATTAATTACATTTTATAAATTTTTATGAAAATTTGTAGTTTCCTCCCGTTTTAAATGTTCCGTGGCATTTATACAGAAGATGAAGAAGAAGTTGTGATAAGAATAATAATTATAAATTCACAGTTGTAGGTCGACGATATTGCGAATGATTCTAATCGAATTGAGATCACATGCGGGAATGTAACATACGTCGAGTTTTAATCCGGATATTTAGCTTGGTTATACGAGAGCCGTATACGGGTATGATAAATCAAAATTATATAGTTTATCAAAAATAACTAAATTCAATGTCAGATTAATAATTGAACTAGATTTTTGTATTGTGATAAAATTATACGCGAGCATTCCATATTATATAGACACTATATTGTTGTTAATAAATAAATCAGCTAAACAGGTCTTCTATTAAATCTAAATACTTGTGTAGAAAAATAGTGATTTTAGTCGGAACAATATTGAGCATATTTTTTATGGCACTAACGAACGTCAGGTCAGTTTTCAAATTAGTAATATTTATACAAATACATACAGTGAAAAGACCGTAATTAAGACCACCTCAAACTTCCTTGACGCAACGACTAGATGGTTATATAGTAAATAAATCCAGAAATTGAATCGGTACTTGTCAAGATAAATTTCAAGATCATGGAGAGAGAGATAGAGATAACTCAGTTAAATGAGAAAGCTGGGAATGATTGCTTAATGTTAACAGCGCCTAGAAGATCTATCAACTTTTATGAATAGTTTCGCTTATGATAGTGAAGTTTGTGCTAAAAAAATTAATAAAAAATTACACTGTTAAATTTGCTATTTTTCTTATTGGAATTTATTTTTAAAATAAAATTATAAAATTGGACTAATTCTAAATGTTGTGCCATTGAATCTAGAAATATCTACAGATTATAGCTGACATTTTAGAGAAGGTAAAGCATATACCTATTGCTAACAGGGTTGGACGAGGTAGACTACACAATGTAATCTACTCAGTTGCCGACACGTAATCTATCAGGTAGATTACATAGGGATTTTCTGCGTCCCTTACATCGACAATGTAAACAACGTTAACAACCCAAGAAATGATAATGAAATCTAAATTTTCTCATTATTTTTTCATTAGTTAGTCTGCCAAACTTGCTGTCTAGCTAATAGGTAATCGTCTTATCTAAGAGGCAAAATTTTATAATTTGATACTAAAACATGTAAATTATTAGTTATTATAATAAAATAATACATTAAGTGGCGACGTTAGTATAATTCATTAGTACCGAGTCATACGCTGACCTAATCTAGCTCTCATTGGGTGTAAAATAACGCAATTTTACAAGAGTCACCGTTAAACGTTGATTATAGTGAGAACATGGTCAACTTGGTCAACATCCTGATGAGAAACATCGGTGTGATGAACACACTTAAAATTTTACCACAAATAAACTTTTTAATTTAGCACTCATTTCCATCATCTCACCTAATGTATCAGGTTCACATTTAATAGGCTCACTACAGTTAGTGAAGAAATACATCAGAGCTAATTCATTCATGAAAAAAATATTTGTCAGTTTAGCGAACAAAACATTTTTAGTTGAATTCAACTTAAATCAACTTTATTTGCTAAATAAATTAAAATTAATAAATTTTCAAATTAAAAATTAATCCTTTTTTTTGTTTTTACTTAAATATCTTAGATAAAATTGCATAACACAAAGAATCCATCGAAAAAGTCCGATGGTTTTCTTGTAATATCGTTGTTCTCATCAGTTCTGAATAGTTCTGAATAATAACAGAGCAGGTATATTACGGGAAAACCATCCAACTTTTATGATAAATATTTTTTGTGATACATAGAGGCCTGTGTTATCTACTAAAGTCGGGTTTTACAAATTATTGTTACGTGTCTCTAGGGTTCAGAAAACAGAACATGCCTGTTATTTGAACCTGCAAACCTGGTTCAAATTTGTCAATAGCCAATTAGAAACAATTTTGAAATTGACAAGTTTTACTTTATTAAGGAAATAAACATAAGACCTGATTTACTTAGTGCTATCTCTGAACGACTGGTATGAATTAATTACCAATTCGGTTGGTCAAGTAAGTCGACGTCAGGCACAAAATGTAAACTAACTTCATGATAGTTCATACCATTTATCAATAGATGGCGTAAAACATAATGTACCGACGTTTTATTCTAATTCGTTAATTTACTTTGAGTTTTTCAATTGTCGAAATATTTATTATCGATGGTAGACCATTAACAGTAGCTATATAGTTGCTAGTAACGGCTATTTAGTTTAGTAACTCATTTAGACTGTGTGTGTTACGCCATTTTTTTGTTTAACTTTCGAATAACAAAATTAATGGTAAGTTCATACTATAGACCGTATATTAAAATTTGTTAACTTAATTAAGATTTATCAATTTCGACAGTATTCTAAATCGGCTATTGTTTAATCTTAACTAAGCTTGAAGTTTGGATATTTTGGTTTAAATCCATTCGAGAGATTTAACTGGTATGAACTCACCTTCATATTAGTTAGTTAGAACTTTAGACGAAAAAGCGATATCATGCAGTATTAACGAAAAAAACGGTGAAGTGCACAGCATTTGTTATTTGTAAATATGTTAACATAAGTTAAAAATGTGTTGATCATTCAATCACTACTGGTGGAATTACAATTGGTTGTCGACGTTGTCTACGAATAGTCAACGTTGTCTACAAATAATTGACGTTATCTACGTTGTCGACGAGTTGTCTACGCAATAACGGTAAATTTAGTAGATGACGCGTAATCACCCATCTCTGACTTACTAAGATTTAAGTAAAGTATATTTTTGAGTTTCGTTCGATTGAAAATTATATTTAGAAATTGAGCATTTTTGACGGGTTTTAAATAATATTCCAGCCAATTTTGGAGATGTCCACGGGTTTCACTAACATTTTCAAATATACCATCCAATCTACTGAGTCTATAGTGAATAGGATAAAATTGTGATGGGTTTTACTATGTTTTAACGATATTAGAAACTTCACAATTTTGACAACTATTTCAAGTTTAATAAAGAAAGAGCTAAATATATTTACAAGTCCTGAACAAAAAACTTACGATTTTTATACCGCCGATCGTAGAGATGTCCACAGGATCTCACCCACATTTTCGAATTGATTACACAATATTCTACCGTTATAGTGATTGGCATCCGATTCTAGTAGGTTTTGATATGCCTATAATAGAATTCATGTTTTCATTCGTACTATGCCGATACCAGAGATGTCCACGGAATCTCGTCCACATTTTACAACAACTTATAATACTTTCTGTCTATGGAGCGAAGAAAGGTCAATTGTAATGGGTCTAACAATGATTTTTTGAATTTTAAAGTTTCGTGATTTTGACAAAAATATTATTATTTCCTTCTACAATATTTTAGCAATTTCTCCAATTGGATTTTAAATTAACATTCCTAACCAAGCGACGAACCCGTTTTAATAGATTTCTAGTATACATTGCTCGCCTACGAATGTGATGTTTTCGACAAAGTTAAAAAATAACAAAACGTGGCGGACTAAAAAATTTGTCGAAATAACAAAAATGCACATGTATTAGTAATACAGTTGACAAAAGCAATGTTAGGATTATTTAAAAATTTTGCTATGAAAATCAACGCAATTAGAAAAATAGCGACTTCTGCAATGAAAATTAATACAAAATTCAAAAGGTTCAAATGTGATTTAGACGTTCACTGTATCGAGAATTGGCCAGCTCACAGGGATGTCCCACGAACAAGGTATGCATGCTTAGTTATCTTATGACATTCTGAAAAAGTAAAAAGTATCCCTATTTAAGGTCATAAGCTAATTAAGCATGCATACCCTGTTCGTGGGACATCCCTGTGAGCTGGCCAATTCTCGATACAGTGAATGTCTAACTCCCATTTATTTTAGTTTTGCAAAAATTGATCAAGTTCGGTGTCAATAACAAATGGGTCTACGTCATCGTATTAACACATTCGCGCACACCATTTTTACACGGTGACTACTCAGAATGTCACATGCCATAACTTCGGTATTATTGATGACATTTTAAATCTGATTGAAGTCTCGTGTCTTAAATATTTTTAGGAGTTTCCTGCAATTGCTAACTTTTTTCGCAAACAGTACTGTTAATGCAGTAGTGACCCCCTATGGTAATTATTTTCATCTATAGAACACTACTGGTTTAGCAGTAATTCTGCAAATACAGTAATTGACCCATTGGGAAGAGTGTAATGTATAATAAAGCAATACTGCATTTGAAGTGTAATCAAAACCACAATTCGTTCAGTCGTTTATTGAAAATTAATAACTTGAAATAAACATTCTAATCAAAGGTAACGAAGAGACATTTCAATTTAAATTACCAATAACAAAATCATTTAACAGTTAAACAAAACGAAACGCCACGTTTCGAAAAACTCCAAGCATAAAGGAGGATTATCGGGACATTGCACTGATATGCGGTTTCTTTTTGCTTTTTGGCCCGTGTGCAACATTTGCAATCGCAAAAATAGGTTTTTCTTTTCCAATTTTTGGGTAAACAATTGTTTTTCAAAGAATGTTCGCCGGATGAAAATGTATTTTTTGACATTATTGGACTATGTGGTTCGGCTGATTTGCTTCCTGACACTTTTGATTAAATAAATGAATAAATGAATTTAATTTATTTAAGTGAGTTTCGCCTAATTGTGGATTAATGTACAAACATCTCAAAATCTGTTCAAATCGGCGTCCTGACAGGGTGTTTGGAAAAACTGGGTGATGATATAATGAATGGCACGAAAAAAGGTTTCGTATTTTCGGTGGCTTCAATTGCACTTGCAAAAGAGAAAGGCCAATAAATTTTGACATTTCAGATATATCAACTGGCTTGAATTTTCCAGTTTTCGAAAATCGAGTCTTGCGCTCTTTACTGTACTGTCTTTTGCCATACACTTTAATTGAATCTAATATTAATTTGAACAACTCATCACCAAAAAAATGTGAAACACCTTCCTCGGCGAATTCCCACTTATTTGGCAAGCTACCATATTTTCGTTGAACTCAAAATTTTGTATCTCCGCTACGGTTGATGTTCAAAGTTCTTCGATATTTCCCTCTTCCATATGTTCGCCTGGTTCTTGTGAAACAGAATCCAAAATTGCTACTGCCATTATCGATATAATCGGGATCATCAAGACTATCATCTGTAGAGAAGTCAATTTATTCTGCGAAACCACCAGTATCCAGTTCTTCAAATAAAGCCAATATTCGCCGTTGCTTCTCCTCATAGCTGTCCATTTTACAATATTTATAAAAAAAAAACACCAATAAAATAGGTCTGCTCAAATAGATCACTCAAATCGACCACTGCATTTGCAGTTGTGACGTTAATTTGCCAGAGTAACACAGAAATAAAGGCACTACAATGTACTTCATTTCATGGCACTAAAACGGAAGCAAGGAAGTTCAGATTGTTTATTTTGATAATGTAAAGAGAAAAAACAATTCAAATGAGAAGAGCTAATGCTCATAAAACAAAACAATGAAAATACAAAGAGAAAATAAAATTGTACTGTAATAGCAGTGGTGACCCATTGGAAAGCTATAGATATATGTACTGCAATTGCAGTGGATGTGCCCGAATGTGTTAAAATGGGAATAATTTTTATTTGTTTGAACATTTCGAATTTGGTATTAGTTTTCATTGCAGAAGTCGCTAGCTTACTAATTGCGTATTAACGAGCAGTTGATTTTCATAGCAAAATTTTTAAATAATCCTAACATTGCTTTTGTCAACTGTTCTACTAATACATGTGCATTTTTGTTATTTCGACAGATTTTGTAGTCTGCCATGTTTTGTTATTTTTTAATTTTGTCGAAAACATCACAATCGTACTCGCTTATGATGAAACTTGTTTTGGTAAATTAAATTTTTAAATTTTTAACAAATTTCTTTTTTTTTATGCCGCCGATCGTAGAGATGTCCACAGGTTCTCTCCCACATTTTCGAATAGAGTACGCAATATTCTATAACGGTGATTGGCATCCGATTTTAATGGGTTTTGCTATGCCTATAATAGAATTCATGTTTTCATTCGTACTGCCGTTACCAGAGATGTCCACGGAATCTCGTCTACATTTTGCTACAACTTATAATACCTGTAGAACATGTTCTACTCAATATCTCTATGATAAAAACATGAAGACAAATCATTACTTAGGTTACCAGAATAAGGTAATATGTGTGTTTGGCCCATCTAATTCTAAATCTAATATATATTTAATTTATTGATGTAAATTAATGGTTCCCAGGAAGCAGGAGTATCGAGACCGATCTCTTCTGATTTCAATACGGTATCGATACGGAATCAATTTGTATCATATCGTGTCGTGTGTTTCTTTTTCGAGAACGGAACTCCAAAATACTAGTAACCTTTAGATCTTCCCAAGAGCGCAACTTTGCCTTTGGATTGGACCGCTAAGAAGGCGAAATAGAAACGAAATTTACAAAATATCAGGTTTATTTGGAATTCGATTATTTTCGAATTTTTTATTTTGGGTTTTGTTCAGCACAAACCATTTGCAGTTTTTGCGAAGAAGAACCAACAAGTAAAACACAACTAATTTATGAATGTAGCCGTAACATTCCTCGTCTTCTGCCGGTAAAAATAGTAGATAGTCCAACTATTGTGCCAACTTCATTGGTTTCTAGAACACTTTTTGTCAGAAAATTGTTCATTCAACGTTCGTTGTTGTTCAACGGAATTGGACCAATTCTGGATTAGCACAAATTCAGCCACTATATTTTTGGGATGGCAATGAACATATCTGATCGGAATATGCAACAAGAAGTGCCAACTTCATTGGTTTCTAGAACACTTTTTGTCAGAAAATTGTTCATTCAACGGTCGTTGTTGTTCAATGGAATTGGACCAATCCTGGATTAGCACAAATTCAGCCACTATATTTTTCGGATGGCAATGGACATATCTGATCGGAATATACTATCTGAATTGCTTATGCCTTGGATTTTAGAACATTTTATTTCTATTGTTTTATTTGTTGTTCAACACAAATATTATTGAACGATATATCTCGGTAATTTTTTTTAATATAGTATCTTTCAGGGGCTGGTTTGGTTTTCCTTGATTTATGAATGAAAATTTATGAAAATTATATTTCTATGATAAGCACAAATTTCATCAGTTTAGCGGCCTTTAGAAAAATTTAAAATTAGGCTTAAATTATTTCTGTTTTTTTCTAGAAATCAGGTTTTATTTTTTCCTTCTTTTTCCGGCTCCTGGACTAGCACTAATTTTTTCCTGTGAGCACTAATTAGCACAAATTGGGCTTAATCGGTATGCAAAGTTTCATTTTGAAATTCTAAAGTTTCCCTGCTGCAGTTATCCACGTTCACAAAAGGTTGTGAATATTGGATTCTATAACATATAGGCATTGAGGAGGATACAAAAGAGTTAAACTCAATTATATCTCACTGTATATGGATTAAAGCAGATTATGGCGCAAGTTTAAACGAACACTGATGACTCCAATGTGGCAATGGAAATTGATAATTTACCTGCCGAATTTACACTTTTTACGTCAAATGCTATATCATATTATGCGGGATATTGTGCATTTTAAAAAATTCAATGTGAGAATTGCAATAAAACTACTAAAGTTGGATTCTTGTTTGTCAGCAAACGATACATTTATAAAAGAGAATTTTTTTTAAAAGGCTACCTTCAAATTTGGTTCATTCAGTGCACCTTCAGATGAGTGGTTTGAAGTCTCAAAATTTTTGCTCGTCTATTTGAAACCTGTTTCATTGAAAATGGTCATATTTCTAACATATGTGAGGAAATGAGCAAAATGTGCATTTTAAAAATAAAATCTGAGTATCCACTATTTTTACCGGCAGAAGACGAGGAATGTTATTCATAAATTAATTGTGTTTTACTTGTTGATTCTTCTTCGGAAAAACTGCAAGTGGTTTGTGCTGAACAAAACCCAAAATAAAAAATTCGAAAATAATCGAATTCCAAAAAAATTAAAAATTTTAAGCAATTAAATAAAATAAATCCGATATTTTGTAAATTTCGTTTCTATTTCGCCTTCATTGCGGTCCAATCAAAAGGTCAAGTTGCGCTCTTGGGAAGATCTAAAGGTTACTAGTATTTTGGAGTTCCGTTCTCGAAAATGAAACACTCGACACGATATGATACAAATTGATTCCGTATCGATACCGTATTGAAATCAGAAGAGATCGGTCTCGATACTCCTGCTTCCTGTGAACCATTAATTTACATCAATAAATTAAATATATATTAGATTTAGAATTAGATGGGCCAAACACACATATTACCTTATTGTGGTAACCTAAGTAATGCTTGTGTTCAACTTTTTATCATAGAGATGTTGAGTAGAACATGTTCTACAATTATTATAAGTTGTTGCAAAATGTAGACGAGATTCCGTGGACATCTCTGGTAACGGCAGTACGAATGAAAACATGAATTCTATTATAGGCATAGCAAAACCCTTTAAAATCGGATGCTAATAACTATAACGGTAGAATATTGTGTAATCAATTTGAAAATGTGGGTGAGATCCTTCTGGACATCTCTACGATCGGCGGTATAAACATCGTAAGTTTTTTGACCAGGACTTAAACTTGAAGTAGTTATCAAAATTGTGAAATTTCTAATATCTTTAAAGCATAGTAAAACCCATCACAATTTTATCCTATTCACTACAGACTAAGTAGATTGGATGGTATATTTGAAAATGTTAGTGAAACCCGTGGACATCTCCAAAATTGGCTGGACTATTATTGAAACCCGTCAAAATTGCTCAATTTCTAAATATAATTTTCAATCGAACGAAACTCAAAAATATACTTTACTTAAATCTTAGTAATAGGTATATGCTTTACCTTCTCTAAAATATCAGCTAAAATCGGTAGATATTTCTAGATTCAACGACACAACATTTAGAATTAGTCCAATTTTATAATTTTATTTTAAAAATAAATTCCAATAGGAAAATTAACAAATTTAACAGTGTAATTTTTTATTAATTTTTTAGCACAAACTTTACTATCATTTTCACTTTCAACCAAATTTTTTTAAAATAAAATGAACAAAAACTGTAGGAGTTTAAAACCTATCTATATATTTACAAATTTGCAGACCTGCTAAATACCAATGCTGGAGAATTTTTCTATATTTCAACGGTACAAATACGTTTCCCGTGTCACAAATATTTCAGATGTGGTGGTTCCCTCTATTTAGGGATTTTCTCTATTTTTGTCTTTCCCCCGTTCGATCCTCTTCTTGTTTTAACAGTACAATTTGTTTCACCCAACGAATTTTATGGGTTGAAAAAAATAGTGGGATGAGAAACACGTATTATGAATAGCGTGGACCATTTAAAAATTAAAAACGCTGTAAAATGAATATACATCTTTATTTTTTTATTGTGTAGGTTGGAGTGCCAATTTAAGAATGAAAAACAATTTCGTTCATGTGGCTCCCTCTGCTGGCCTTACAGTAAGCCATCTTGTGAGCTCGGCTTTTAAGAACTTTTCCGATGATCTCGACGCCTATGTTATGTTATCAAACTGGAATTGTATCTGGATTATCAGCATGACATCTATGCTTGACGAAACCCCATAGAAAAAAGTCCAACGGCGTCATACCGCATGCTCTCACAGATCAATTGACATCTTCAAAACGTAATCAGTCTGTTGTAAAATTTGGGGTACAAGAGAATGATTGTCGGGCGGCTCAGCCTCTCTTTGTGGGTGCTTTTCTACGATTACGTGTGTCTGTTCCGAACCCCAAATCTGGCAGTTCCACTTGTTTACATAGCCCCCTGTAGGTAAATAATCCCAATTCTTTGTGCAGTATTCTCTTCACACTGGTACGACTAATGGCCAATTTCTGCGATCGGCGTCGAGTTGAGATCGATTGATTCTATTCTCCACTACACACTGAGACATTTTGTGGCATTTTACTTTCACATTTAGTTGCGCAGCATGCATCTAATCTAATGCAATAATTACAACGATAGGCAATTTCAATATAACTCGAACTTAACTATTGTTTGGCGAATTTAAAATAATTCGCTAAGATATTGTGTTGATACTTTGTATGTAAAGTCAAAGAATTTTTGAAGATTTTGTAGTGTGGTCAGCAGTGCAGTGTGACGAGACATCTGAATTTTTTGTTAGAGATTTTAAAAGCTGGCAAAGTATAAAATATAATTCAACAGGTTGTATTGATATGAAAGTACGTAGATTTTAATTGGGGGGAAAATCTACAAATTTGCTTGAGACAAAAAAAAATTTATCGATATTATTTCAAAGCAAATTTTAATCTTACACTCAACTCACTTTGCGACACAACTTGTATCGTTACAGTTTCAATGTACACCAGCTTCAAAATTAGTCTTATGTTGCATCAATTTGATTTAAATGTCATTGGTTACATATTTTGATACAGACTACAACGCTTTTGTTATGATGCAAAACTTACTTCTAAAAACGATGAACTTTTGTGCTTGAATCATATACGTAATTATTTGCGTCGCATATCAAACTTTTTTTTTCGAGTGTGTAGCGACCACAGGCGCAATATATTCGAGCGAACACAGCGTTTGAGCTCGAACACAACTTCTGTCATCCAATAGCAAGCCTTTATCACTAACTTTTTTCATCAATCTCACTATAGCGGTTACGCTTGGCGCTCTTTCAAGATCAATATTTGTTTTTCAAACGTTGCACGGTTTCGGCTATACAGCATAGAATAAACATGTTTTCAATATTTCGAAATGCTCCTCAAGCGAAAATATGATTATTTTGTGACGCGGAATATCAGACTGAGAAGCGTCAAAATTCGTTCAAATAAGTGCTGCCATAGCCTATGATTTAAAAACAATCCAATAGATACCCAACCCTGCCAGAATTGCGAGACTTTTGCCAATCATTTTGGGAGCCCACAACACTTGATCCAGAACGTAGACTTGGGAAAGGTGTTCTAAAGATATTGCAAGATGACAACGAATATATACGTCGAAGAAACAGAGTGAGTCAAGTTAATTTTACAAAATGACATTCCCGAATAAGCGACAAACCCTCTTTTAATGAACTATGATGATTAATATTTTGCTTTTTTCACAATACTCAGCTTACGATAAAACGGTGTGGTTTTGATTCAATGTGGTGCTACTCGGAACAACTTATCGTTCGTGTTTGTTTCTAATTATTTTGCCCTGTTGTTTCTTAATCCCTAAAAAATCAATTTTTTGTTAAACAGCGTAAATGAGTGAAGGTGAGTAAGTTTTGTTTAAATTAGTAAAAGCCGGATATTCTACACACACCCTAAGGTTGAATTGAATAAGCAAAAACGTTATAATTCTGCTTTAAAATTTTCAATGTGACTTTGCACCACTTTAAATTCACGTATTTCTTTTTCAAAATTCGCACGGTTTCGGCTACATAGCACAGACTAAATAAATTTTCAATATTTCGAAACACTCCTCAAGTGAAAATATGAGTATTTTGTGACGCGGAATATCATACTGAGAAACTGTTAAAATTAAAAGCAAATGGTTCAAAAAGTGCTGCCATAGCCTATGATTTAAAAACAATCCAATAGATACTCAACCCTGCCAGAATTGCCAGAATTTTGCCAATAATTTTGTGAGCCCACGAATCTTGATTCAGAACGAAGACTTGGGAAAGGTGTTCTAAAGATATTGCAAGATGACAACGAATATATTCGTCGAAGAAACAGAGTGATAAGGTTTCAACAATTTCAATTGGATCCACTTCAAGATAATTTTACAAAATGAAATTCCCGAATAAGCGACAAACCCTCTTTTAATGAACTATGATTCAGATTTTGCATTTTTAACAATACTCAGCTTACGATAAAACGGTGTGGTTTTGATTCAATGTGGTGTTACTAAGAACAACTTATCGATCGTGTTTGTTTCTAATTATTTTGCTCTGTTATTTCTTAATCCCTAAAAAATTCCAATAATGGGGTGCTAAAAATGTTTGGGTCAATTTTTTGTTAAACAGCGTAAATGAGTAAAGGGGAGTAAGTTTTGTTTAAATTAGTAAATGCCGGATATTCTACACACACACTAAGGTTTCAATGTGACTTTGCACCTCTTGAAATTCACGTATGTATATACAGAGAAATTGAAAACTAAAAATATTGAACTTAACAAATTGCAACTCAAATCGATTATTAATTTCGGTCGACACTAAAAAACCGCGTATCCACAAATAAAAAACTCATTTGTACACAAAAAAAAAATGTAAGATGAATACCATCCATACTCGTTCAACCTCATATATTGTGGTCGATTTTTTCACACACAACAAAAAAAACCATCTCAAATGATTTCTTTCGATTTCCAGCATTTGCCGACAAATAAGATTTTGTATTTTTTTAAATAATAATAATAATTTTTATGTAATACATTTATGAATAAAAAAAATATTTATTATTAATCTCATTCATTGTATCTTAATTGGATTAGGTTCAGTCATTGATTGGTGGTGTCATTAATCATCTTAAAGATCGATTAGTTTTTTGTTATTTTATATTATTCGTCTTAAACATTTTTTGTTTTTTACCTTTCTGATTTCGATTATATATTTTTTTTTTTTGTTTTAACTTTGAGCTCTCTCATTATAACGAATGACCGTTGATGATCAATTTTAAAAATTGATTTTAAAACAATATTTCTTACATGCGAGTTTACTCGTATGTTCGTTTTGTACAATTTGTTGATTACTTCTTTTCGTTTAATATACAGAAACTTGTAAGATTTTTCGATTTTTATTTTCTGGATCATTAGGTAATTTTATTTGAAGGAAACCAAATACATAAATATAATATTATGGTGATCATCATATAAATTTGATGGCTTCAGTGCAATAGGGTGGCTAATCATAGCAATTTCTTTCAAAACTTCTTGGGTAATGTTCTTTGGCCGTTAGAGCCGATTTCAGTAGAGGAACCCAGCCTTTATATGACTACACTTCTCTTATTGAACGTGTCAAAGTAGAACTAGTTTTAGATGTCACCCTTTTCATCAATATTTTGATTTTTAATGAATAATGATCGCAAGAAATAATTATTGATTTTAAGACAACCGCTATATGAGTCTGTCTAAGCTAGGTAGAGCGATTTGAAATATTAACTATTTCTGGTTAAATTTCCAAAACTAATTTTTAATAAATACTTTTGTTTATTTAAATTTTTTGTTACTTTCAAATTAACACAAACGTATTTTGTGTACTTAAGATTTTTTTTAATACGCTTAGCACCTTCCACAATGTGAATTAATCGTTGTTTGATTAACATTCACTTAGCCTCACAGTATGCAAAATGTCATTGAGAATATGCTATGCGTAATATATCGACTGGATCATTGAGCATCATTTGCTAAGAACAATCAGATTTATTTCGATTGGTTTTCATGAGATTATCTTCTCAGATTCAGTTGTGAATTATTTGTAGTAAACATTATTGTCATAGTAAGGAGTTGTGTTTTCTGGCTAATTTTGTTCAATGACACCGTTCTCGATGATCACATTCGGAAAATTTATGATCACATTCGCAGCCAACATTACTACTGCACGAATAAAATTTTGTTGATGACTTATGCCCACCATAAAAATGGTTAAATCACCAAGAAATTAATTATGCTAGGCGCCAATCAAAGTGGTTTGCCGCTTCGCAATATTTGAATGTTAAAATTCTACAAGAGTCCATATTCTGGATCTTTATCTCATAACAACCCTCCCATTCCATTGACGCATATGTCGAGGCTTGAATTGAAAATTCAGACCATAACCTGATAAACATAAAAATGTCTGCCGAAATACCACCAAAATTCAGACAACTGCCAAGGCGTCTTTGGCATTTTAACAAGGCTGAAGATAACAGTTTATGATTCATCATTTTTCATCATTTCTCTTGGGTAAGCCATTGTTTATATAACAATTAAATAGATGACCTCTTCTCTGAATTCAGCATTGAAATCGGCAGACAGTGTGTTGGTGGTGGATTCATATTTGCAGACCGACTTACTGGACTATCTTATATGCGTGGTAAATCCGCAAAGACAAATTTCAGTATACAAGTAGTGCTCTTAAGGCGATTGAACAATATAAACAAGTGGACACAGTTTATACGCGCTTTAGTAAAGCATTTGACTCCATCAGTCATAGCAAAGCGTTTTTCAGTCTGAGCTCCCTTGACCTTTTCTATGGATTTTGTCAATTAGTTTTTCTCACAGCATAGTTTACAATATGTTGAAATTTTAGAACAAAGATCTAATACAAAAAAAGCCTCCTCTTGCGCTTTAAAGGTTCGGTAAATATCTCTCATATTTATGATATCAATGAAATTTCTAATGCCATTTTTAACCTATCTGTATATCTATTTGCTGATGATTTAAAAATCTTCAGAAGAATGGTAAACTCACAAGATATCAAATTACTACAATTCAGTATTTCCATCGAATAAAACCACCAGCAAATCAAAAAAGTGAATTAGTCAAAAGATTTGGTCGTGCTGTTTGTTGAAAATTTGCCCTTGAGATAGACCAAAGACACCTTCTTTCATCTTACACTTAAGCTATCTCACATCTCAGCAGGAATATGCAGTCCCAGTATCGTACACTCTCTATTAAAAATAAGTTTCATTGTTCATAATGAAAATAACTGATTGGGACTACGAACATGATCTTCCTTTTCACGTAAACGCAGCTCGTCTTTCTGCACAGATGTAAAAATTATAAGATCGCCGCATCTTACATTCTTGGAAGCCTAAATATTTATGCTCGTATCGCGAATCTTCAACAAACGAATTCTTAAAACCAGAGCTGCATAGAACCAATTATGGTGAATATGAACTGATTAATGAAATGGCTAAAGTGTTTAATGATGTATAACCCTTATTTGACTTCTCTGGATCTTGCGACGATTTCAAAAGCAAACTGCAGAAATAATTTTTATAATTCTAATTTTAAATATTATTTTCTAATTTGCTACTAAACTATGTTACTATATTTTATGTTGTACTTTTACACATTTTCATTTTGGAATCATATTCTGACATAATCACTCATTTCATTAGGAGATGATCGGCAATCCAGCGCTACCCGTGACTTCAGACAAACCGCCTCTAGTGAACTGATCGCTGCCTGACTGTCCACATAAATTGCGATATCCCTCACGGATACCACGTTATGCTTCAACCATGTCACGACTTCCCCTCTCGCCACCACTTCAGCCTGGCACACGCTGCAGTAGTCAGGGAGACGAACAGATATATTAACATTAAGCACTCACAGAAGACTCCGGCTTCTACCTTGCCACCTAGCTTATAGCCGTCCGTGTAAAATTTCACTGCCTCGTGTTCCAGTATTGATCCGTTCGACCAGGATTCCCTCGAAGGACATGACGGTTCGGAAACCTTTATCGAAGCACAACGTTGGTTTAATATAATCAAGATATACCAGTTCTTCCTTTAGCGATCTAACTATCCTCGAGTGCCCCTCCTGAAAACAATTCCACTGAGAGACAGCCTAGAATCCCGTAGCCACATTGACTGCTATCTGCTTACCAAAAAATTCGAGTGGAATAAGGTTGAATATAGCCTCTAAAGCGCGTGTTGGTGTTGTCCTAAGCGCCTCGCTTATAAGCATGCAAACCATTCTTCATCTTCTCCATCATCTCTATATATGTTACCTTATCCAGAGCTGACCACATGCCCACTCCGTACATCAGCACAGTTCTTACCACTGCGGTATAGAGCCAAGCGTATGGCCTGCGGTATGGCGTTCCTACATAAGTAAATGCCTACATTAGCCTTATTTATCTTTTCCATAATGTTAAGCTGTCAGTAAAAGCCAGTCTAATGCCATTCACGGTAGGAGGGCTAACTACAGGAATTTTGTATTTCTTACTAAATAGTACCAGCTCCGTCTTGGAAGAGTTGACCCCTAATCCACATCTGCTGGTCCATTTCGGAATGATCATGAGTGCATTCTGCATAACATCCTTAGTCGTATCCAGATATTTGCCTGAGACAGCTATCGCTACATCATCTGCATACGCTACAACCACTGTCCCCTCTCTCTCCAGTTCCAACAACAATCAAGTCATCACTACATTCCAAAGAAAGGGGGACAGTAAACCTCCCTGCGGGGTTCCTCTAACCTTCTAATGGTGGATTCCTAATAATTCTGCTTACCAGCATCTGGTTTATCAACATACCCTATAAGGGTAGTCCACCTTCAAAATTGACAATCCTTCCATGATCGCCTCCGTTTTTACATTATTAAAGGCAGGTCGCGCACAGCTGAGTCCACCAACTTTTCCTTACAGTACGCATGCTGCGACATTGCCCAATTTCTTTGCTCAATTTTTGTTCGAATAACAAGATCTAGTTCCTTTGGATCTCTGCTGGTATATTTCGATCCGGGCTCGCTGATATATAAGGCTTAAAACCGTTCATTTGTAATGAAGGTGTTCTTCGATGAGCTCCAGGCTCCATCGTGCCATCAAAGCTTCCCGGAAAATGAGCCTCCATGAGAAGCTCCAATGATTCCGCACTTGAAGCTGTACATGACTCGTTCGGTCTAATTAAATAACTTGGACTGGCTGGGTTAGTAGATAGAATTTTCGTAACGCGAGAAGCCTCAGAGACCTCCTCCACTCTAAAACAGAAGAGTTTCCAAGACCCCCTTTTTGCCTTCCTCAACTCTTTTTAGTACTTTCTTAGGTCCTCTTTACAGGAGTCCCAATCCAGAACAGAACACAAAGAAGGTTCTTGGCGTTAATACAGGCTGTCTTACATGCCCTCCGATAGGTTCCCAACTCCGTGGTCTACCAAGTCGGTTTCTGCCTTCCCCTAGGCTTTAGAGGGGGCAACCATGCAATTTAATTCTTCTACTGTTGCCAGAAGTTCAGGGACTTCCAGCGGCAATAATTCCTCCAATACCTCCCCATATTTGTTCCAGTTTGTTCTTCTTCAACGTTGAGGTTATATGTAACATATCAGTGATCAGAGAGTGAGTACTCTTTCGTCACTCTCCACCCCTTAATCAAATGTAAAATTGTTTCTGACAAAAAGGTCACATCTTAAACCTCCTGCCGATTTATAACAGCAAATGTTGGTTCTCACCCAATATTGCAAATTAAGAGGTTATTATTTAATACGTAATCATAAAATAGCCCACCCCTTTCGTTAATGTTTGTGCTTCCCCAGTGTGTGATGCGCGTTTGCATCACATCGAAGTACAACACCTACCCTTCTTTGACCAATTACCCGAATCAGCTCCCCCAGGTTATCCGGTCGAACTACGGTTATCAACGCTCACCGCTGTAACATTTGATGACCGCCTAATAAATTGAGGAAGAAGAAAAATGTTCAAATTACATTTTACTAAAATACACGATCTGATCAAGGGCAGCTTTCGTGTGATGCAAGTTTATTTGTACAATATTAATCAATGAGATGTGCCTTACTCACCTCTTCCAGCACTCCCTGCATTGAGATAATATACTATCTGGCTCGTTGCTTCGGAAGCCGTCCGCCTCTCGTCGAGAGTTCGACAGAAAGTTTCCATCAGACTCAAGGGAGAGGAGGCTACCTCTCCCCACCAAATTCTTCGCGTCCGAAACATTGCGCCTCCGGTCGTCTCCCCCCCCTCCCCGCTTAACCGTCTCCCGCTGGATCTGTTCGCAGTCGCCCTCAGGCTGATCTTCCGCGCCCGTATCGACCTCATCTTTCTTATATACTTTAAGAGTGATCGACCCGAACCAAATGTTGATCACTCTCTTTGATTTTGCCCGGGGAAAGGGAAGCTCGAGATTTTTTATTGATCAGCATGATTGCCAATCTTAAGCTACCTCTTAGCTTCCTCTTACTTTACATTTTACGTTGGAACAACGGGATTACTGGGCAGAATGATCTCAAGGATCTTCTTTGGTTTATCAGGCTCGGTTGGTAACCAGGCCTCGGCCTGCTCAGGATTTCTCCTTTGTATGCTTCCTCAAGCCTCGTGCCTTGCCACACCTTGCCAACTTCGGTCACTGCCCTTTTATAGAGATCGAGCGACCTCTGGTCCGAGCACGCAGTTAATTTCACGCGCCCCTGGTACCATCCTGCATCTCTACAGGGCCGGGGGATCCCGGATTTTCTCTCAGGACCCTCAATATCATATGGACTCCTGTCAATGACAGCTTGCACCAGCACGTGCTTCTTTAGTATCTCACTGAATAGCTTCGGTTTTTGACTCTTTGGAGCACCCGACATCATGTCTGTTTGCACCTTGCATCGCTTGCTGCCGCGCGCTTCAAGCTCATTCTGGGATCTTTGTCTTTTAGACCAAGGACCCTTTCCGAGCTATCGCAGCCTAGAGTTTTTTTAGCTCAGTTTCTTTAAAATTATATACACCAACCGTCCCTCCCTGTATTCTCCCTTCCCCGGAGGGATCTCTCTCAATCCCTAGCTGGCTACTATTGAGGGAGCCCCACCTTTATTGTTAGAGTTTATCTCTTTCTTTGTACTTTCCGGTTTTTAGAGGGTCCCGGTCTCGGTCCCTTTATTTTCATTTTTATTTTTCCTTGGTCATTCATTTTCTCAGGAGTGTCGGAGAAGAACAGGTTCATCTGCGCAGAGATCCGTACACGCAGGTAAGGCTAAATACAACTAGAGATAGCCTAGTTTCCAGAGGGCTCGCCTAGTCATTCATCAGCACGAGTCGCATGACACCTTAATCCAGCCCATTGGCTCACAGAGCATCGCGGCCCCCGGGTCTCCCTCCCTCTCCAACATTCCCCGCTCATTCATCCATTCATATGCATCTCCCAATCAGCCATTCATATGGATGTCCCAAATTAATGAACAGAGGTTAACACTCCGCAGTTCCCTGAGACCCTCCTCCCAGCAGAGCTGCTATTTTATTGATAACTTTAGCTAAATTTTAATTTAGAACGTTGATGACATTAATTATTAGCACTCACACGGCACGGCTTGACTCGTAATTACTTTATTATTTCACAGCTCCCCTAATGTATCATGCGCCATAAAATTCTGACATTCTGAAAATATATAGATGCTGATCCAAAATTCTGTGTGGCATGCACAATATTTCGTCTTTGCTCTGGCACCAACTTTTTTATGGTAAAGTTGATTATTTACCGTCCTTCAAAATTTTCTTTGAAAAGGATAAGTCCCGCTAATTCTCGTTTTATACAAATAAGATTTTCACTCTTACTTGGCGTTATATGCAATTCTACTTAGGTTTTGATATGTATATGAAGCTAGCCCGATACTCAGCCCGAAAAACGCGATGGCAACACTAAACTATCACTAACGTGAGAGTTTACTATCCCAGCCCGAAAAAATGTCACTATCGTGACAGTAAACAGTATCATGATAGAATAGCATGACATTTATAATATTCTTCAGCCCGAAATTTTAAAATTATTTTTAGTATTTTTAAGATATATTGCTATGCTTGGTGGCATAGTCAGACTTTTCATTTATATGAAGCTAGCCCAATATTCAGTTAAAAAGCCCGCTAGCAATACTAAACTATAACTACCGAGAACATTTTATATCCTAGCCCGAAAAAATAGCATTGTCGCGACAGTAAAATGTGGCATGAAATTATAAGTATAACCTTTAAATAATTTTAAATTATCTCTTCAATTGTTGAAGGACCTACACAGCCCAAACCTAACCTGAAGGCGACAATGCGGAAATTTAATTAGCATTAAGTGATTCACCACTACGAGTCTAGGAAGAACTTTCAGCCCGAAATTTAAAATTGATGTTTATGGATATAGTTGTTTGAATCTTGACTCACAGGCTATTCACGAGCAATTGGCATATACCGCCGGATTCGTTGAACCTTTGACTATAAACGAGGAGATATGTAGAAAATTTTTATCTGGAATTATCTCGATATAGTCGATTGAATCTCGTCTTACAGACGATTCACGAGCACTTGGCATATACCGCCGGATTCGTTGAACCTTTGACTACGAGTATAAACGAGGTGATATGTAGAAAAAATCTATTTGGAATTATTTGGATATAGTCGTTTGAATCTCGTCTTACAAGCGATTCACGAGCACTTGGCATATACCACTGGATTTGTTGAAGTATTGACTACAGACGAGGAGATTTGTAGAAAAATTCTATCTGGAATTATCTCGATATAGTCGTTTGAAACTCGACTCATAGGCGATTCTCGAACACTTGGCATATACCGCCAGATTCGTTGAACTTTTGACTACAAACGAGGAGCTATGTAGAAAAATCTTATCTGGAATTATCTCGATATAGTCATTTGAATCTCGACTCAAAAATAAATTCTATCTCGAATTATCTCGATATAGTCGTTTAAATATTGACTCACAGGCAATTCACGAGCACTTGGCATATACCGTCGGATTCATTGAAATTTTGACTAAAAACGCGAAGATTTAAAGTATTGACTACAGTCAAGGAGGTTTGTAGAAAAATTCTATTTGGAATTATCTGGATAAATTCGTTTGAATCTCGACTCACAGGCGACTCATGAGCACTTGACACATACCGCCAGATTCATTGAACTTTTGACTACAAACAAGGAGATATATAGAAAAAATCTATCTGGAATTATCTAGACGTAGCTATTTTATACACATTTTATTAATACTTAGAATTTGCATGTGACTCAAATTTGCTTTATAGTTATAATTTGCGTATATTTTGTGTCATGACAGAAGTTGTATTGCCATTAGTAAAAAATTAAAATTCCGGGCTGAAAATTCGGGCTAGCTTCACGGAGGTGGTTTTGATTAACTGTTTTTTAATTGGTTTATATTTTTTTGGAGATCGCTTAATTAATTGCGTATTAAAATGTGGTTTATTTGACAATGTTTTAAGCCGGATATCGTCTGCCCGTTACAGTCGTCTTATCATCAAAATCATTATTCTTCAACTATATATTGATGAGTTTAAAATTAACAATGTACGTGAGCAAACAAACATTATATAACCTAGACCTTTGGTTATCTATGTATATTAATGGCACATGCACCTAACATAGAATGATACCTTGCATGCAAAAAATAAAATATCGTATATAAGGAATATGAGCACACACACAACAAAACTAAAAAAAAAACTAAACATTTCCGTTTCCATGTTGAACAATTTTATTTTCAATTCTTGCACAACCGTATAGCCCAGTCCAGTACCTACCAGTAACAACAACAAAACGTATATCATAAATAAAACATTAAAAATAAATTTACCATTCAAAATCCAAAAAGCTTCATCTAAAACTAATTTTTCATATTCAATTCTTGTAACTAGCTCTAATAATACAGCACCGCATCACCACCAACCATCACCGCCACCATCAGCACCACCACCACTAACAACAACAACAACAGCAACAACAAGAAATTATTCAAGTCACGTAATTCCATTTAAAAATCGTCCATTTTTTATGATTATGAAGAACAATTTTTTTTTTCTCCAAGTTGTCTTCATTCCATCACATACAACCTCGTCTCCGTCTCCAGAAACGATGAATCGTAAATAGAGAAAAAAAAAGTTTTCCATCATAAATTAAAAATAATATTTGATTGGCCATCATTTTTCTATCCATAAATATTACACACAGGACATAATTCTTGATGAGATGAAAACCCTTTTTTGGCACAAAAGTCGATACAAAAAAAAATTTCTAACCTCTAAAAATATCATCAGGATCATCAAACTCGGTACAAAAAAAAAATTTTAAGTTGGATGAGAATCCAACAAAAAAAAATTTGATGAAATTAGAAATAATTCATATTTTCTAACCTTTTTTTTGTGTTGTGTTGTTGTTGCCGATGTGTGTGAGTTGTTATTATTCGGGCAGTGTTTCGTAATCATTTTTATGTGTCGAATTATTATTATGAGTTTTGTCCAGGATATCCATCCATCCATCTATACACACACATATATAGATTTGGTCATCGTTCAACCTTTTTTTTTTGGTTTGGTCCATCGTACAAATTTATTTTGAATGTCCACATCTAATTCTCTAACACACAAAAACGAATTAAATTAAAAATACCAACAGAAATAATTTTAATATTTTCAGATATCCTTTTTTGTTCATTTTCTATCCTTACGAGGATAATTTTTGGGTGTGTGTGTGTGTGTGTGGGTGGGTGTTGGCTGAGGGTTTCAATTTTTATGATTTTTATCGGAACAAATCAAGAAAATATAATTTTTGTTTTTTTGACAAATGGAAATTTGTGTGTTAGTCCTATTTATTTTTGTACTGTGGTCAGGAAAGGATTAAGGATTACAGATTAGAACAATTTTATATTTTTGTTGTTTTCCATCTCTGGTATATAGCATTAGAGGAAGAACGAAAATTGTTTTACTTTTGATTAAAAATTGGAGTGGACATTGATTTGAAAAGATGATTATAAATTCTAATTTCTCCAGTTTTTATGTTTTAGATATTGTTGTTGTTGTTTGGTTACTTTTTTGGGGTGGTTGAATAAATTTTCTATTTTTGTTATGGAATATGGCGTTTACGTATCTTTATCTCAAACAGTTTGGATTCATTTTGCAAATTTTCGAATACACGTAAGAAGACATTTAGGTTTAATGGTCTCCACTTCTATATGTTGTCAACGGCGGTGTCAACACTATAACTTCAAAGTTGGTTATAACTGGAATAATATTTTAATGTTTGCGGCCAAAGTATTTAAATTTAAAGCAAATATTGTATTTATCGTAGGTTTATTTATTCATGTGCAAGGCGGCCGTTAACTGTCTTATTTGTGTTATGCTACTTTTCATTTCCGTCTTCTAAACTGTCACCGTTTCCACCTGCTTTGTAGAAATCACTATATCAGATAAAGAAATTTTATTAGCAAGCACTAAAATGATTTATTACTGCCATTTAAAGGTAAAGCATTTCAAAAAAATTGTAACGTTTTCATAATTACGTGCCTCCTCATCATCAGTCAGTCACACTTACTTACTTTTTCAACGGTGTTTATCATTAGCCTGCTTAGGGTGATAACAAGTTTGCCTGCTTTATCAAGATTTAATTTTTTCCCATAAATTTCGCCAAGCAGTCTTTCGAAGTGTCTTGACCGATTTCAATTCACTGAGCACGCTACATTTAATTTTCAAAGAATTTTCAATTGTGGAAATAGATAATAAATTTTACAACTAATCTTGTTCTAAAATGTTGTGCGGTTCCTGACAATTTCTTTATATAATTTCTACATTAGGCAACAGACTAGAATTCGAGTTTAATCACGATTAAATCACGTGAACCCTCCATCGAATTAAGTCGATCTCGCTCACGATCAAGGTCGCGTAGTGTCCAAGTGGCAGTCATGCATCAAAAGCATTTCACGCAACAGTAGTAGGTTTAATAGTCGAACGGGATCTTGCTCGGGTTCTGACACAGCCGATTGGGATCACTCACAGCTTTTTGGGATCCCGGCGTAGTCAATAAAGTTCAAACCGCAGTCATTCACGTCGCAGTCGATCTGGATCACGCCAAAATCGGTTAAGTTCTCGGCGAAGCCAACCAGGTTCGCTGCCAAACAGATTCTTATAGAAGTCGTTCCGGATCAGCGAAAAGTCGAGCCGGTTCCAGACGCAGTCATTCAGGATCAAGACATAGTCGATCTGGATCACGATGGAGTCGGTCGGTGTGAAAACGCAGCTGTTCTGGTTTAAAACACAGGCGGTCGAGGTCAAAATGAGGTCGATCGGGTTCAAGACGAAGCAGTTCAGGGATAAAACGCAGTGTGTGTTGTGTTAATTTCCAAAATAGGTTAATCTAATTCCTAGTAAACAAATCTTAAAGTAATTTCGTTATCATTCATATTTCCTTAGTTAATCCACTTCATAATTTATTAAACTTGTTCTTGTCAATATTATTTAAAGTGTTTATTAAAAAACATTAATACAATTTATTTTATATAAAATTTACCCAAATATAAATCAAAAATACAATAAAACATATTTCAATCGCAACTGCTCGCGAGCAAGGGAAAAATTCACATGATGCGTCAACATTTTGGCGACTGACAAAAATATTAAAATTTATGAGAATTTTTCACACACACAAAGATAGGAAATGGCAGCACACATATTAGAAGTGAATATTATACACCATATACGATTACAAATTCTCATGAGAGTTATGTCCAAAATCACTGTCCAGGTTCTCACCGTAGCCGATCAGGATTACACGATCAAGATGCCGATCGAGCTCTCATCGCAGTCGTTCCGGGTCACGTAAAAGTAGATTATGATCTCAAAATGGTAGTGTAAAAGCACGATCGAAATCTCTTAGTCGATCACGCTCCGCATCCGATAGCCCATTACTAAAACGGGGTCAAAAACGTATTTCAATATCACGTTCAAAATCTCAAAGAAGTTGCAAATCTATAGATCAAAATAAATCTCGGTCGAATATGCGATCTAAATCTCCGTCAAGGACGTGTTCTAAGCAATTCTAAATCAGCTGACAAGCAGTCATCGAAAAACGATAAACGGGCCAATACCATTGATTCTGATCATGAAGGCGAACTTAGGAAAAATTAAACATAAAACGTCCCGATAGAACTTGCAGAAGCTGAACCAGCCCCAGATAAAGATCGCGACGACGAATATTTAGATGATGAGGGCCCGTATCCAATCGATGTTGATTCCCAACCATCAAATATATTTGGTTTTTTAGCTGGTGCTGGCCATAAAACGGGAAGGAAAATCCAAGCGACACCGAAAATCAGATATTGATTTGATTAACGATTTTTTTAAAATTATTTTATTGAATCTTTGCAATCTGTTATGGGGCCGAAGCAATCCCAACTCTTCCGCAGTTGGCTTTTCACGTCGGTAAGGTCCTTGCGGCCGTGTGGCTCAGCCAGCCTAGACTGGCATGTAAGATGGGTCGGCCCATGAGTTGTATTCCGTTTCATCAGAGATCGATTTCTGTTGATGACAATTTCCTTTTGCATCCTGTTTGAAAATCTGTATCTGTATATTGAATTGTTCATGTATTACACGAACGGGACAACAGTCCCATACAGACCCGGGAAAGTAGAGTTTGATTCTGGCCACGCTGGCCGTGGGTTGCGAATCCGGAAGGAATTTTTCAACAGAATGTGGCATGAAGTGCCTTTTGTGTGAAATTTTGGAATATTGGTTACGGCGAGGCGATCATGAGTTTTAGGTTTTCTCGTATTTTGAAACATTTTAGTATTCCGGTAGAGTTAGTTTGGTTGGGTCATAATTGTGATTTTATTAGTATTCGATGGTTCTAAAGAGGACCCAGTGAGCAGATTGTTCGCGTTTGCCGTACGCGCTCAGTATGGCTAGACCTGTTGCCGATACTGAAAAGTGGTGACTGAAGAAAGGTAAAACATAAAAAGCTGGCCCTCCTCAACTGTAAAGTGATTAAAAGGTTGGATTAAACAAACAAAACTCTTTATGTCTTCTACATCTTCTTGGCGATAAAAAGAGACCAAACATAAGAAAGGTACTTATCCGTACTAATAAAACCGATTGCTTTTTTCACAGATCATGAATGGTTAAAACATTAACGGGGATTAGAAAACTAGTAATTGGTAATTATAGAAGAAAAAATGTATCACAGGTTGATAGAATTCTTGCGTGATTAAGTGATATGCATTAGTAGTAGACTGCTTACTCTCATGGACTTGAACATACTAAATTGCATGTAGTATATTATAAGATACCGGTCGTGTTCAGATACCAAGAGACAAGGTACCGTAAAATGATATCCATCTTCTACCTTCTTAACTGTTTACCTGTCTACCTGCGACATTAGTTTGAAGCCTCTGCTGAGTCCAACATTTCAAAAAGCTTATTGATGTGAAACTGCATTAAATAAAAGATTGGAAATTCTCTGACAACTATAGCGACCGAGAATATGTCCACGACTGGTATTGTTGAACCATACCAACACAAGACTAACGCTTTCACAAAAACTGCGGAACCTGACGTGGCCGTTAAAAGGAGAAGCGACGAATTTACTGAAACATTTTAAAATCACATATGCAAAATATATTGAGACAATAGGGAAGTTCAGTTAGAGCCCTTCTACATACTTCATATGAAGTAATACGATGACTTTAGTCTCTATAAGAAGAAGCTGACATAGAGCTACACGAATAATTAATTTGTATGTTGGCCATTATACTATAGACAATGAGCCTAAAAGTTTATGGGCACAATCTGCTACACAATCACCTATCAGACGAAATTCAGTTTTTCAACTGTTTTGCTAAAAGTATCGATTTGATAGAATAAAAAGGTCAAAAGGGAAGTACAAGTTGTATTGCTTGAAGAAGAATCACAGCGATTATAACTGAAAATATGAATTTATTTGCAAATGTCCAACAGTAGCAAGTGCAGCTGAATCCGAAGAATAGTCTACACAATACTGTTCACTGCTTTCATACGCGTCAGTTATGTGTTTAATAAACGGCAAGAAAGCTGCTACTACTGACATAGGATAAGATTCAGGTGGATATTCAAGAGGATCAGTATCGCTAAAAGTAACACCGCGGAATCAAGAAGCCAAACCAAATAAATTGAAGCATATGCCTTACCAAAATTTCCGAGCTTATTTAATCACCACTTTTACAAATGCAAGGAGATAGATCTCATAATTTCAGCTAAAAATTTTAAGAAATGCTAACGGACGGAAGATTCACATCACAAAATCAATTTCCAATGCAAACCACTTTTCTAGACTGGTTCGTTCCAGATAAATCTTATCAAATAGGCAAATCAAGTTATCACAGACAACTTAAATCATCTAATAAAAATATTCTATAGATGTGATCGAAGCAATGTCTAACGTAGGTTTCAAGTTATGACAAGAAAAAATGTTTGTCGAACTAATTTCAAAAACTATCTTGTATTGTGCTGCCCGATTGAAGAAGTGATTATCATTTAGGCAAATCTCACTTAGTCCATCTATTCGATTTGGGACATATGAAATACATCAATAACATTGGACAATGCAACGACTATTGACTGCCACATAATGGGTTCAGTTTGATGTTCAATCAACTTTGTATGAAATCATATGCCGTTTCCAAATGTTTAAAGCCGACATAGAAACGGTGTTCCGACTGTAGATAAACCCTACACAACTTATGATCTGCTAACAGTAACTAAAGGGATAGCAAGTGCAACCAGCCATTCGCGAGCTGATTGAGCCAACAGCGAAATGTTGATGTCGTATCGTAACCATTTTTGCGTAGATGATCCCATAACGAGATAGAGAAATCACATAAACGCGGTATTTCCAAAAATTTGAAATTCCTAATTTCTTAATAAATCTAAGATCTTAATAGTTTTAAATATTTTATTGGCTGGAGCCACTTTAAAGAGCAATTCAATTAGGCGTACACATTTAAAAAATTATTAGAAATTACATAACATAATAAAAAATGTTAAATATTCCCAGATGTACGTCGGAAAATTGACTCTATATGGAGGCCATCAAGGATACTCCCGCCTTGAATTTTCGCATTTTAACCGCAAACGATCGGCCGAAATGATTTTTTTGAACGTCAAACATTGATCTTTTTCGGCCAAATTCATTCCGAATATTCAAATTCGTGATCAGCGAGGCCGCATTCATGTTTCTATCGATCTTTATGAACCTCAAAAATTTGAAGCTTTAAAATAAAATAATTTTTTAGCAGATATTTCGGCCATTGTTGGTCCGCTATTTTGAAAGATCCAGAAATATCATACCGCATTAAAAAGTAGACAAATTAAAGACAGTTTTAAACCAAAAATGATTGTTTTTCTCAAAAAAAAAAAAAAATGCGAGAGGATGAGGAGGGCGTAGCCATTTGCCAAGGAATGCCCAATATAAAAAGGATTTTGCCAAAAGGGTTTAACAATTTTGTATTTAAATAAAACACAGAATATTTAGGATATTGGGCTGAAATTTATTCCAGGTGCAGTACAAGTGTTACATTTAACTATGGAATTCGATCGCGTTTGCAGCGATGGATTCTTTGGAGCCAATTCTCTACCACTATTTCACACATATCGGCCGGAACGTTAACAATTTCACTCTCGATATTGTCTCTGACCTCCTCTAACGTTGTTGGGTTATTGGCATAAGCCAACGACTTAACGTAATCTCATAAAAGGAAATCCTATGGCGTTAAATCGCATTAGTTAGATGGCCATTCGACCGGACCATTTCTCGAGGTTACACGGTTACCAAACTTCCCCTTGAATAGATCAATGTTTGTGGCATGAGACACCGTCTTGTTGGAACCACATATCACTGATGTCAAGTCTATCCAATTCTGGCCAAAAATAGTATGACGCTAACTGGCATGGCGATCTTTTTCGTGGTTGTATTGGAGTCTCTTGAAACTGTAAGTTAATTTAATTTTGTAAGAATGTAAGCCAAGGTCTTTACTCAAAATTCGCAACAAAGTGGTTTGAGAGGTTCCCAATTCCTATAAACCGCGTGGAATCGACTGATTTGACTCATAATGTACTGAAACACTTACGGCTGCGATATTTTCGGTACTTCGACCGGTGGGTTGCCTAACTGGCACAGAAACATCCAATACGGAATATTTTGACTCGAATTTATCCACTATAGCACGCACAGCATGTCTTGCGGGCTGATTACTATACGACCGAAAATTGGAGTAACCGCTCTTAAAGTTGCGTTCACCAACCCAGAACTGTGGTAATAATTTTTAATAATTTTCAATTGTTGGTCGTTCGTAACCATCACCAATCTACATATTTTAACCATCACTGACGTTTTCACGTTGACGGACCACGAAAAACGTTCAAGGCACGCGTTCGTATTAAAATAAAAAATTATTATGGCCCTATTGGAAAACTCGATTAGGGTTTCTGAGTACCATATTCCAATTTGCAAGTGGCTAGGTTTAAGGAAAACTCATTTACAGGTCCTCCAGTGGAGTTCGGCTTCCCCTTTCAAAATTTTTTTGTTCAGTTCAAGCAACTTTGACGAAAACTGCTAAGAGTTCCAGGAATCGAATGCGATGGGTGTTGTGGTACGGGTTCCTATTTCAATTTTTTTCAACTCAAACAATTTATTGACTAAAATTGCTCAGTGTTGGTGTAGTAGATCCACCGGTGGGTCTCGTGTTCTGAAAATTGAAAAAACGTGGTTTTTGAATAGGATAAATCGATTGTGATCAGTCCCGATTTCGTAAAAATTCGTTGGAAGTCCTCAGATGAAACCTGGGTTCCTTTTTTACAATTTGTAGGGGGGGGGGGGGCGAGGGGTCTGTGTGTTAAAAATAAATACTTTATATTTTCTAATAAAATTGGGTGTTATGTAGAGAAATCAAATGATTTTACGAGGTAGTCCCATTTGGGACGAGAATATTATTTTTATTAACTGGACATGATGAAATTACTTATGGTGGATGAAAATAACATACTGGTATGATTTTCGAAAGAAGTTCTGGAGTATGATCCGATCGAGATAAAATTAGGTATGCTTAATTGAAATGGAGTTCTATGATTTTTGGAGGAAGTTCTGTAGGGTGAACGTTTAAAAGTTTCTTTTTATAAACGCTAGAAAATGAGTGTACAACTTTATTTTGTGGAAACATTTTTTTATTGTGTAGGTTGGAGCCTTCGATTAAAATATGAAAAACCATTTCATTCATGCGGTTCTCTATGCTGGCCTTACAGTAAGCCATCCTGTGAGTCCAGTTTTAAAGAACTTTCTCGATGATTTCGGCGCCTGTTTCGCGAATAACTGTTGCAATCTTATATTTTAAATCTGGAACTGTCTATGAATTATCCGCATAACATCTAATAGTTATTAACGAAACCCCATAGGAAAAAGTCCAACGGCATCAAATCGCAGCTCTGCGGAGGCCATTTGACATTTCCAAAATGGTTGATAATTCGGATGCCAAATTTGGGGCGCAAGAGATCGGTTGTCGGTACTTTGTATGACATGTGGCGCCATCTTGTTGAAACCAAAGATTGTTTATACTCATCGCGTCGATTTGAGGCCATAAAAAGGTGGTTAGCACGGCTCTGTAATGGTCGTCATTGACAGTACTGGCGTTTCCAGAGTTATTTGAAGGACAATGAGCCAATTATGCCACCACTAAAAATCCACACCAAACATTCACCCTTGGTTAATGCATTGGCTTCTCTGCAATTACGCGTATCTGTTCCAAACCCCAAATCTGGCAGTTCTTATTGTTTACATAGTCCAAGAGAAGGAAATTCGCTTCGTCTGAAAATGTGATTTTTCGACCAAAATCTACGTCATTATGAAGCTGGTCTATGGTAATTTGATTTCAACTTCTGAGTCATCTGGATCTTGTAGGCAAATTGCTTTTATTGGCATCAAATTGAGGTCAATGAGTTCTGCCCGATAATATCGACCACAGCCGCAAAATTTTCGAAAGTGTGCACTGGCCGAGCTTCGGAACCATTTCTGTAATTAAATAGCAATCCCTTTTCACGAACTTTCTTCGCCAATTTCAGTATAGCGGTTCCGCTTGGCGCTCTTTCACGACCCATATTTTTTTTTTAAAATCACACGGTTTCGGCTACACAGCACTGACTAATAACTTTTCAACATTTCGAAACGCTCCTCAAGCGAAAATATGATTGTTTCGTGACGCGGAATATCAGACTGAGTAGCTTCCAAAATTTCGAGCAAATCGTTCAAAAAAGTGTTGCCATAGCCTATAACTTAAAAACAAACTAATAGATGGTCCGCCCTGTACAATACATGGCCCGCTCTTTACAATATGGCCATCTAGGACTGAACTAAGCTATTTATTACCCGATCATGATGGAAATTTGTATGATTTATAAAAATAAGATTTTAAATTAATTTCTGAAGAAAGTGTTTATTGGAACAGAAGAACGACGAATTGGAACGGAACCAATTTATTTGTTGACCGATCATGATGAAATTTGGTATGGTGGATGGGAATGAAATCGTTTTGTGTGGAAGTTCTGGGGTATGACTAACTAAAACAGAACTGGGCTGTTTATTAACGGATCATGACTAAATCAGGTATGGTTGGGAATGAGATTGTCAGATAATGTTTAAAGTAATTTCTGGAATAAAACCAGCGGGGGTACACAGAACTCGAATATTTATTAACCAATCATGAAAATTCGGGGATATGGCTAACTGTGCTATTTATTAACCGATCATTGGGAAATTGGGTACTTATGGTAAATGAAAATAAAATTGTATAATGATTTTTTTTTCAAATCATTCCAGATTTTTGAATTGAGTTGAGAAATTCTGAGATATAATTAATTTGGATGAAATTAGGCCATAAAAATGAATATGGTACATGGCTATGATATTCTAAAACTAAAAAATGAGATTCTAAAAGTAGAAAATTAGATTCTAAAACTTAAAGTTTATTTAGTAAATAAAACACAAATATGCCAAAATCTTGCAAATATTTACATTAAAAAACATTATTGTTCAAATCTTCTTTTCAAAGTGTTCTTTCTCTAGGTAGTCAGGATAAAGCTTCCGGTGTGGCTAACAAAATTGCTTTTGTTTATCGTCCACCGTGATTAAACTACGAAACTCTTGCGTCAACTTGACCGCTCTATCAGCAGTATATTTTACTGCCCTCTGCGTTAAAATCTTCTTTCTGGCTTTTTGAAACAAAATATTATTTGACCACAAAGTAGGAGATTCATGGAGAAAACTATCATCAATTTTAAGACGATTGAAGAACGACTTGCTTTTGACTAAAATAAAATCTTAGATGTTTTCCTCTGAAAATAAAAAGATAAAAGCAGTTAACAAACTTGTGAAATAAAGAGAAGCTTAAATACACAAGTCCTATACTAACTCATCAAACTTACCATACAGTGGTACCATACATACCACAAAGTTCTTCTTTCGATGGGACATAACCTCTACCGTGGGTTGATAATGCGCTGGACCCATGGCTTGACGTAAGATTTCACGATGAACAGACAAGCGTCTAAGAGTGCCGCCTTATCCTTGTTTGTAATTTTGAATTGAGCACTAAGTAGTGATATTCCACCGGGTTTGTTGCATGGTAACTGTGACAAGATGCCAAAACTCAATCAAATTATCAATTTCGGAAACAGGTAGATGTAATATGAGCTTTTCTTTGAAGCACCGTATTTTATCGGGATCGACGCTTTTCCAGTTATCTCAGAACGTTTTAAAGATTGTAATATCAGGGCTTTCAGTTAATAAGCGTTTAATCATCGATTGCCTATGTTTGAAGCTGTGGTATCAAAACAAATAATTAGAAATCTTCGAGATTCCAGTCTACAATCGCATTCCAAACCACGTTTGCCTGTTCGACTCCTGAAGAGCTTTCTAACCTTGGCACAGAAACAAGTTGTTCTTTAATTCCAAATGAAATAACTAAAGGAAGACGTTCTTCTTTTGATTTCCGAGCATCAGGTTTTCCATACGAATTCTTTTAATTGAAGACTGACTTCAAGTGCACTATTCAGGCACTACAAGAATAACCGCAAAATCCATTATACTTAACTGTCACCTGTCTAACGCCACTACTAATTTTGGAGTTGTAAAATGTTTCCGCATATGTGTTTTACTCGTTCTAGTTGTGTGCGCTCGTTCTTGGTTGGCAAATATTCTTGTAAGTCAATGTTTCCATTAGCATTAGAGGACCGTCCACTCCTCTTAATTAATCGAAGCGCATCGACGTGGGCAATATCAATCAAATCTAATTGTTTGATCAACTCTTGTCGACGCTGTTTAAATATGTCTGTGCATTTTTTTGAAACCTCCCTTCCAAGCTTTATGTAAGTTCAAAAGTTTCTCCACACAGTTAGGTAAAAATGTGTAGGTAAACTCGCCTTTTACCAGTAGATAATACACTCAAGAATATTGAAATTTGTGCTTTCATTTACAGTTAAATTCACTTAATGGATATTATCTACAATACTGTCAGAACTTGTTTATTAAAGGGCTATCTTGAATCCGTTATCTGATGTTTTACGTCTCCTATTAAGAATTTACTCCTTTTAGAACTGCGTAATCCCACTGACATGTTGGCTGATTCAAACCAACTATTACACTAAAGGTAAAAAGCAAAATTTCTAGTATTTCCATTGGGGGGGAGGCGCGAGAATATTCGATTGCGATGTGGTCCGAATTCATTGGGGCTTTTTCGGCAGAGCGCATGATCCTGTTTAATTTTCTCCACAGTTTATTCAACTTTGTGTATTCAACATAGTTCCTTTCATGAATTGGTTTGGCTCAAACGTTTTGAAGAAAATTCAGGACTAGGAATTTTGGGTCGTTATGTTTATTAAAATTGCACCATGTTGTGTGATGGGATATTTCACAATACTGCGGGAAGTTACTTCTTGTTAATTTGTATACCTAATGGCACAAAAATCTTCCAATTCAACCAATTTTGGTCGATCTACGCTCAGTGCTCCGAGGACTTGGAGTATGTGTCGCTGCTCGATATTATTTCATTTTCTAAATCTTACGATATACGTATGTATCGCAATTGGAAGCAATCTATGTGATGTTGTATTCCTCCTAGCTCATCAAATCTCCCGGCTTTTCTCTGTATTGATGAGCCAGCATTCCCCTTAATCACTAACATAATAATTATTTCCAGTAAAATAAACCCATTCGCCTCTATAATTTCCCAACTGCGCCCCTCGCTTAATCAAAAATTCCAATACGCGATGCATTACAACTTTGCTGCTGCAGAAAATTATAATTTCTACACTCGTCATACGAAATATATATAATATTATTTTCATTTAATTATATTTTTCCTGTAATAATACAACAACACCAACTACCAAAAGCTTTCAAAAACTTTTATCCGAAAATTAAAAAGACGAAGCATTACAACAACAAAAATAGCATTCTTTTCAATTCTAGCGGAATGAAAAATAAAAAATTGAAACAATCAACTTTTAAAATATATAAAAAAATAAAAAATAAAAAATTGAAAAAAGTTTAGAAAGTTTCAATTTTTTTTGTGTGTGTATGTGTTTCTAAAAAAGCTCAAATGAAGAATAAGATGAAAATTTGTTATAAGGAAACATGAATTGAATTGCTAATTCTTTCTTTAAAAATTATACATCAACAACAATGATGGCAAAAACAAAATAAAAATTGCTAAGCTTTTTTACTGCTTTTATACACTACTAAAGTACTAAAGCACAAACACTTTGTCGACGAAAATCGATTTTCTTTTTTTTTTGTGGAACTTAATGCAGATGTTAAGGTTCTTATGTAATTTGATTTTGTGTTAATAAATAATGAAAGAGCGCTTTTGACCTCAGTTCGCAACCTGTGATGAGATTAAAGTAAGCAACTTGTACTTTACGAATATGTGCCATCCTATACACAGGCGTCTTTATCTAGAGATATAAGTAAGAGTTCGTATTTAGAAAAGCGATCAAAATACAAATAAAATTCAATTTGTGATTTAACAATCACGTTTTTCCTAATTTTTTTTTTTACTGTGATGAAGATAACACGACACAGTACACGAACAACACAATGATAGAGCGAACACAATTTTCCATTTTGATTTTTATTGTTCGTATTTATTTTTCTAATGGAAGCAAAAAAAAAAACTAACTAGAAAACAACTAAATGGAAATACATAAAAAATGAAATTCATGTTGCGGTTTTAATTCGTTTAAATGTTTACAAAATTAAATTACGAGAGTTAAAATGAAAAAAATAAAATAAAAGTTTGATGGAATGAACGAGTTTTGCGGTTGGTTTGTGCGCGCTGTGCTTTGTGCCGAATCGATTTTTACATTTTTATTCCACTGTCGAATGCGTTGGTGTTATCTAATTTACGGTGAAATTGCATTTCGTTAAACAGTTTAGTGTAGATCGATATAGAAATTGTGGAATTAAAAAAATCTCTGCATGCGCATATAATGCACACGACGTTTTCTGTATTCCTAACCCAGTTATTTAAGCCCTGTTTTTCGCCAAGTACCTGATTTGGTTAGACTACGAATTTATAATCTTCAATTTCTTTAAGTGATCTAGATTTTTATTTTATGTTTGATGTATTCAAGTCAAACTGTAAGGATTTCAAACTCAAAACATGTAAGCATCATCTCGGCCTAAACATTTTTTAAGAGAAAAATATTTTTATGAATACTTATGTACGATTTTGAAGCTTAAGCATTTGCTTGAATTCGACCCTACTATATGTAGACCGCGACTTGCCAAAACAGCGTAGCGCATATCATCTAGAAGTTCAATAATAATTTTCGACACAGAAGGTTTTTAGCAAGCTTAAGGATCGAATCTAAGTTCATAGTAGCTGGTAAATGTTTCAGTTAAAGCCGGTCATCATCAAATATGGCTTCTAAATGGCAATGAATTATCGCAAAAAAGGCGCTTACTAGAGCAAAAACTAATGTTTGCAGTCATGTTAAATAAAGTCACGAAGTAAACGTAAACATAATGGATTTCTTTTTTAGAACTGAAGTTAAACAGCGTTGTGGTCACAATCCGAAAATGAAGCAGGTCATTGTCGGTTAATTGAAAATGCTTCTTCATCAGAAGAACGAATTGATCAAAATTGCCATCCAACAGCCATATCGTCGTTATCAGGGCTGACAAAACCCGGCGTGTGAGCACGCAAAAAGATTCAATTACCCAAGAATCGACCAAGCGGCTGTTGTTATTGTCGGAGAAAATTTGCAATCTAGATATATCGTGCTTTATCGTCGGAACAATGAATTGAAACGCGTATCCGATACGCACCGGAATTACGATGCGCTACAATATCCATTGATCTTTCGGCAGAGTAGGAGACTGAACGACCGATATATATAAATTTGAACCAAAAACAGCTCCCCTATAAAGAATACATTCATATCCGCTAACAACGTACAAACTTATTCACAATATTCACCTTTAACCTTCATTGGTTTGAAATCAAGAAGGAACTGCTACCCAGCCAAACATCAGTTAACAAACCTAACACCACCGCTCTGATGGATTTCATCATAAAGCACCGTGTGTATGGCCACATGCGTGTATATGGTACATGCAGTGGTGAGTAAGAATGGTCCATGGACCTTGCGAAGTTTTCAACAACAACTCACCCTGTATGATCGACGACAAGTGTTCCGAGCGATACCCGAGAGACTTGATTGCCGATCCATTGTTTCGCAGGCGATCAGTTGCGAACAATGGGCGATCTACAGATGTGAAGGTCAATGTGCAAGTTGTTGATATAGACAATCGTTGCATTGTGCCATATTCGCCCATATTGCCCAAGGCTTTTGAGGCTCAGGCCAATGTGGAATACAGTAACTCCGGCAAGTGCATCAGTACATACGCAAATTTGCGAACAAAGGCATCGATATGGCTGTTTACAGTGTGACAAATGCAAACGACTATGTCGCTATGTGAACATCAACGAAGCGATTTTGCGCATGTTTTACTTTGCGATCCACGAAGGACACTCTACAGTTGCACATTTAGCAAAACATCTGGAAAACGGACAACGAGTGTATTTTAATCCAGAGAACGCAGCGGGTGTAGTGACACGACGTATGCTGAAGTGTCACTACACATGGAATGCAATATCGAAATCATTTCAGCGTCGAAAACCAGGAACATGAGTTGAAGGACATTCAAATGTATTTGCTTCAGACACTCTGATCCGCACCAACACTGTGCTTCCAAATCACGAAATATGTTATAGCAACGTATGTTGTTAGGGAATTTTTGCGGTCCGACGTCGTTTCAACAACTGAGAACTGTTAATGGGCATCTGTGTGCGACTTACCGTGAGGCGTATCATCTCTTACAGTCTCGAGAACGATTCGCATTGGGACAATACACTCAAAGTCCGTCATATATTCATCACCGCATCAAATTCGCACATTGTTTGCGAATATCATATCCACCTGTTCCCCTTCGAATCCGAACGATTTGTTAGCCAATGTTGTTAGTGTCGATTCGAGCACAGCGGTGCTCATGCAAATCGACGAGACACCAACTTGCAACATCGCCAAAAGCAGCATAAAGATTGGACGATGGCCCACAAAAGGTCGCTGGAGGTACTAGACAGAATGTTGAAAAATGTTCGTGGTAATCTAAACAATTTTGGTGAAACCATAATTCAACTGCAGCAAATCAGATGGCGGCACGTGAAGACCATTTTAATGACCATTTAAAGATCGAACTTGGTAATGAGAAAATCACGGTTGACATAAAGACCGGATTTATCACATTGCCCAATGAATTCTGTCAGTTGACCGAATAGACGCCAGAGCTCATTTGACGTGTTTTTCCGAACATAGTGCAAAACTTAAAATGCTGAGCGAACGAGCCATATTGGCGCAGAAAAACTAAGATGTCGATGATCTCAACACGACTATTCAAAATTTCATTTTGAGGCAGTTGTTAATCGGTTGATACAGTTATCAACCAGGATGAAGTAGTGAACTATCCTACAGATAGTTCAGTTCCTGAATTCGCTGAAATTTCCCGGATTACCATCTTACAATTTGCAATTGAAAGTAGGCTCAGTCAGCATCATGTTGCGTAACATCAATCAACCTGATCGAGGCGACGATTATCAAGGGAAAGTACAAAAGAGAGGATGTTACGCATGTCAATTTCATTTCCTTTTCATGTGAATAAAAGACATTCAATTGATTTAAATTAAGAACGAGTTTCTAAATATATATTACCGATCTCAAACAATTGGAGTTGGAAGTTTGCAATCAAATCAATTTTAGGTGATACGAAGTTCATTCAAATAAAGACCAAACGTTATACAAAATTTTGAGTAGGTGTCACACCGATTATACAGAATATTCATTTGAGACTTAAACTTACATGTATGAATTGCGATAAGCTCTTCTCGAAAACTAAGACATTAAAACTGGTACATAAATCCAGATAGTAGTATCTAAACTGCATACACATAACTTGCATTATTTTGCCAGTCACTGTTGTTGTCACATCATACATATATCATCATCGTCATATAGCTGCTATATATGCATTATATTCTGTTTTGCAATTTTTTTATTTTTATTATTCAAATTTTTTAAAGGATTCGTTTAGCATTTTTTTTAAAGAAGCTGCCTTCAGGGCATATTCAAAAGAGTTTTTAGTTTAGATAATTTTGCAGTTCCTTAAAATACTGAACGTTTTAAAATACATTTTTTGTGGTGTATACGTATTATCGTCGTTAGAGCTGATTAAAAATAAATTCGAGGCAAACAAATTTACAGACTGAATTTATCTGCAGACATTCATGCATGCAGAGATACAGCACAATATACTATTATTACACAGAAGCTTTTGTGGGTGGATTGAATGGTAAATACTATTACAGTATTTATCGTTTTAATTAATTTAAAATTTATGCAGCCACCTACACGATTCAATATTATGCATGTGCCTATTAAATTAAATTCGATTGATATATAATATTTACCATTTAAACGATGCAGGCAAAAAATCATAAAAATCCAAATCAATAAAATGTCAAACCCAAGAGTCTCATAAAACTGATCAACTTATTAACCGGTACGATATCTTTTTTTTTTTAATTGTGCAACGAGATATAATAATTAACGATCGTTCTAATTAAACAGAGTTTTCTGAGTATTATCATAAAAGTGTTTATCAACTGGTTTGTGATAACAAAATATAGTAAGTTGATTTGAATTATAAATAAATATAAAGTTCACAAAAAATTTGTGCAGTGAGATCACACGTGATCTTGCTATGCGATCATATAAATTATTATAAAAGGTTGAGATCACCGTTGTTTAATTAGTAACTCATTGTCTTAAGCGATACATTACACATTCAGATAATATTTATATTTATTTAGATTAATTATCTGTACAAAATAAATAAAATTAAACAATACGAGAAATGTCAAGGATACCCAACAGTTATAATGTAATTTTGCTATACTGATCGCATTTTATCTCCTCTCGTATGTTTTGAATGCCACTTCCACAATCCAATATCAATAAAATGTTATAAATTATTATGATAGTAATAAATATTAAAAAAAAAAATAATGGTATAAACCTAAACAATAAAATTCTAATAATGATCGTTAAAAATAAAAAAATAAACGGCCAAGTTATAAAAAAAAATGTGAACGATCTCATGCCGAACAAATAAAACCACATGATCATCAACAGCTTCAACTTATTATTACTTGAATAATAAAATCACAAAATATTTCAATTTTATAATTAGGATGATTAAAATGACACAACAAACCCAATAATACGATCGAGCGAATGATCACAGTATAACAAAAAAAAATTTCGTGATCTGCTTTATAAAATATGCGATTTAGATTAGGCGATTAGCCGCGATTATTAATTAACTGATGATTAGTGATTGAAAACACTGACCACCCCGATCTTATTAAAAAAATACCATACGAAATTTCTTTACATGCACAACGATCGCGAGGATGGCTAGCACGACAGAAATTAAGTAATTAAAATAAATACGAATACGATCGTATACGTATAAGATGATGCTGTAAACACATTGATCTCGTATTGGGATCATAAAATTTATATTGGAAATTTATTTTTTTTATGATCGCTAGCTAGCATTATTGCAGATCGTATATGCAATTTTATTTATATAATTTAATAATTAAATTGAATTGCAATTTCTTGTTTTTAATTTTTTTTTTTTCGAATCGTTCTGCGCGGAGTAATAAAATCGTTATATTATTTGCATGTTTATGGAACTTTAATTGATGGTAATCAATAACTTTATTGCATTTGTTGGTGCTGTTTAGTGCAACCTTGAATCGGGAATTCAGATTAATCATTAACTACGTCGATCGATTAAAATTGAGGCTGAAAGGTGAACTGGTTTTTTAATTTTATATTTCACAGCGGGGTAAAACTTAAGAACGAAGTGAGATACAATTTAATAAGATGCAAATGCGATCGACATCAATATGTTAAGAAACAGGCGAATGTATTGATGAGACGTTAAATTCGGAAATCTTGGGAATTACAAAATTTACTAGTGGAACAATTTTTGAAGAAATTAAAGGAAACTTTATGTTCCTGGCTAATCTACAGATACCCAACTCTTTGTTTTTGCCTACTTTTTTACTTTTTTGATGACCCGGAAAAATAGTATAATAAAACCAGTCACTCCGTTTAATTATAATTTAGACTGCATTATGGTGATGTTGGCGCGAAGGTCTGTTCAAGTTAGCACTTGTGTCAGCTCCTTATCTCCAAGCTTCCGCAAGTATTTGGTGCGTTTAAGGTTAAGGTGTTAACCGTGCTGACAACCAGACTAGAGCCAAATATTAAAGAAAAGCTTTGTTCAGGATCAAAAGCTGGAGGGAAGAGGAATTAACGATCAGATTAGAGAAAATTTATCAAGTACATAATGATTTTGTTGATATCGAATATCAAATGATTGTCATTGGGTGTGGCAAGTGGGAATGTGGGTCTACCCGTGCCAAACTTAGACCAAACGCTAAATACGACACAGTTGGCGTCTAGTGATTTTCGTCTACCACGTATTACTATTCCCCCCTTTAATGGGAATTTTAAGGAATGGCAATCGCTTTTTGACTTGTTTGTTTCGACAGTGCACGAGAATCCAAACCTGTTGCCAGTCCAAAAATTCCAGCTACTTACGGCACCTGGTACGGAAGCAGGGAGTCGAGATCCATGGCTCATCAGCATTGCTACCCATCAGATGGATCCCGAAACGAGACAAATGAGATGCGGAAATTTCTCAGCGGAAAATAAGAGATTTCGCTACTCGCCGCAAGTGGCAGCACAATCACAAAATACAATTTATTTTGGTATCTAATTACCAGCGGAAAATTATTCATTTTGTATCTCTTTTTCCACCAAATAAAACATCCCAGCAGATTAAAATATTAAAAGTGATCCTTAAAATGACAAATTGATTGATCTCCGAAGTAAACGAACTCGGAAAATGAAATCTTGAAATTTAACAATATTCCGTCTTTCCACCATTCTAAAGGAAATTCCGGAGTTAAAGCGCATTGACGCGTATCTAAAAAATAACTGCTGATCGTGCTTTTAAGGATTTAGCACCCGAGGAATTATATGTGCATCTTGAATTATTGGAGAAAGCACATATCGAATTTAAGGATTACGATGAGTAAATAGTAGTTCCCAAAAAAACATATTTTATTGTCAAAATTGGATGAAAAAATTCAGCCGAAGTGGGCAGAGAAAACGGCTGACGATCCATACCTTACTTTCGAAAATTTCATTCAATTCCTTAAAAAACGATTAACGTCGCTGAAATCAGTCGAACGTGAAGGTTCTCAAAGGTGCAAACCAGCAAGATCATCACCATTGCATACAAACACTAGCGCCAAGGAAACAAATGCCAACACTAAAGATCAGAAACCAACAATTCCCTTGTCGGCACGATCAAAATCAGAGGTATCCTGTTTTAAGTAAGTCAACACATATGCTTCATAAATTCGAAAAGTTCCGCTTTACCAATTTCTGTTGATTTCTGAGGAGTTACCAATTTCTGAAAGAAAGGAATTTGTTGCAACCGCCACAGTCTGTTACAATTGTATGTTCAAGAGACACAGCTCCAAATAATGTCCGTCTTGACATCGATGCTTCATTTGCCAGCGGAAGCATCACACTCGTTTGCATGACTCCCAGGAGTTGGATAGACAAACATGCCAATCTGGTCAGCCAGCTGAAGTAAAAGTAGACAACAAAGCAAAAGTAGACCGGCTGTCTTATGACCGAAGCCTGTGTACAAAGAAAAAACCTAAGAATTCCAGTCGGGGGCGTCACATCATCTAATCCCTCATTTTGAAAACGACTTCACTATGGAAGTTCAAGACTGATTTGATTGGATTAAAATATCTTGAGCAAATCAACTCGACAACGCTTTCAGATCCACTGGACTCTGTTTACCATGATATTGACATAATATTGGGTGCGGCTAAATGCCTCAGGCTTTTGTGACCTGGATGTGTGGTAGGACAAAACGACTTAACAGATCAAAATACTGCACTGGGCTGGATAGTTTGTGGCGAAAACTCGACCAGTAAACAAAAAATCATTAGTCTTCACGCAGAGTTCAATGTGATGAGAGCCTGCGTAAATTCTGAGAGCATAAGATAAAACAAAATGAAAATCTGAATTTAACAACTGAACAGTTTTATCTACCTCATCACTCTGTGATTAAGCCGGAAAGCAAAACAACGAAGGTATACGCATAGTTTTTGACGAGAAATAGCATTCACCGCTGATATCACACGAATGTATCGACAAATTAAAATTGCACATGAAGACTGCAAATATCAGCGAATAGTGTGGTGTGATCATCAGCCTCTGAAGCACTTTCAATTTCTAATAGCAACATTCGGAACAGCCTCAGCTCCATCCCTTGCCACAAGAGCTGTTCATCACTTGGATTAGAGAACAGTGCGAGTTTTGCCAAGGCATCAAATGCCCTGATAAATGATCTATACGTGGACGACCTCCTGACTGGCAGTCACACCTTACAAGATGCGCAAATTCTTATAGCTAACAATCATCTAATTCACCACAGTTCATAGAATCTATACCTAGCGAACGAGATGCCGAAACTTTGGTTGAGTTGTATGAGGAATCGGATCGGTTTCCAGTTCAAAGTTAATATGCCAGAACCTTCTAAAAGTTTCACAGAACATCGGCTCCTGACAGATGCTTCCCGCCTTCTCGACCCATCAGGATGGTGAGCACCAGTAACGATGACTGCAAAACGCATTTCCAGCAGCTCTGACTACTACACCTTGGTTGGGATGACGAGCTTCCATCGGATGTATTAAAAAAATGGAAACAAATATACGACACATTAATGGCCATTGAAGATATTCGGATACCGCGATTCCTTTGCTGAATCAAATATGGAAATACATGGATTATCTGATGCGGGTAAGATAGCATATTCGGCTGTAGTGTACAGTCGCGACACAGATTGCAATGGAAATGTGCATGTTAAACTCCTAGCTGCAAAAACCCGAGCTACCAGTCTTTGTCGGCAATAGAACCGCTCAAATTATCTGCTGATTGTGCCTCCAAGGGAATTCTTCAAACTGAACTCATCAATCATAAACTATGGTGACATGACCCGCCTTAGCTGCTACAAACAAAAGAGAGCTGGCCACAAACAACAATCAAATAATTTGCAGAGGTTATCGAGCCACCTATGACAACACAGGTTTATCCCTGTTTATTTGATGAATTGATAAAGCGGAATTCGTCGTACAATCAAATCAAGTGGATTTTGAGCTACTGCTATAAATTTTTCAACAACTGTCGCAAAAAGTCATAAATCACCAGAAATCGGGCAACTGCACTCAACGCTCGCAGGTATCAGGCTAAGTTCTGAAGAACTACGCACAGCTGAGTAGCATCTCTGCAAATGGGCAGGAATCCAGGAATAAATTCAGACTCTGTCTGCTAAGAAGCAAGCTTTCAAGGGAAATTTGTCATCACATCAACTTGCACATATTCACAAAGGCATCTAATCATTTTGCGACCATCTCATGTCCTGAGTGCCATGATTCTAACCTATCTGCACAAACACTATCTTTATACCGGGCCTTTTCTACTATCCTATCTCTCAAAACTCTCTTACTGGATTGTCAAATCCAGACCTGTGGTACGAAAAAATATTAATAGCTGTTTTATATGTCGTAGATTAAGGAGCCAACCGTCAGTTCCAATGATGGGCAGTCTTACCAGCGGAAAGAACATCATCGTCTCGGGCATTCAACTATACCGGAGTCGACTTTGCCGGTTCAATCCAAACCACAACTAAGAAAGTAAGTAGATCAAGATACGTTAAGGGCTACATATGTATTTTCATTTGGATTCAAACGATTCGCAAGTAGAAGAGGTGTGCTCCCCGTCATGTACTCTCACCATGGTACTAATTTCGTGGGGACCAAAAGAAAATTATCAGAGATGAAACAACAATTAGGTTCCACAGTACGACAAACGACGACATCCTGGCCTTCAGTATAGAACATAAGATCGAATGGAAATTCATTCCACCATCGAGTTCACACTTTGGCGGCCTATGGGAAAGTGCTGTAAAATCTATGAAGCACCATTTAATTCGAGCAACAGGCAATTCCAAATTAACAAATGAAGAGATGTTAACAACCATCACTCAGATCGAGACGATACTAAATTTTCGCCCACTCACTCCAACATACGACGACGAAAGTGCTCTCTTTGTATTGACACCGGTGCATTTTCTCATAGCACACCCACTATTGGTCATTCCAGAGCAGAGTTATTTGGATTGCCCAGGTTATCGCTCAATAGGTTGTCCAGATGGCAAGATATCAAAATGCGATTAGATGGGTTTTGGTCTCGTTTCAGGAAGGAGTACTTACATACTCTGCAAAAACGCCAAAAGTGGAAAACCCAAAAGAAAAACCTCAAGAAAACTTGCAGATCAGCGACGTCGTCTACATCACGGACGAAGAATCACCGCCATTTACTTGGCCATTGGGACGTGTACTATAAACATAACGTATAAATTGGCTAAAACAAACAATGAGTACAACAAATGCGGAAAGTAATACCCCTAGTGGTACAGCAGCAGATATGCTGCCAAATCCACACTCATAGGAGGCAGGCTCAACAGATTCTGAGGTGGGCCAATAATTGTTTAACCCATTTTGACGAAGTTCCAAATTATCAAGATCACCAAGATCTTCAACTGGAAATATATTTCAGTACGAGAAGGAGAATGCCGAACTCCGTGAACAACTAAGAGAAATAAAGGAATTTACAACTAAATTGATAGAAGAATTTACAATTTTAAAGAAGGAGAATGAAGAACTGAAAAAATCAGTTGAAACACATTCCAAAACTTGGAACTACACCTAGCCCTGCAGTCGATGATGACACTAATTTATTCCATGCGGATGGAGAAGAATTAAAAAGAGAAACAAATTGGTTGTTGAACTGGACAAAGACCAAGTAGGAAAAGAAGAGCGCAAGACCACCAGAAATGGCATTAACTTTACCATCAACGTCAAAAGAGGTTTCTAGAAACCAGTTAATCATCAAGAAACAACTAGCTCTAGAACAACAACCAGCTAAACCAAAATAAAAAACACCACCACAAATAAATGTCGTCGGGATATCAAATTTCTCCACTATTCAATCGATTGATTACGGTAGCCGAGTACAAACTCGTATCTCTAAACAACGGCGTCTGAAAAATTAATGTTGTAGACTTTGAAACTTATAGAGTGGCTTCAGTGGTTTACCTATGAGGATAAGAATGATCGCCCAATCGAAGTTATGGCTAGAGGTCTTCACCCAACCTGCGCAGGCAATAGGAAATTATTGAGGATCTCAAGCAAAAGGGTTATCAAATAAAAAATGCTGTAAAAATGCTGTAAAGGAATTCAAATTAACAAAAGACTGCTCCCACTATTTGTGCTGTTTTAATCATACGTAGAAATTTTGCCAAAGAGAGACTAAAGCATCATGCCTAAGCATGCCCGGTTAGTAAAAATATTGCTGCAAAATGTGTAAATTGCAACAAGCCACATTCCGCAAACTACCGGGGATGTGAAGTAGCTAAGGAGCTACAAAGAATAAGAAATTAAAAGGGAAAACAAAGTCCAGGAATATAACTAAAAAATTACAAAACTTCCACCAAAGAGGAACCTAAACCTCATGCTATTGTAAAACAGGAGAACCAAAACTATACTCGCAAGTAGTCAAGACAAAACCAGATAATTCAGAGGGCGCTATCGAAGGTACAGCCGTGCTCCAAAATATCTTTGCGATCCTCTTCAATCCTTCCATCCCTTCCTCTTCTTCATTCCTCTTCACGATCCTCCCCTTGCCCTTCCTGCTGGCTGAATGGCGTGGTAACAACTGTATCCATATATTTTAAGATATGAAGTTGAAGTAAAATGGGTTTCCGGTACTAGGCATATATCTATTTTTTCAGTATATAGGAAAATGTCTAATTCTGGAATAGGTTGCATTGGCCCATTTGCATTCCAGACTACTATTCTTAATGTTTTATTTATTGTTGTTTGCATCATTTTAATAGAGCATGGATTTCATTTCATTTAGAGAGTCTTGCTTATCTAACCTGTTGCATAGAGCTTGAAGGCATTTCTCTTGTTTAGCTAGACGAATGTTAATAGCTTCCATGCTTCTTAGTATCTTTTGGAGCACTGCTGTACCTTCAGTAGTGTGCTCCGAAATAATTGGTTTTGTCATGACTACTTGCGAGTACAGTTTTGGTTTTGGTTCTCCCGTTTTACTAGCATGAGGTTTAGGTTCCCCTTTGGTGGAAGTTTGATAATTTTTTACCGATACTCCTGGACTTTGTTTTCGCGTTTTATTTCTTATTCGTTGTAGCTCCTTAGCTATTTCACATCCCCAGTAGTTTGCGGGATGGGACTTATTGCAATTGACACATTTTGCAGCAATATTTTTACTAACCAGGCATACCTGGGCATGATGCTTTCCGGCACATTTCACGCATCTAATTTCTCTTTGGCAATATTTCTGCGTATGATTAAAACTTTGACATTTTTTGCACTGCGGTATTAATCCGTTATTCTTTTTCAATGGCTCTATTTTAACTCTCATGCTAAGTATTGCCTTGATATTATACACATCTTCCACTTTTTGTTTGTTATTAAAAGTGAGCATAAATAGTGGAAGCCCTCTTTTGTTAACTTCAACTCCTTGTTCAGTTTCGATTTTTTCTTTCTTAATAATGTTTACGGCATTTTCTATTTGATAACCCTTTTGCTTGAGATCCTCAATAATTTCCTCTTTTGCACAGATTGGGTGAAGACCTCTAGCCATAACTTTGATTGGGCGATCATTCTTATCCTCATAGGTAAACCACTGAAGCCCCTCGAAATTAAGCTTTGTAGCTAAAGCTCTATAAGTTTCAGAGTCTACAACATTAAATTTCCAGACGCCGTTGTTTAGAGATACGAGTTTGTACTCGGCTATCGTAATCGATTTCGTAATCGATTGTATAGTGGAGAAATTTGATATCCCGACGACATTTATTGGTGGAGGTGATTTTTCTTTCGGTTTAGCTGGTTTTTGTTCTAGAGCTAGTTGTTTCTTGATGATTAACTGATTTCTGGCAACCTCTCTTGAAGTTGATGGTAAAGTCTCCGCCATTTCTGGTGAGTGTTGCGCTTTCCTTTTCTTACTTGGTCTTTTATTCCGGTTCAACATCCAATTTGTTTCTCTTTCTAATTCTTCTTCATCCGTATGGAATGAATTAATGCCATCATCGACTGTTGGGCTAGGTATCGTCCCAAGTTCTGCACGTGTTTCAACTGCTTTTTTGAGTTGTTCATTTTCTTTCTTTAAAATTGTAAATTCTTCTTTCAATTAAGTAGTAAATTCTTTTATTTCTCTTAGTTGTTCACGGAGTTCGGCATTTTCCTTCTCGTACTGAAATATATTTCCAGTTGAAGATCTTGGTGATCTTGATAATTTGGAACTTCGTCCAAATGGGTTAAACAATGATTGGCCCACCCCAGAATCTGTTGGACCTACCTCCGAAGAGAGTGGATTTGGCAGCATATCTGCTGCTGTACCACTAGGGGTATTACATTCCGTATTTGTTGTACTCATTGTTTGTTTTAGCCAATTTATACCACTGGCATTTGGTCCCCGGTAGCACTTTGCTACCGTCGAAGCAGTACCCGCCCCCCGCGACGAGGATGCGGCTACCTTGGTGTTACCTAGGTGTACACAGAGACAGCCGAAGCCCTCTGAGTACCCTAGGCTGAGGGGCTATATAAATTATGAAAGATAAATTACTAGATGGTTTGTAAATCAGTTGTAATAAACTACATTCTTGGTGTGTTGTTCGTATAAAAAACGGCAAAAATTCGCATTGAAATACTAGCGATACATTCCGCTTATGTAAAACAGAACCAAGCTGTATCAAAAAAAAAAAAAAAGACACAATCGTATAATATGTCATATATCCACGTCCACATGTCAATCCATGTCCGGTAATCTTCTTTCAATGGGTAAAATACCCGTGTACATACGGCAACGATATGGATATTCTAAGACGAGAGATACAAAATGATCACGAAAAACAATATATCATTTGGATTTAAGGATAATGTAATTTTGATACATCAAAATAAGATGAATGAATTTGGATAAATTGTTGTGTGTTATAGAAATAAAAAAAAGGATAACGAAAGGGATATTTTTTGTTGTTCTTGTATATGTTCCGTCGTCACACATATGTACTCGTTTGTACATACGATACATATTATCCATTACTAGATGAACAAAACTAATTCCAAATTAAACAATACAACAACCATTCCACTACAATATGTATATTTACTTTAGATTTTGACAGAATTTGTGTACAGACTAAATAGAATAGAAAACTATTAATCACATATACAAGTTACATACTAAGTCTATATTATTTCATATCGCTCCGAATTGGATATGACAAGTGAACCAAACCAAACCGAGACCGTAATATAAAATAAAATTATAAATTACGATTTGATAACGAAATACCCCACCGAGCGTTATCAATACTCGTAGTTATAAGTAAATTCTGAATTTCTTGTATTTTAATATCGAAATGGCACGTCGGTCGTGTCGTATATCCAGTCCAGATCGTAATCGATTCTAGTGAATGTGCTGTATCCATCGTAGTTCGATACAAAAATACCGATTTGAGTTGGTGCACCGTCGTCCTCTAGGATTGATAGGGGTGTGCCACTATTTAAATGATTACCATCTGCACCGCAAATCGAGTTTGGCTCGATACACTTGTTATCTGCTATTATTTTCGTATTTACCAACCGCAGAGTATCATTTTGATCGAACCCAATTAAAGAACCGATATAATTGGTATATTCTTTCATACCGTTTTCAGAATATCTCGGTAATCGAATTGGTTGAACTGCTAATCCCAATGAAATACCATCGACTCGAAGAAGTAACATATTCGCCGAGAATTGGCGATTTGCTTGTACACGTTTTAAAATATTTTGGTCATCGGTGACGGTACGCACAAAAAGCGCCTCGTAGACGTTTTGTACACCAAACAATATTTTAATCGGTATCGATTGACCACACACTGCAGACGATAATACAAAATTAGGTGATATAATCGACCCGCCACAATTTCTATTATTCGTAGTAATTAGATGCACGGTCCATGGATAAATTTGTGTACTCGCCGGATTATGCCGCCTCGCCTAAAAATATGTAAACATATAAATTATAATTATTTCGTATTAAGCAATAAACTTGTAATCACCTACACAAACCACTGTACACCATAAAACTATACCGAATACTAGCCTCATTATACCATGACTATTTCCTAATTACTGATAACACCTCTATTCAAATAGGCGATAATGTGCCGTAATCTAATCGTGAAGTGTTAATTAAAATAGTTTTATATAGTTTGTTCGGCGGACCCGTAAAATGTACGCGATAACCGAATTTTGATTGGTTTTGATTGATTTCCACGTATAGTTTTATACCTCCGTATGTTTATAGAAGCGGATCTAAAACCAATGTAATTAGAATATAATTAGAATTAATATTCTATTGTTGGAAAGATACGTATAGATGTGCGCGGTTACTAACTAAATTCTTTGATCTATTATGCCTAATCGAGTACGAGCCTGTACAAAACAACCACAATACGAAAAATATCTAATTTTTGGATTCGATGCTTCGAATTGTAATTAATTTTTGATTAGTCGGTAGACTGGGTATACGCATTATGAAGATTTCTATAACAATTTTGAATTTTGTACATTTAAGATTTACTTAAACGATCGTTTAACTTTAATGGGAGAATAATTTTCAATAAATAGAAATTTTGTTATTTGTAGCGATGCTTCGGTCGGATTAGGAGGAGTGTGAGGTGAGGCGACATATAACACTATACGTATTGTTCGTGGGACGTTGTTTGAACAGGATGAAATTAATTCTATTCCCATTTCCATTATTAAGATGGATTGCAATTTAATTTCATTCAAACTAGGCTTGAGAGACTTCGTTGGTCGACGCGCATCAACTACACAAATTGAAAGATTTATAATAGAGGTTAGGTTAGGGTTTATTGAACGAGCCGACCTAATAGTTTTATAGCTCCTATTCTACTCGAAAACATTTGTAATGATTTTGGGGGAATCACATTATTTGGTATTGTTTGTGTACGACAAATACGATCTGTGAGGTTTTTGGGTTCAATTGAAAGAAATAATCGTTCCAAATTTGGTATAATATATTTCAATCAATTTGAAATATTATTGTCGTATATAATCAGCTTTGGGCAATTAAATAAAAATTGTATGATTGAAAGTTGAAAATTGGTGGTCAGGTTGCAATGCAGATAGAGGGATCACCGCAGGACTCATCCACAGGTGGCCACCGGTAACAACTCCAATTGCTACGAAAATTCAACAAAAGCCTCGAAACTTAACTCGAATTTGCGACAACGACCACGGTCTCTATTCAGTTTGAACCGCCCAGAGAGCCCCCACCAACACTGATAGGCATGAGTTTGGAGTTTTTTTTTTGATCAGCAACCGTTTAAGCTGATTTTTGACAGATTTACGTAGAGATTAATTTGGGTCACTTCAACGCGCAAATCGGCAATGCAGGCAGTATTCATACCATGCGCCTACATTCCCTACACCTTACATCAAACAACAATAGGATGCGCACTACCGAGCTAGCTCTTCCATAAAATCTGGTTGTGCCCAGCACATACTTCCCACGTAATCGAATCCAGAAAGGCACGTGATAATCAAACGATGGAGTTACAGTCAATCAAATCGACGGATTTATCTAAAATTAAAGATATTATGTCAAAAAACGGCGCCAATATCGAGTTTGACCAGTGACAAATCCACCAAGTATAACACTTTTTTCCAACGAATCTCACGTTGGAATACCGAAGCATAAAACAATCAAATTATCTGGACCAACTTTGAAACTACTGTAACGCTACAAGTTTACCGTCTTACGACCGTATACCCTAACGCTAAAGAAATTTGTCCCCATTTCATGCACTAACCCCATGTGCGGCTTTGATTCCCGCAGCTCAGTCTTGTAGGGGATGTGGTCGTGGGTTTTTGGGGTTAGACGAAATGCGGGACCTAGATTACCGCACAATAACAAAAGAGAAAGAGAAAGATGGCCTAATATTTACCATCTAAAGGTTGAAAAAAAATGAAAAGTGGGGTCCTCGGACCCAAAACTGGCGGGTCCTACATATTTCAAGCGGATGTTTTACCCATGGTTGTTAATTCTGGTTTCTTAGGGTAACATAATTACCCTAAGAAATACGCACCAAAAAAAAATATTAATAGAGAAGCTTAACGATTAGTGGTTTAATGGCGTGGAGGAGGTCCTCAGCAGAAAGAGGGTGTCCCGCCTATGGGCAGGGTTACTTTCGATGCCCTCGCTCCTAGCAAGACTCAGCTTTGCTAGAAGCAACTAAGGAACCTCGCCACGATTAGAATGGTTAGTATCTCTACTGCACTAAAATCATACTTACCAAAAAAAAAAAAAAGAAAATTTAGTCTGCAAAGCACTAGACTAAAAAACTCGCACTTTTAATTTACCTCCCGGATCAGTCTTTCAATGTATGTATTTCACTAACGTTTATTTTTATTTTTAAATTAATGAACAAAAATTTTCTTTGGTGTCAAACATAAATCAAACTTGCAACACTCCCACAAAACGAATTTTTCGGATATTTCACATTTATTGGCACTTGATTTGATTACATTCCCTGATTACATCAATTTATTTATGTAACTTAATGAACACTGTATAGTATCACGAGATAATAAACACATCCAATTTTCTTAATTAAATTTATTTCAGATTAATTTATACTTTTTTTTAAAATTATTATTGTATTTCACTAAATTTTACACATGTTAACAAACGCATTTTATTTTAGATATCAGGAAATTACCCAAAAAGAAACTGAACTTTCTACCTCTTCTAAACACAGCTGCACGGCTGACTGTCTAGCACGCAACTCCTCCCTTCTTTCTTTCCGTTGTACATTTTATACCAAAAATTGAAAACAAATTATTGTACATTCATCAAAATGTACGAACGCAAAAACGTACAACAACGTGACATTGATTTTAGCTTACTCAATGCACGCGCAAAAATTTATTTACATCAACAAAAAATCAATCGATCGAAAGGTGCAATTGTAGGTATTTTCAATAGCAAAGTTTTTTTTTCAAGCCATTTACCTCAAGACATATCGATGCAAAAATAAATTGATAATGTTGCATTATATATTATTATGGTTTACGTTTATTCACCTACTGCATGGATATATACAGTAATCTGAGTAACATAAGCAACCAATACACAATGCGAAATACGGCATGGTAATTTCTTTTGGTAGAATTTGAGGTATCACCTCGAAGGTTATGCCGTATGTTAAAATTTGATGTTTGGGTTGATAACGGAACTGAATAAAATTCCGTTACAGCGTGGGGAAAACCCAAACCCTGAGATGAAAAGGGATCTCATGCCCTAATGAAAGGAGGACAGGAGTAGAAATTCAGTTTCCTTACATCCCACGTGGGGAACTCCCACACCCTGAGCTAGTCTCAGTGCCGGGCTGTCTAAATTAAACACCTAACCTATATCTAAATATCTAAATTATAACTATGGGCTACTAATTATTACTACCAATAAGCATTAAATGTCTAACCCTACGTCCTATCCTTGTTATCAGATCAGGTTTCCCTGCGCCCCCTCAGCCTGGTTTCCGCCTTCCCGTGGTGTTGGCCGTTGCCTTATTGGTCCCCGTTGTCTCCACGGTCTATTCCAGAGTTTGCATCCCAAGAGTAACAGAATTAAGGTTAGTACCAAAGCTGCCCCAGTGCCCGTATAGTTCCCAATGTGATGCCAATTGACTTGGGACCACGGTTCCTCTCTTTTTAGTTCTTGGATGGTTTGCTGTAGTTCGGACACCTCGACCTCTAACGCATTGGCGGGGAATGTTAATGTACGCCTCTCTGTTTTCTGCGTGAGGTTGAATCTTGGAACAACATCAGCACGGATTACTGTTTTGTAAGTAGTCGTGGCCTTAATGACCACCGAGGCCCCCCTCAAACTACAGCCAGGGTCTAGTGATAGAATTCCGCTCCCGTTCATAGCCACTGCCTGAGATTGTTCCTGGCATTCCAGATCAAAGACTACTTCGCGGGGTAGTACCATGATCCACCGGTTATCCTTTAATGGGTGAATGTAAATCGAAGGTAGTGCTGTTCGTATGGGGCATCGGCTCGGTTGCTCATTGGCATGTGAGAGCAACGCCATTTCACAATGCTCATCTTGACTTTCAATCTTGTACGTTGGTCCTCCTGCTTTGCAAATTACCGTTCCTTCTTCCCAGCGTCTACACTCGTCCAACCTTTTTGCAGAGATTGGTTGGTACCACACTCTAGAGCGGCTAACCAAAACATACTGGTATTGTGGCTCGAGGTAAGCATACCCCCCTTGGTATCTTGTTGGAACCGGGATGGGGTGAAATATCTGGTACTCTTCCCCCTGGATAAGAGGTACCTGAACTTCGAAAATAATCTGATCCTCGATGATTGCTGCCTTGGTCTCCAGTAACCGATATACATTGATCCAGTGTGCTCTTGAACTAGGAACTTGCAGGTTCGTGGGGATCTGCTTACTTATCTCCCATAGTTGTTTTGCAAACTGCGAAGGAGGTAACAATCGCACACTTGCTCTCCCATGATGTACATCCGAGAGTATATCTATCGGGTCTCCTTGGACATCCTTATACATCCAAATGGCCGCAGATATCTGGAATAACACGTCCATATACTCTTCATGCACCATCACAGACTCGATTTCCTCCTGGATTACCCGATAATGCTTTTCCATTGCCTCATGCTCCTTACGGATAATGTTTCCGGTCAAATCTAATACATGCATTTGCTGTTGGAGCATGGTTTGTGTTTTTAGTACACCGGTATTCAGGTGTTTGATTTGCTCCTGATACCTCTGAGCATCCCGTTGGCCCAACACTCCGATTATGTCCCCTGCTAAATCTCCGAGGAAATCCAATGGAGCCCTCTTTTTCTGTCCGTGGCGTGCTTGGAGAAGCCTATTACTATCCTCGATTTGGTCCATCAAGTAAGCTATCGGACTTAACAACGCCTCGCAATGTCTAACGTACCCGGTCGCATTGGCGTTTTCTGCACATGTCGCTCGGAGATGTTCTTGTGTTAGCCTCATGTGCTCCCACTCCCTCCAGTAGCTTGATAAGTTATAGTACCCCACTATGGTACAAATTTTGGTGGACAGTTTGGCCCTACCTTCCTCAGCAAAGTATATACCCGGCTCAGTCTGAAACTCTTGGAACTGCAAACCCTGATTGCTCAGACTCGCTGCTGCCACCAGTATCGTCGTTAGCCTCAAACACCAGTTGAAAATACCCATTTCTAGACATGAGATAACAAGCATAAGACCGTTGTGCTGATGAATGGCGCTAACCCAATCCCACTTTGCTGAACCATGTGCATGGAATGTGATTGGGTCAACCTCATCCTTTCCTTAATCTTAAGTTAGTTTATATCGATTTATATAAAATTTGTGTAAAATATATTAACTTAGCTACTACTCTAACTATCATGAGAGGAGGGCGCCAAATCAATTTTACTTCCACAGAAGAACAACTGTAGTAACTAAATTGAGTCAGCCTCATTCTCTCATTTAACTCAATTCTCTTAAACTAATACCGGTATCCTCTAACCGCGCGGGGAATACCGATCTTCACTTTACCGTTACATCACCTATGTAAATGCCCAATTATACATAGATGGTCTAATGGGAAAGTGGATGGCGTATGCGTCTGTTTTCTACGGCGGCGCTTCCAATTTCGATATAAAGTTTTCACTAGCGATTTCCAGTTGTAATACACTTCGTAAACGGACGTAAGTTTCACATAGTCCAATAACGCCCTAATGCCGTGCTCAGTCTCACAATGCCACTTCCGATTTCGAAAGTTCGGAGTCGATTGTAATACTGCGGCGGTTATAACGTTATTGGCCATTAACTTTAACCTTTTTTGGATGTTTTTCATTACTCTAAAATTAGCCCTGCTTCTTAACGAATCAGCTTGAACTACCGGGAACACTTCTTTATCACTATGTTTGTTGTAGGAATGTGAATTAGATTTATTAAATTTTTGCCAAATTAATTGACGGTCCTTGGTTGTGGAAATTGAACCCACTTTAATTGCACCTGGCCTTGATTCTAACATTAGAATGTTTGGTGGTAAACATCTAAGATATTTTGTTGTTAGTACTAAATTCAAAGGATTTATGTAAAAATGGTAAGTCATTGACGAAGTAACCTTGATTAAATCAGAAAGGAAAGTCGTCGATAATTTAATTACCTTAGCTGGTGGACTTGAAATGATTTCGATCGATTTGATGGTATTTCCTATCTGTAGTTTACATTTACCTCTGATTATTAACCTTTTATCTCTAACTCGACCGTTCTTTTTATCTTTAAAATATTCCAAAGAAAACCTTTTGGAAAATTCCCCTTCAAAGTTAGCTAGGGTTTCATTTTTGAAGTGCGTGATGTACATTGTTCTATTGCCGATGAACATGTTATTTGTGCTGCTTTAGGTGATGATTCTCTACTTACTTTATGTTGAGTTAATCGACCAATTCTTTCGGCTGACGACGATTCAACGTCCACTTCCGTCTTGCGCATAGACGGTTGTCGTAAAATGCCTCTGCCCTCAAATTTTTGCACACACGTTGGTTTTGATCTAATTTTTGAACTATCCGTGCATTTTGCTTACGTGTTCGTTCATCTTTAAAATAATTCCTTCGCGAAGGGTTCGAGTGTAATGAGTTTTTGGCTATGTGCAATTTTCTCCAAATCTAATTTCGCCCTAGATTCATCTGAGATGATTTTCAAATAATATAAGCGTCTTGCAGCTACTTGTACTTATCGGTTACTTTTTATAAATGCTAGTAATTCCCACAGATCCCTTACAGCCAAGATCATCTCATTGATTATCTCTTGTAAAGGGAGTGTAAGCCGGATACGATCTAATCTACCTTGAATGTGTAGCAACTTTGTTGACACCACTGGCAATTGCTCATCCGCCGTAATAACTCCATTCGTTATTTGGCGGAACAAATGTTTGACACCTTCCAGCTTGTGAAAACATGTCACTATTACTTGTTTAGGAGATCTGACTGCAGTTTCATGTACAACAAGATTATTCCCCTTAAGGTTCACCTGTTCTTCCACCAATTCTCTTTCAAAGCGAGAGCCGCTTTATGGTAAGACACGACGGGATCTTTCGACATTCACATTCGATTAAGAACTCGTCACTGTCTAGATGTTCTACCTTCATTTTTCAAAACAAAACCTTCCACTAAAGAAAACTAAACTAAACTAAACTGATCAAAAACATTAATTTAAATTCAAATGAAATCAATAACAACCATGGGTAATATCCCCTTCAATGAATAGATTCCGCCAACTTGGATAAAAATAAGGATAAGATAAAGGCAATTGAAATTGAAATTTTGATGAAATTATTTCCTTGTTCCCTTTGATGCAGCGGTAGTCTTAACCTGACATACAAGGTGATCCTCGCTGCTATGGTGAACTTGGGAAACAGATGACATTTATGGTACCCAATAGACCATGGCAAGTTTGTTGTCCCCTTTTTCTGCAGCTGGCAGTCTTACCCTGAACTCAGCAGAGGAGCTCACCTACATGGGTGACAAAACGTTACCATGTAAGTCAACTGATGTTGATGAGACCTTTGCAGGCCTCTAACAACAGCTGCTATTGCTGTCTATTGGGGATGATAACACGCGGTTATCACCAAGGATTTCAACAGTGTGTGGTATAATAGTGTTTAGCTTATGTCCGAAACCTCATCAATATCCGTTCACTGATAGAAAACCGGATTGGACAGCTAAACACATTATACCCTGAACGCGCCTACAACTAGCAATGGGAGGACTGGCAACCCCATCCCGGAGGATGATAAATTTTAAATGAAACGACAAAGTGGAATTTGCGCAATAACCTAGACTATACACTGCTTGTTGGAAATCCATATTTTGAATAATAAAATTTGCCACAACTCGTAATAATTTCTTATAACCATTGTGGAATCAAACGTAGGAAAATTTAGTGACAGTCGTGCAACTTACTTTAGGATGCGGAAAAGTAGTTTTAGTATCTGAGAAATGTGCAGCTCTTAATACCCCCGGTCTTATCACTCGGCAAGGAAAGAGATGATGCACATTGTTTCAAGGAAAAACCCTTTTCACCCTTACTAACATCCGTTGCACCACTGGTTGTTGTACACGGTACAGAAAACCGTACAACTGGATATTGTTTGAGTTCGGTTATCAACGCATGCTCCAGCCTTCCCACCACATTAGATGAATTCTTAAACTCCTATAACTACCACGAATGTTGGTTTATCCCCCGGAGTGCGGGTTGGGACATGCCACGGATAAACCATCCATTCGGGGATCTAGCATAGAAGCTCAACTATCATCAATCTCTGTCGGTACGCGTATGACCCACCACGTATTAGGTCAGGCTTGCCGCTGCCATACTCGTATCGATAGAAATTTACATCTAACAATGATAAAAACCAAGCACACTGTTTTTATAACCGATTTCAATTTTACTTAGAAGTATTTAACAATTTTTGAACATTACCCAAAAAGTAATGTCGAATATTAATTTAGACGAGAGTGTGAGGGGATCCTCAATTGAATTTCTTAGACTTATTGTGGTATTTGTTACCAGAATTTTTGAGGCCGAATTATGGCCCCGCTTGGGCGCCACTGTAACGCTACAAGTTTACCGTCTTACGACCGTATACCCTAACGCTAAAGAAATTTGTCCCCATTTCATGCACTAACCCAATGTGCGGCTTTGATTCCGCAGCTCAGTCTTGTAGGGGATGTGGTCGTGGGTTTTTGGGGTTAGACGAAATGCGGGACCTAGATTACCGCACAATAACAAAAGAGAAGAGAAAGATGGCCTAATATTTACCATCTAAAGGTTGAAAAAAAATGAAAAGTGTGGGTCCTCGGACCAAAACTGGCGGGTCCTAAATTATTTCAAGAGGATGTTTTACACATGGTTGTTAATTCTGGTTTCTTAGGGTAACATAATTACCATAAGAAATACGCACCAAAAAAAATATTAATAGAGAAGCTTAACGATTAGTGGTTTAATGGCGTGGAGGAGGTCCTCAGCAGAAAGAGGGTGTCCCGCCTATGGGCAGGGTTACTTTCGATGCCCTCGCTCCTAGCAAGACTCAGCTTTGCTAGAAGCAACTAAGGAACCTCGCCACGATAGAATGGTTAGTATCTCTACTGCACTAAAATCATACTTACCAAAAAAAAAAAAAAGAAAATTTAGTCTGCAAAGCACTAGACTAAAAAACTCGCACTTTTAATTTACCTCCCGGATCAGTCTTTCAATGTATGTATTTCACTAACGTTTATTTTTATTTTTAAATTAATGAACAAAAATTTTCTTTGGTGTCAAACATAAATCAAACTTGCAACACTCCCACAAAACGAATTTTTCGGATATTTCACATTTATTGGCACTTGATTTGATTACATTCCCTGATTACATCAATTTATTTATGTAACTTATGAACACTGTATA